>CAMZMU010000085.1:97619696-97885234 GCA_947311845.1 Poa pratensis
CTTAGATTTTTGGAGCCCTCAGAGGAGTTGCCAGTTATCCATCACGGCGTCGAGGAGGACTTCAACAGGAATCAAGTCTACCTGTGACGCTTGAAGGAGTCATCTGCAACTTCGCCAACAGAAGAATGACGACAACAGTGTCAGTGAAGGAGCAACGACATCATTGTCGATGGCATGCACAACAACCATGTTATTAGTGGAGAGACTACTTCTATTGGAAGAAGGAGTACAAATCTGATAAAGATATTCTAGAGGGAATAGAGTAGGGCGTGACTACAGCAGTAGCGGAATTAGAATTAGAGATAGAGCAGGTATCCAGCTAGTGCTACGATTTGGATCTTTCTGTATTTCATTTACTCGAGACTTGCTTCAATATAAAGGAGGGTCTCATAGATTTTGTATTGAATAGTGTTGTAATCCTATAGTGTTACTTTGGACCAGCTATGTTTCTGTTGTACAACTCTGAGTGATGTAATATTTGCGGAGAGGTCCTTCCGTGCGTTTACATCAACGACTTGTACACTACAACATGCAGGTGTGTGCTGGGTCACCGCAGGCCGCCTCCTGGCGCTTCTCCGTCTCTCCTTTGGACTCCGTGACGTGCGGTGAAATAGGGACCTCCGTTGATTTCGTCCAATTCCGAGAATATTTCCTTAACAGCTTTTCTGAAATACAAAAACAGCAGAAAACAGGAACTGGCACTGTGGCATCTTGTTAATAGGTTAGTCCCAGAAAATGTATAAAAATGATATGAAGAGTACATAAAACATGTAACAATTGGTATAATATCAACATGGAACATCAAAAATTATAGATACGTTTGAGACGTATCAGTGTCCAACAGAATACCAACTTCAAGAAGAAGGGTAAGAAGCCCTTCAACAAGGATAAGAAGAAAGGAGCCTGTTTCACATGTGGTTCAGAGAACATTGGGCTCCCAAGTGCCCAAAAAGTTCAAGAAACCGGGACAGGACTCCAAGTCCGTCAACATGATTATGAGCAACAATGAGAATGGTGCATCTGGGTACGGTAATTTGTTTACTGTATTTTATATTTGTCAGTCTAACGATTGGTGGATTGACACAGGTGCAAATATTCATGTATGTTCTGACATCTCATTGTTTTCTTCTTATCAAGTCACAGGGAACGGATCCGTACTGATGGGAATGGCGCAAGTGCTTCTGTTCTTGGTTATCACGGTCGATCTGAAGTTTACTTCGGGAAGGATCGTCCAGCTCAAGAACGTGCAGCATGTCCCCGCCATCAAGAAGAATCTCGTTAGTGGCTCCCTTCTATGTAGAGAAGGGTTTAAGTTGGTATTTGAGTCTAATAAAGTAGTTGTTACGAAATATGGACTATTTGTTGGAAAAGGTTATGAATGCGGAGGTCTGTTCCGCTTTTCCCTCGCTGATTTTTGTAATAAAGTCGTGAACAATATTCATTCGAATGTTAATGAAACAGAAGTTTGGCATTCACGTCTTTGTCACATTGGTTTCGGTTGTATGACGCGGCTCGTAAAATCGAATTTAATCCCGAGTTTCACTTTAGCCAAAGGTTCTAAGTGTCATTCGTGTGTGCAAGCAAAGCAACCTCGCAAGCCCCATAAGGCTGCGGAGGAAAGACACTTGGCACCGTTAGAACTTATACATTCTGATCTTTGTGAGATGAATGGTGTGTTGACTAAAGGTGGAAAGAGATATTTCATGACACTGATAGATGATTCCACTAGATATTGCTATGTATATTTGTTAAGCACCAAAGATGAGTCTCTACACTACTTTAAAATCTATAAGGCAGAAGTTGAGAATCAGCTTGAAAATAAAATTAAGCGATTTCGGTCAGATCGTGGTGGAGAGTACTTCTCTAATGAGTTTGATTCTTTCTGTGCGGAACATGGTATTATTCATGAGAGGACGCCTCCCTATTCGCCCTAGTCAAATGGGGTTGCTGAACGGAAAAACCGTACTCTAACAGATTTGGTTAACGCCATGTTAGATACATCGGGTTTATCCAAGGCATGGTGGGGGGAGGCTATATTGACATCATGTCATGTCCTGAATAAAGTTCCGACAAAAGACAATAAAATTACTCCCTATGAGCAATGGGAGAAGAGAAGAACGACACTCTCATACTTACGTACTTGGGGCTGTTTGCCGATCCCCAAAAAGCGTAAGCTTGGACCAAAGACCGTGGACTGCGCTAATTTGGGCTATGCTAAGAATAGCGTCGGTTATAGATTTCTAGTAGTGAAATCTGAGGTACCTGACGTGAAGGTCGGTACAATTCTGGAGTCTAAAGATGCTACATTCTTTGAGGATATTTTTCCTATGAGAGATATGTCAAGCACTTCTAGACAGGAATCTGATGAGACTCCTGAACCTGCTATTCCTATGGAATACTATGAACAAACACATGATGAAAATCCTGAGAAGGATGATGAGGAAACCCTTGGTAGGGGCAAGAGACAGAGGACTGCAAAGTCTTTTGGTGATGATTTCCTTGTGTACCTTGTGGATGACACTCCCACTTCTATTTCAGAGGCTTATGCGTCTCCGGATGCTGAATACTGGAAAGAAGCAGTCCGTAGCGAGATGGATTCCATTATGGCTAACGGGACATGGGAAATTACTGAACATCCCTATGGCTGTAAACCATTGGGATGTAAGTGGGTGTTCAAAAAGAAGCTTAGGCCCGATGGTACGATTGAAAAGTATAAGGTTAGGCTTGTGGCCAAGGGTTATTCCCAAAAGGAAGAGGAAGATTTCTTCGATACTTATTCACCAGTGGCCAGACTGACCACCATACGAGTATTACTCTCGTTGGGGGCCTCGCATGGTCTTCTCGTCGCCAGATGGATGTTAAGACGGCTTTCCTCAACGAGAGCTAGATGAGGAAATCTACATGCAACAGCCAGATGGCTTTGTAATAGATGGTCAGGAAGGAAAGGTGTGTAAGTTACTGAAATCCTTATATGGCCTGAAGCAAGCACCTAAGCAATGGCATGAGAAATTCAATACAACTTTAACCTCTATTGGTTTTGTTGTTAATGAAGCTGACAAATGCGTATACTATCGCCATGGTGGGGGCGAAAGAGTTATACTGTGCTTGTATGTTGATGACATACTGATATTTGGGACCAACCTCAAAGTCATTGAGGAGGTTAAGTCGTTTCTATCTCAGAACTTTGAGATGAAGGACCTTGGTGTGGCTAATGTTATTTTGAACATCAAGCTACTGAGAGATAATGAGGGTGGGATTACACTTTTGCAATCCCATTATGTTGAGAAGATTTTAAGTCATTTTGGATATTCGGACTGCAAAATTTCTCCAACACCATATGATCCTAGTGTGCAGATTCGAAAATTCAAAGGCACAGGTAAGGATCAGCTGAGATACTCTCAAGTGATTGGTTCACTCATGTACCTAGCAAGTGCTACGAGGCCTGACATCATGTTTGCTGTTTGCAAACTGAGCCGGTTTGTCTCCAATCCGGGTGATGTACATTGGCATGTTGTTGAAAGAATTATGCGCTATCTGAAAGGTACTGAGAACTATGGACTTCACTATTCTGGAAACCCGTCAGTGTTTGAAGGGTATTGTGATGCGAATTGGATCTGATGCTGATGAGATGAAAGCCACAACGGGTTATGTGTTTACCCTTGGAGGTGGTTGTTTCCTCGAAGTTTTGCAAGCAAACGGTCCTGACGAGATCGACAATGGAAGCAGAATTAACAGCATTGGACACATCTAGTGTCGAAGCAGGATGGCTTCGAGATCTGTTGATGGACTTGCCTGTGGTTGAAAAGCCAGTACCGCTATCCTTATGAACTGTGACAATCAGACAGTGATTACCAAGGTCAAAAGTTCAAAGGACAATGTGCAGTCCAACAAACATATAAGAATGAGATTAAAAGTTGTCAGACATTTGAGAAACTTCAGAGTAATAGCGTTGGATTATATCCAGTCGGCTAAGAATCTGGCAGATCCCTTTACCAAAGGGGTATCACGTGTTGTGATAGAAAATGCATTGAGGGAGATGGGTATGAAACCCACATGAGTTGCCATGGTAGTAACCCAACCTATGTAATCGGAGATCCCGTGAAGTAGGACCTGGGAAAACAAGCTAGTGGTTAACTGAGGAGAGTACTTTACTAACCCACTCCGTTGGAGATGCAATACTCTCGGTAACTGTATGGCAGGTTGACATTTGTCTTAATTTGTTCCAAGGCTTTGCATAAGCAAGATGCTATCCTACAGAGCAATCTTTGGAGGAACACACCTATATGAGCCTGACTGCTAGTCACGGTCTATGAGAATGGGTTGATCTCTAGTAAGTTCATGAATAGGTCAGGAGTGTGACTAATATTCTCCACCCGAGGGGTCAGCCTTCGGCAGCCTAGTACTAGTAAGATATTTGGTGAAACTACTTTACGCCAAACTAATAATTTAAGGCATAGTCCATTGTCAGTTGTGAAGGAGTGTAGCTATTTGTTCTAGGTGGATGTTCAACCTTAACGGGTCTCCACTGAAAATACTGGTATATCAAAACAGTGTTTGAAACAGAGAACAACATCATGGTCTTTGGGATCTGGTGGGGGATTGTTGAAATATTGTTAAATTCCTAGGGTGGGCTTTTGGCCCATCTAACAATTTCCAGAAAATCCCTAAAGGCCCATGTTGTGGCAAATGCTGGGAGTTTAGTCCCACATAGCTAGTTGGGAGAGATTTACACCAGTTTATAAGGTGAGCTCTTCTCCCACATGTATGAGGTGTTGGCTGTGACGTGAAGGGAGGCGTTCCACACGCACGCTCATCCTCCTCCGCCGCCCCCCTCGCCTCGTCACGTCACGTCATGACGCGTCGTGGGTTGCAGGATTCTCGCCGAGCCGATCTTATCTTTTTATCATGCAGGAAAAATGTGAGCCACAACGGAAACGTTTTGCCTTAATGGCGTTAATGGAGAATGAATGTGAGCTGAAACGTTTTGTCTTAAGTGCTCTTAAGTACGTCTGTTTCTAGTCTCTTAATTCTCCCTTAATTGCGTGTGTTTCCGTTGGCCTTCCGCCTGCATGTGTGTCTATATAACAGAGGTCGCTCCTCTCCAGTAGACACAACAGATCAAATCTGCTTGCTCCGCCACCATCGATCCTCTCTCTGTTGCTGCCACCGGTGATCCCATCCCGTCCACCGCGTACACGGTTGCCGGGAGAGCAGGCCTCCGAAACCCCGCCTCTCAACATCCTGTACGGAGAGGGGCGATTAGGTTTTCGGGAGCGTCTTCCACGCGACTGCTCGCCTCCGTTCGTCTGCTTCAACTACATCTACATCAACTATGTCTGCGTCGCCTTCGTCATCAACAGAGCACCGACGCCGACAAGATTACCGAGGAGACCGGTACCGCTGCTGCTGCCTCCGCAGCCGCCGCTACGGCCAACTGGCCTATTGGAGGGTACACGTTTATCCCTCTCCTGATTACCTGCATGTCTGTTGTACTAGCTATTTGCGTAGATGTTTCTACAATTTTTCTAGTACATGGTTTTATTATCAAGTTTCAGTATGTCATTAGCACTGCCCACATCTTGTTCATTATTTATTCTTGGATTAATTTAATCGGAAAATTGCTTATATTCACAACCTAAGCAATGCACCAATCAACGCAAAAAATTAAATTCCACCCAACCCGATTGGGCACCCATAGTATGGCATGCATTGATCTAAGCATAATAATCTCAAATGGAAAATAATTCATCAAAAACAAATGGCAAATAATTCCGTTCAAGCCACACAAATACAAATCATTTAGAGTCGGGGACGACAGGGAGTTGGTACGGCGAGGAGAAGCGGGTTGACAGGGAGATGCCGAAGTGCTGGACCGCGACGAAGCGGGAGATGCAGCAGTGTTACTGCGTCAGGACTCGGTGTTGAAACGGGGCAGCGGGGGAAGGGGCAAGCCGAACGGTAGTGGTCAGGGAGAAACGGGGCGGCGACGTTGTTTTGTCGCTGGAGAGGAAGGGGAGAACATCGTGGGTGACAGAGGGATTGCGAGTTGTTTTGGGCTTCATGGATTGGTTCTCCGAGAAGCTGTCCTACCCGAGCTTTTTGGGGAAGTCGTTCCTAAAATTTAGATAGACTTTCAAACTAGTTAAACCAGATAAATTTGGAAGGCTTTAAATTTTGGGATGACTTATCCATAAAGGTAAATTAGATAAATATTCTATCTATTCAATTACTCCCTCCGTCCAAAAATAAGTGTCCAGATACATCCACTTTTTGCCAAACTTAAGACACTTATGTTTGGACGGAGGGAGTATTTAATAAATTTAGCATTATTCGTGCTAACATTCGAAAAATTATTATAGATACATCTACTTTTTGCCAAACTTGAGACACTTATTTTTGGACGGAGGGAGTATTTAATAAATTTAGCATTATTCGTGCTAACATTAAAAAAATTATTTTAGTGTCGGGTAGCCCATAGGTCAAATTCGCCGAGCCTCTGCGCTCGGTTTCTCACGGAAATTAGCGAAGCGCAGAACGAGCGCGAGCGAAGGAGGGCTCGGGAGCTGGGCGACCACGCGTCCACGAAGAGGAGCCAGGCCGCGACGGCGCTGGTAAGCCCCCTTTCCCGCCCTCCCCTCCCCTGGAACTCCTCCTCCTCGCCGTCCTTCCCCTCTAGGCCCGCCCCTAACCCTAGATCGACGGGCGGAGCAGAACGCCGGCGGCATCCTGAACACTAACTTTAGGTTTTTGTTTCTTGTTACATTTTTTAGTCACTTGTTGGCTCATTCGTTAATAATCCATTCAGAGTTTAGCTGGACTGGATACAGTGGTTTTGGTACTCATGCAGTACTAGGTTCCACACTAGTATAACAGAAGTGACAGGATCGGAGTCACTGGTTAGAGCTCCTGATTACCTGATATGCATTGCATTGTGTGAAATTGTGGTGTTTTTTATTGCTTAATGGTATTATGTTAGTTAGGATCTTGAGTGTTCAAGATACTGAAGACATGAATGTGCACACAAGCTTTAACCGTGGACTGTGTCTCTGCTATATTGCTTAATTCAAATGAGTTGGACAGAATCTCCACTGATACAATCACAGATTGATTAAGATGTTTTGTTGTCGTTTAACTAAGAACATCATAACTTGACACGTTTCAAGCACTGTAGCCAATTAGAATGTAACTCTTGCATTCCAAGCTCCAAATTGGGTCATACTGTTTTCATGCATGAGATATCCTGTTAATTACTATGTTCCACAAGAAGACCACTTGTTTTTCTGGTAAATGTCCTAACCCCATACTCACATTCCTGTCCTATGCAACTTAGAATGTCAAATGTAAAGGCTAATCCAACTCTAACCTGCCAACCCGTGTTAGCTAAGCGTGTCAACATCCGCTAGAGGGGCACATTAGTTTTGGTTCCATTGTTTATAGTCTCCATGAATCTAAAACTAGCAGCGTGTTAGTTGAACTACAATGGCTACTGTTTTACTGTCATTAAGATGCTGTATGGAGATCGCTCCTTGTCAGAGACTAGTCCCAGGAACTAGGGGTGTCTCTTAAATGCCAGGAATCGAGTAACGAGCTGAACACGACGTCAAACAAATCCTCAACAACCTCGGCGATGGTGCTCGTCGAGCTCGGTGAGGAACATCACGACAGAGAATGAACACGAGCCGCTACCCAGGTTCAGGCCCACCGCGAGGTGTAAAGACCCTACGTCCTGCTAAGATGTATTGCACTGCTTGGAGGGGCTCACAGTACAAAGTGCTTGCCGAGGGCACAGTTATGGCTATGGTGGACTATGGTGGAAGGAGCTCCGTCTTCTTCCTTGCAACGTAGCTGTTTGAGTGTGGAATGTGCTGAATGAGTTGGGATCCCCTCCTTGGTCGTACGCTGCCTCCTTTTATACTGCCTTGGTCCTCTTCCCCGAAAACTACAGGCGGGAAGGGATTCCACATGCTGGCAAAGGTGGAGCACAGCGCACAGCGTCGGGGTTGTCCATGGACCTGGTCCATGGCAGAGAGCAACGTTGTCTTGGCAGAAAAAGCCACCGTCCATCCAGGACGGTGGGCTGGCGCTGCAAAGTCTCGTGGCGTGTCCCACGGTGACATCGCGCTTGGAGCGTAGCGGCGGCCGGTCCCTTTATCACCAAAATGGCAATCCTTGGAGTCTGCTTTGCTTGCCCCAGCTTTGTTGACTGCTTTATACACGAGAATGGCAACTGCGGCGTCGTCGTCATCACGCACAGGCGCGCGCGTCACTCTGCGGTGGGCGCAGAGACCATGTGCGCTCTGCAGCGGGTGCAGGAGCTTACTTCCACTCGAAGGAACCCCGCGAGGGCCTAGAGCCTCACCGAGGTTCTGTAGTACTTGACGCCTCGCGAGGGAGTCCTCGCGAGGGTGGCGCGGAGATGCGCCAGGACTTGGTGGTTTTCTGGGCAGGAGAGGCCCTCCCGAGGAGAAAGTCCCTCTCGAGGCCCGTTAGGCTGAGCTTCTGGTCCTTAGCAGAAATGCTCATCAGAGTGAAGAAACCCTCACGAGGGAATAGTCCCTCGTGAGGCTCGCCAGGCTGAACGCCTGGTCCTTAGCAGAATTTCCCGCGGAGCGTCGAGGGTTGTGGCAGGCTGGCCCATGGTACCCTGGTTTCCACTGGGCTGACAGTAGCCCCCGGGCCCGCGATGGCCACTCCGGAGTTTCACAGACGCAGGCGAATCGTCGTGGGCCCAAAGAAGCCTGCTTAGCCCGAGACACGATCTCTGTGGTAACGGGCGTAGTGGTGGGTCCCGCCATGTCCTGGTAACGGCTCGATGAGCCGATAAAAAGCGGAGAGCTCGGCGTAGACGGCCACTGCTTCATTCGTTCCCCTTTCGCCTCCTTCTTCCCAGCGCACAATCCCCAAGCTTTCCTTCGCAATCTCGCTGCAATGGCGCCCAAGAAGGCCACCGTCTCCAAGAAGGGCAAGGCGGTGGTGCAGGAGAGTGAGCCTGCCGCGATGCGGCAAGATGGCGACCTCAAGCCGGCTTTGGCCGGCTTCCGCACCAACAAGGAGGCGCAGCTGGACAAGGTGCGTCCCAAGGCGGCCTCTGAGACCAACGAGCACGGCGCCACGATGCTCAAGCCGGCGAACAACGCCAGTGGCAGCCTCTACCCCATCTTAATGCACACCCTCTACGCCGGGCTCGTGCCTCCCTTCTCCGACTTCTTCCTAGCGGTTCTGGAGTGCTACCAGATCCAGATTCTTCACCTCCACCCCAACTCCATCCTCATCCTCGCCATCTTCGCCTATTTCTGCGAGGCGTACATCGGCATTTCGCCCTCGGTGGACCTCTTCCGCAGCTTCGACGCGCTCCGGTTCACGGCGAACAACGAGCGGTCGGGGTGCGTGTCCTTTCGCATCACCGATGGCATGGGCGGCGTCTACATCCCCATCGCGTGGGCCGGCGAGAATGTCGTGACCAGCGTGACGAAGAAGGTGGAGGACTTCCGCAAGCGCTGGTTCCTTGTGGACGTCGGGAGCCAGAGTCCTTTCTTCGAGCTGCCTGAGGCGCCCCCGACGAAGAGGGCAAGCTGGTCTTCCAAGACGCTCACGGGCGCAGCGCTTGGCCCCGTGGTGAGGCGCCTGAAGGACCTTCGCGAGGCAGGCCTCACCGGGCAGATGGTGGCCAAGGACTTCGTGAGGCGTCGCATCGCTCCGCTCCAGAGGCATGCGAACTCGATGTGGCTGTATTCCAACCAGAGGGACAAGATGCGCCTGAGCGCCACCCTCTTCACGCAGGAGTAAGTGGACATCATCATGGAGGTCCTCTTCACGTCTCCTTCCATCCCCAAGCCTACCGACAAGACCGTTCCGCTCCACAGGCTTGATATTGGGCGTCGCGTCTCGCTCGTGCAGACGATGCCGAAGTTTGACCAGTGGGGCCTGGTGCCTGAGGGGCAAGTTGGACCTCGCGAGGACCCAGAGTCGGCGGCGCAAGCGCCACCAGCTGATGGCGAGGGGGGAACGACGGAGACGCCTGTGGAGTCTGACGCAGGTGCGGCTGGCGCCTCGGGAGGCTCCACTTCCTCGGCGGAGAACTCGAGCACCTCGAAGGGCGTGCCGCCTGACGCTGAGGTCCACGAGATCTCCTCGGGCAGCGGCGACCGGTTCTTGATCATCCCCTCGCAGCGTGTCGAGGGAAAGGTGGAGAGCGACGACGACGATGCCTCGTCTGGCAGCTGCGAGCCCCGCTCCAAGGCGATCCACGACAGGAACGCTGGAGCTCGGGAGGAGGCGGAGGCCAGCGCCAAGGCGGGCCAAGACAGGCCTGTCGAGGCTCCGAAGAGCGCGGAGCCCAGTGTTCCGCCTGCGTGGCGGATGCCGAAGAGGAGATGGGTCGACACCGCTGCGTAAGTCTTGTACTTCCCTTCTTTTTCGATGTTGTTCTTGGGTGACCCTCTCGAGGGATTTTTGAACATTTTCCTCTTCAGGCGCCCCGAGGAGCCAAAGCGGCGGAGGCTCCGGAAGGTTGGAGAGATCTCCAGCGCCGCAGCAGCGTCTGCAGTGCCTACAACTGAAGCGGTGCCTCACGAGGCCACCGCTCCTTCTTCTAAGGCAGCGACTCCACCTCCCGCGGCAAAGGAGCGCCGCGAGGAGGAGGAAACTGAGGCGACGGCGCCGCCGACCGCGCGGCCTGACGCTTCTCCTGCGCGGCAGGAGGAGGTGACGGGAGAAGATGCGGCGAAGACCACGACGCCGGCGGAGGAGTGCGCGGCGGAGACCGCGACGTCGGCGGAGGCGCGCACCGATGTTGAGATGGAGGAGGCCACCGCGCTGCCACCTCCACCAAACTCGGGCCCTGAGGTGTCGGTGGTGGATACTGAGGCTGCAGCGGGAGCGGCCTCAGCGGAGAAGACCGATCCTGCCCCTGGGGGAGGAAGATGCGCCCCAGGGGCAGAAAGATAGCGGGGCTGGTGGCGAGGGCGCTCCGAGCCCCCAGAAAGCCCCCAGCGTGGATGAAGAGGGAGACTCTCACCAGAGCCCCCAGGCGCGCCTCGAGGCCACTTCGAGCCCGAGACGTGACGTTCCGGAGTCCTCAGCAGGCGCCGGCGCCTCCGGGCCCCCTGGCGACGCGTGGGTCTTGGTCCTGCGGGGTCGGCGCCCGGTTGCGGTTCGCCGCGATGTTGTATTTCGCTCGGCGAGGGAGGTGCTTGACGGGCTCAAGGCCCAGCTCGCCGAGGAAGACCGTGCCAAGGCGGAGGAAGGCGCCGAGCTCGCGCGGGGCTGGACCTGCCTCCAGGAGATTGTCGAGCGCTGCCGCCGGAGGGACGAGGCGGCCCAGGCGCAGTGCGAGGAGGCGCTGCGCTTCGCTGAGGAGACCCGCGCCAGCGTGGTCTGCGAGGCCGAAGCGACCCTCGCGGACTTGAGCGCTAGACGCGAGGCTCTCGAGGCGGAGACTGAGGCCAAGCACTAGGAGCTGGCGGCGCGCGAGGCGGCAGTCACCACCAAGCAACAAGAGCTCGTGGACCGCGAGGTGGCGATCATCGCCGAGTCAGAGACTGTGCGGAAGAACTTGGAGAAGTTTCGGGAGGATCTGCGCACCCGCGAAGAGCTAATTGTGAAGCGCGGGGGAGACCTCGACTTCTGCGAGTCCGAGCTACGCAAGCGCGAGGAGCAAGTCGAGCAAATCGAGAAGGACCAAGCTGCGCAGCGGGAACACCTGGAGTCTTGCGAGGGCAAGGTGGCCGAGGACGAGGAATTCTACAAGAAACGCCTCGCGTAGACCAATGAGAACCTCCGCAAGAAGGAGGAGAAGATGAAGGAGGAGTCCGCGACCAAAGAGAAGCTCTTCCGCGACAGCTACTCCAAGGAGTTCGCGAGGAAGGTCAAGCTGCAGGAGGAGCGCTTCACGAAGAAGCGCAACAAGCTCAACACTCGCATCAGGGAGCTCGAGCGGGAGAAGAAGCGGCTTGAGTCCTGTCTCCAGGTTGCTGTGGACGCCCGGGCCCACGCGGAGCAGGACCTTGCCTCTCTGACGCAGGACATGGCTGAAATGCAGCAGCAGGTGGGGCCTATGGTAGAGCTTGTCGAGGACGCATGTTCCGCTCCCTGGTGACTCGCGCGCGGGCCATCGCAGACCGCTTAGGAGCCAAGGCCCCCTCGCTCTCTGTCGAGGGGAATGCTGACGTCGCCACCTATCTTGGCTTCTTCGAGCAGCTTCTCACCAGCCTTGAGGAGGTCGTGACAAGCCTCGACGACCAGGTCGACACTGAGAGCCGCGAGCTCCTTGGCGTTGCAGTTGGCCGCATCTTCGCCAACCTTGCGTATCTCCATCCCAGCTTCGACTTCTCGACTGTGACGGAGCCCCTGGAGCGGAAGCTCGAATCGAAGCTAGACTCCTCGGTGTGGGAAGACGTGGAGAAGTACATCCAGCGCTTCGAGAGGACTGAGGTCGAGGAGGACCCGTCCCAGGAGGGCGACGATGATGCAGGCGCTGAGGAGGAGGATGACGAAGCTGTCGATTAGCGAGGATGACGACAACCCTGCTGCGTGAGCTGCTCCTGTGTAGAGATGTGCCTGGAGCACCACTGTATCTTAGGACTTGTTACCTTTACTTTGTAATGGCTTGTAAAGACACCTTTTTACATGCAAGTGTGAGTGCCCCTCGGGAGGCTTTTTATCTGTTTCCTCATGTCTTTTTCGCTCTATGTCGTTAGGACCCTGCTTTCAGCGCAAATAGCACGCCGCTTCGGTATGCCGGAGTCAGGGCTCGACAAGGCCGGGGGGTGCGTAAGGCTTAGAGAGGTAAGAGCTCTCGAGGCACGATGCTCGGGAGCTCCCCTTTGACGTGCAAGCAGCCCATGAGGCGTAAGAGAGAAAAGAGAGGCTCGAGGGGCGACAAAACCAGCGAGAGGGAAAAACTGTGAGGCGTAAGTTCTGGACTTAGCTTTTGCGAGACGTTTGCCTCGTAGAGGGTGTTGTGTTCCCTGGCGAGGCGTTTCCCTCTCGAGGTTGCCTGAGGCTGGTTTGGAGCTCCGCATCCTTGTAGGGCGTCTTGTTCCCTGCGTTGGAGAGAGAGGCATACCCACAAGCAATGCACGGTTGTACAACTCATGCGCGCTCATAGGTTTCTCATGTGTATCTCACGAGGAGAGTAAGCACCAAGGTCCTTGGTGAGGTGACGTGCATGGGAGCAGGCCCATGAGTCAGAGCTCTTTGGTGAGATAACGGTCGTGGCGGAGAGCCACGAGTTAGAGCTCGGATCCTTTGGTTTTGCGATGCTGCTGGGATGCTCCCGAGGCACAGACACCGTGCTCAGCCCCCGCTCGCGAGGTGCGCATGGGAAAAATGTGAGCGCGAATGAACGTAAGAAAAACAACTCACCAAGCAATATTACATAACGGCGCTGAGGCGCAAAGGTTCATGGTGAACCGAAATTGTTCATTACACTTGGCGTGGCCAAGACAAAGTCCGCCATGTCTGGGCATGGGGTTCCACATGGAGTGGCTGAGGCTTCTCGCGGCCCGTGGCGACGCGTTGTAGAGAGCTCTCAGTGGAGATGGCCCTCGTGAAGGGAAAAGCTTTGTGAAGCTGGGAGGTGAAGATGCGTGCTTCCCTCTTGAGACAAAAAATGCCTGCCGCGACGTGATCACGGGTAGAACTTGCGTAGTGCTCGATGTTCCACGGGTTTTTGACCGGGGTGCCGTCTTCCGTCTCGAGCCGTACCGCGCCGGGCCTGGCGATGTGCGACCCTGTAGGGGCCTTCCCACATGGGTGAGAGCTTGTGGAGGCCTCTCTGGAGAGTATCCTCCTCAGGACGAGATCGCCTGTCTCGAGGGTGCGCGGGCGTATGTGGCGGCTGTGGTAGCGCGCAGATCTTGCTGGTACTTTGCCGCCCGGAGGGCAGCGCGGCGACGTAGTCCATCGAGCAGCAGCAGGTCGTCGTTGTGGAGCTTCTTGGTTGTCCTCGTTGAAAGCAAGGATCCGTGGGGACCCATGCTTGATCTCGGTGGGGAGGACTGCTTCAGCGCCATAGACGAGAGCGAACGGCGTTTCTCCAGTGGGCTTCGTGGCGGTGGTGCGGATGGACCAGAGCACAGAGGGAGCTCTTCAATCCAGTTCTTGCCGTGGGCCTTGAGGCGGTTGAAGCTTCTTGTCTTGAGGCCCTTGAGCACTTCAGCATTCGCTCGCTCAGCCTGCCCATTGCTTCGTGGGTGAGCCACCGAGGCGAAGCAGAGCCGGGTGCCGAGGCTTTCGCAGTAGGCCCTGAAGATGCCACTGGTGAACTGTGAGCCGTTGTCGGTGATGATGCGATTTGGCACGCCGAAGCGACAGGCCAGGCCTCTGATGAATTTCACCGCTGATCTCGCCGGGATGTGCGCACCGCTTCGACCTCCGCCCATTTGGTGAACTTGTCAATGGCGACGTAGAGGTAGCGGTAGCCCCCGCTGGAGCGTGGGAACGGTCCCAGGATGTCCAGCCCCCAGACCGCGAAGGGCCAGGAGAGCGGGATGGTTGGAGCCCCAGTGCAGGCTGGTGGACCTGCTTGGCGTGGAATTGGCATGCCTCGCAAGCTTGGACAACGGTGGTTGCGTCTTGAAGCACTGAGGGCCAGTAGAATCCACTCCTGAAGACCTTCCCCGAGGGTGCGTGATGATGAGTGGTGGCCACATTCTCCACTGTGTATGTCCTTGATCAGCTGGCGGCCTTCTTCAGGGGGGACGCATTTCAATGCAACTCCATTTGGACGCTTGCGGTACAGGTCTCCCTCGTGAAGGCAGTATGACTTGGCCTGTCGAGCAATTCTCTCTGCTTCTGCATCCTCTTCAGGGAGGACTCCGTCCCTGAGGTACTCCTTGAGCTCGTCGATCCAGCCCGTCTCTTGATGTGTCATGGCCAACAACAGGCGTTCTCCTGAGGGGGACCGCAGCTCGGTGCTCCAGATGTTGGTGCTGGTGGGAGCTCTTCGTCGATGTCCACGCTGCTTCTTTTGGCTGTTTCACCGACGCCCTGGTGAGCCTTTCCTCGAACACGCCTGCCTGCTGGGCTCTCTCGCGATGCTCGCCTGGCGATGTCGTCCCTCCTGGTTCTCCCTTCGTGGGATGTGCCTGAGCTCCATCCCCTTGAAGTGCTTCTCGAGCTTGCGAACCTCCTCGAGGTAAGCGGTCATGTGGCCGTCCTTAGGCGTGTAGCTCTTGTTGGAGAAGTTGACGAGGAGCTGGGAATCACCCTTGATGAGTAAGTGCTTGATGCCGAGGGCGATTGCGGCTCTGAGCCCGGCGAGGAGGCCTTCGTACTCGGCGATGTTGTTGGAGACCTTGTCAGTCGTGAAGCACAGCTGGACGGCGTAGTAGAGCTTGTCGCCCTTTGGTGAGGTCAGGACGACGCCAGCCCCTGCGTTCTGGCATGCGAATGCCCCGTCGAAGTGCATGGTCCAGTGGTTTGGCACTGTGTCTCCATGGCGTGGTTTCTGCCTCATGAGGCTCTTCTTGCTGCGTGTCGTCCACTCGGCGACGAAGTCCGCCAATGCCCTTCCCTTGATGACCCTGGTGGTGTCGAAGCGCAGGCCAAAAGGTTGCAGCTCGATGTTCCACCCTGCGACGCGATCAGTGGCGTTTGGGTTGCGCAGGATTTGCTCCAGAGGGAATGAGTGACCACCGTGATGGGGTGGCCCTGGAAGTAGTGGCGCAGCTTCCTGGAAGCGATGAGGAGCGCGAGGAGGAGCTTCTGCTGCATGGTGTACCGCTCGCGAGCGTCTCGCAGCACGTGCTGACGAAGTAGACGGGATGCTCGACGAGCGTTGTCGATGGTGGCGCAGCGCTGGGCTCCTCGGGAGCCTTGTCGAGGTTCTCTTGAGGCGAACCCTCGGCGAGGGTGCCTTCTGGTTGTGCGGGCTCGACATGAGGCTCGGGGCCTGAAGAGGGTGCTTCCTTATCGGGGGATCTGGGCTTGGCGTGGGTGTCCTTCTTGGCGAGGACTGGCTCTTCCCTTTCTGCCACCAAGGCCGCTTGCTGTTTGTGGAGTGGCTGATAGGTACAGCTTCAGATGCTCGCCGGGCCTTGGGGCAACCATGACAGGTGGGCTAGCCAAGTACTTCTTCAGGTCTTCAAATGCTTGTCCGCCTCCGGCGTCCACTTGAACGTGCCAGACCGCTTCATGATCTTGAAAAATGGCAGGCCCTCTCGCCGAACTTGGAGATGAAACGGCCTAGGCTGGCCATGCATCCCGCAGGCGCTGCATGTCCTTGAGGCGACGAGGTGGCTGCATTTCTTCTATGGCCTTGATCTTGTCAGGATTTGCTTCTATGCCGCGGTGAGACACTAGGAACCCGAGGAGTTTGCCTGATGGTACCCCGAAGACGCACTTGGCGGGGTTCAGCTTGATGTTCACTTGCGCAGGCTGGCAAAGGTCTCCTCGAGGTCCTCCATGAGGGTGTGCTCTTCGCGAGTCTTGACCACGATGTCGTCGACGTAGGCTTCTGCGTTTCTTCCCATCTGAGCCCCCAAGGCCTTCCTCATGAGCCTCTGGAAGGTGGCGCCGGCGTTCTTCAGCCAAAGGGCATGCAGACGTAGCAATACACACCACAAGGGGTGAGAAATGCTGTCTTCTCCTCATCCTCCTTCGCCATCTTGATCTGGTGGTAGCCTGAGAAGGCATCCAGAAAACAGAGGAGGTCGCAGCCGGCGGTGGAGTCCACGATTGGTCTATTCGAGGCATGGGGTACGGGTCCTTGGGGCAGGCCTTGTTGAGGTCGGTGTAGTCGATGCAGAGCCTGCCGCCCCCGGTGTGCTTGGGAACGACCACCGTGTTGGAGAGCCATGTGGGGTGTGGAACTTCTCGATTATGTGTGCTTCTTTCAACTTCTCTACTTCCTTGATGATGAACTCTTGCTTCTCTGGCGCCTGGCGCCGTGCTTTCTGCTTCACGGGGCGTGCGTTTGGACACACGGCTAAGTGGTGCTCGATCACCTCCCTCGGTACTCCGGACATCTCTGACGGTGTCCATGCGAACATGTCAGAGTTTGCCCTGAGGAAGGCGACGAGCGCGCTTTCCTATTTGGGAGGCAAGCCAGCGCCTATGGTGACGCTAGCCCCCGAGCCGCTGGCGTCCAGCGACACCTTCTTCGTGGCTGCCTGCTCCTGTGAAACAGCTGCTTCTTCTTCGCGGGCCTCTCGAGGGGCTCCATGTCCTCGTCAGCAGGGAATGCCACGGCAGCGGCCTTGTAGGCGGTCTCGACAGAGCGCATTGCGTCCTGGACTTGACCGTGGATGGCGATGGTGCCGCCGCTGCCTGGAAGCTTGACGATGTTGTACGCGTGGTGAGTGACGGCCATGAACTTCGCGAGGGCGGGGTAGCCGAGGATGGCGTTGTAGGGCAGGCCAATGTGCGCGACGTCGAAGTCGATCTGCTCGGTGCGGTAGTTCTGCGGCGTGCCGAAGGTGACCGCGAGCCTCACCTGCCCCAGAGGTGTGGTAGAGCCACTTGTCACCCCCGTGAAGGGCCTAGAGGGCATCAGCCACTCGTATGGCACTTGAAGCTGCTCGAAGGTCTCGACAGAGATGACGTTCAAGCCTGCACCCCCATCTATGAGCGTCTTGGCGACGGCGATGTTGTTGATGATGGGAGTGCACACCAGAGGGATGGTGCCACAGCCTTGGTCGACTTGGGGTGGTCCTTGGAGTCGAAGGCGATGGTGTACTGCGACCACTTGAGGGGCTGGGATGCCTCAATCCCTGGAAGCGCGGCGTTGACCTCGCGAGAGAATTGCTTGAAGTGGTTGTTGGACTTGGGCGCCTGAGACCCGCCGAGGATGCACGCTATTGCCCCCTGAGGGGCCTGGTAGCCCCCAGGGTTCTCGTCGGGGATTGCCGTTTTGCCCGGCGTTGTTCCCCGAGCCCTCTGCTGGAAGTTGTGGCGCCGCCTCCGCGGCCGCCACGGCCTCCGCCGCGGCCTTGGTTCTTCTCGCGCTCCTTGCTGAGCTGCTTGAGCTCCCAGCAGTCTTCAGTCGCGTGGTTGTGCCTGTTGTGGTAGATGCAGAACGGGCGATTGTCCACTTTCTTCTCATCAGCCGCCGGAGAGGCCTCGCGAGGCTGCTTGCGTCAGGCTCTGCCGCGAGGATGGCGGTGGTCTTGCGCTTCTCGACAGGCTTCTTCTGCTCCTGGACCCCTCAGGAGGGTCTTCCTCCGTTTCTTTCTTGACGAAGAGGAGGCCCTCTTCAGCCTTGGCGCACTTGTCAGCCAGGTCGAAGAGCTTCACCACAAGGTGAGGGTGTCGTGGATGCCGAGCTTCTCGAGCATCCGGCGGTTCGTGACGCCCTCCCTGAAGGCGGAGATGACGTGCGAGTCCGGGATGTTCGGAATCTTGTTGCGGACCTGGCTGAAGCGCTGGATGTATCTGCGGAGGGTCTCGTCAGGCTTCTGGCGCACCGCGCGAAGGTCGTTGTAGGTGAGTGCGCGCTCGTAGGTGCCCTTGAAGTTGGCGACGAAGACCTTGCAGAGGTCCTCCCACGTGTCGATGGTGTTCTCGGGGAGGTTCATGAGCCACGAGAGCGCGGAGTCCTTGAGCGCCATGGATGGAGACGGTGTAGAGCTGCAGGAACTCCAGAGGGTTGGTCATGCCGTCGTAGCGCGGAGGGAGATCTGGCTTGAATTTCACCGGCCAGATGACGCGGCGCAAGTTGCAGGTGAGGGCGGTGCAGCCCGTGACGTATGTCACAGCGCCACCAGCGAGCGCGCCGCGGTTCTGGCGGCCTGCAGCTGCAATCTCCTAGACGACGCGGTTGTGGCGGTCCCGCTGGCGCTCGATCTCCACGCGCGCATCTGCTGGAGTTCGCTGCACAATCTGGCAGTCGTGTGGCGAGGATGCGTGCGACGCGGCGCGGTGGTTCCCCGCCGGAGCTGCAGCTGGAGGAGGTGGCAGAGGCGGAGGGGGAGGAGGAGCGTCGTGCGCTATGTTCCCTTCGAGTCCGAAGTGGCGCACCAGCGACCGAGAAGGCGCTGGTGCTGCAGTAGGTGCGGCAGGAACGGCGGCGGCGTTGATGAGCTCCTCGAGGCGCCCGAGCCAGTTGTCGTGGCCTGCCTGCGTGGGCGGTAGCGCAGCAGCTCCTGCGCCATCAGTAGCGCAGTGGCTGGACTGGGCGCCACCCGACGGGTGCTGGGAGGAAGCTCCCTCGTTGCCGCCGTCGTCGTTGCCACTGCCGTTGCCGCCGTCGTCCTCAGGGTGCTCGACGCGCGGCTCGGCGTTGCGCTCTGAAGCGCGGTTGGTGCGTGGGCGACCACGCGGGTTGTTGTTGGCAGCGGGCTCGGTGTTGGCTCTGCCAGACATCCGTCGCGCGAGACGCGCAGCTCGCGTGTCAGTCATGGCGCGGAGAGGTTGAAGAAGTTGAAGACGCGCTTCAGCCCCCTAACTGGCGCGTCAAATGTCGGAGACTAGTCCCAGGAACTAGGGGTGTCTCTCAAATGTCAGGAATCGAGTAAGGGGCTGAACACGACGTCAAACAAATCCTCAACAACCTCGGCGACGGTGCTCGTCGAGCTCGGTGAGGAACATCACGAGAGAGAATGAACACGAGCCGCTACCCAGGTTCAGGCCCACCGCGAGGTGTAAAGACCCTACGTCCTGCTAAGATGTATTGCACTGCTTGGAGGGGCTCACGGTACAAAGTGCTTGCCGAGGGCACAGTTATGGCTATGGTGGACTATGGTGGAAGGAGATCCGTCTTCTTCCTTGCGACGTAGCTGCTTGAGTGTGGAATGAGCTGAATGAGTTGGGATCCCCTCCTTGGTCGTACGCTGCCGCCTTTTATACTGCCTTGGTCCTCTTCCCCAAAACTACAGGCGGGAAGGGATTCCACATGGTGGCAAAGGTGGAGCACAGCGCACAGCGTCGGGGTTGTCCATGGACGCGGTCCATGGCAGAGAGCAACATCGTCTTGGCAGAAAAAGCCACTGTCCATCCAGGACGGTGGGCTGGCGCTGCAGAGTATCGTGGCGCGCCCCACGGTGACGTCGCGCTTGGAGCGTAGCGGCGGCCGGTCCCTTTATCACCAAAATGGCAATCCTTGGAGTCCGCTTTGCTTGGCCCAGCTTTGTTGACTGCTTTATACACGAGAATGGCAACTGCGGCGTCGTCGTCATCGCGCGTAGGCGCGCGTGTCACTCTGCGGGGGCGCAGAGACCATGTGCGCTCTGCAGCGGGTGCAGGAGCTTGCTTCCACTCGAAGGAACCCTGCGAGGGCTAGAGCCTCGCCGAGGTTCTGTAGTACTTGACGCCTCGCGAGGGAGGCCTCGCGAGGGTGGCGCGGAGATGCGCCAGGACTTGGTGGTTTTCTGGGCAGGAGAGGCCCTCCCGAGGAGAAAGTCCCTCTCGAGTCCCGTTAGGCTGAGCGTCTGGTCCTTAGCAGAAATGCTCAGCAGAGTGAAGAAACCCTCACGAGGGAAAAGTCCCTCGTGAGGCTCGCCAGGCTGAACGCCTGGTTCTTAGCAGAATTTCCCGCGGTGCGTCGAGGGCTGTGGCAGGCCGGCCCATGGTACCCTGGTTTCCACTGGGCCGACACTCCTGATTACCATTTATGCATAGGCTGTTTCAGTATGGGTAGTGAGGACTCAAAAGATATGTTGAAGAATGCGGACTGGAAGACAGTGAGTGGTGTAGTGACTATCGAGTCAAGTCAGCCGGTTGTCAAGAAGCGTCTTCCGAAGAAAATCAGACAAGTCCCAGAATGTTACTTTCTGCCTCGACTATCTTTGCCTTCTGCATTGGCAATCTATGGTGCTGTTTGTGCTGCTGGGGTTGGTGCAGGGATGCTGGTTGAGGTTTGGATAAAGAAAAAGATCAAAGGTACAATCTTGCATTTCATGGCAGGAGCCTGGAGGAACTACTTAATTTAATTAGAAAACTAGTCTATCAGGAAATTTGAGGTGTTGGACTGGACCAGGAAAAACCATCAAGGCATTATATATGTTTGCTTCATTTATTGTGTAGTTTCCACATCTTCTTATGTTTGTTAATTGTTGCATGCAGAGGATGGTGGGGTTGTGTGGGAGATGGGCAAATGATGTTCATGCACTTTGATTGGTAACAATCTGTTTGTCAAAACATTTATACTCACTCTGCTGCTTAAGCTGTATCGTGGTAATAAACATTAAAAAGATCTGTTGTTCCAGACTGTCTTTGGACTTCCTGACCAAAAGTCACCAAACTATGTTTTCCAGTGATCTGTAGTGGTCATTTTGTTAGGATTACCAGTACTGCACTGGTAAGAATTATCTGAAACTTTGTCTGACGGTAGTTGCTTGTCGTGATCGAAATATTATATCATGATTAATGATTAATGTTTCCCTGAGCCTGTGTTTCTCTTGCCATGATAAATCATGAGAATCTTTTCTATTGTTTATATCATCAAGTCTTTAGAACTCATAGATCTTTGCTAGCAAAATGTGTTTGGTGATTCATAAATGCATACACAGTAAAAAAGATTCAAGTACTGCTAAACCATGTATAGTTTTGTTGGCCTATACTGTCTATATAACAAAGATTTCATGCAAGACAGTGATATTGAAATTTGCATACCCAACAAGACAGATGTTTACCATATGATCGTTTCTCCCATTTTATCTGCTGTACCGCTATTCTGCAGTCCTCTCTCGAGTCATTCTGACAAACAGTCAAACAACAGGAACGTCTGATTTATCTATCCCCACTGGGCAACCATCCGAAGCACTTTGAAATATTTATCTCTGTAGCGAATATCTGGGCTCCTTCCTAGGTCGTATTGCAGTCTTGTAAAGATTTGCATTCGGTTTATTTATTTTATTAGAAAACGCCCTCATAAGGTTGGAAGAAAAAAATCACCTGAAAGGTATTATTGTACAGAAGTGCACTCCTCATTTCTCACCATGTTAGAAAGTCCTCTGGTCTCCTGCCTCCAAAGTGTTCTCTGTGATATCTGATCTTCTGTCTCTGCTGAAGTTTATTAAACCAGTCTCAAACAAAGCCAAAATCTAGCCTTTTTTTTCTCTTGGTTCAGTTGTTATCCATGAGCAAAATTTCTTGTTTTGGTCATCATTTTAGTATCCAGCAACCGAAATGTGTAGCAGAGGTGTGGGCCAACCAAGTCATTTCTGGACTCATACTACAACTGTCAAAGTAACAACAGGCGATTTTCTTCACTGAAGAAAGAAAAACTACGGATTGTTTCAGCGTGAAGTATCTCGCACGAACCCATGGCAAAGAATGAAAGAAAGCTGGAAAGGGCCAATCATTCGTGTGTCATGTGATGGAAATTCCAAACGTTACAGTCAAAAAAAAAAAATCCAAACGTTGATGTGTACCGTTGCTCCCTATAAACTTTGTGGGCGTGGAGGATCATCAGATCATGCGATGCGAGTGAGTTACCACCCACACTCATCTAGCTTGTCAATTTCCCTTTAGCATGCAAGCGTTGCAGCATTTTGTCCGCCCATAACTGTCGAGAACCAGCCCATGGTACAATGAAAATCAAGAGACGCCCGGCAGCCCGTCCTCAGGGTCTGGGTTCTGCTACGGCTTGAATGGAACGCCCGCTACTATTTTTGGTCTCTCTCTTTTTCGAATTCATGCTGAATTCTTAGAGGTTTCGTTGTGCTAGTACACATATCTTAACTGAACAAACTAAATATCCCGTAAAATTGCACACTGTGTAAGATCTAGGTCAGCACCATGCACTTTTCGCCGCGGCAAGTCTGCTCCGATCGAGAGTTACACAACAATCTGAACCTCTCCAGCAGTCCGATTTTCCGATCCGTAACCTCAGAACATGGATGCACAGTTTCTCCACTCAATGATTCTCACCATGAGATCGATCGATCGACGATCGATTCCATGGACCCCCAGCCTCGCCACCACTGAGCGGCTGATTAGCCGACAGCACGAGGAGCTCTCCCCCACCAGCCAAACACGGACAACGTCCCGTCGTCGGCCGTTAACCGCACCTGCGATGCATATCAAATAGTATCAATCCACTCGTCTATGATCTATGATTGCGTCCCGGACTTTTAGTCGATCTGTTGTCCAAGCGAGGCGAGAAGTCGTCTGCGTTTCGACAGCGGCGCTGCACGAATCATTGAGCGACGGAGGGAGCAGAGCAGAGCAGAGCACTTATCGACGATGATGAAGCCAACTGATGATCGATGGCAACGACGAAAAGGACTGGACCGGGCCGGCAACTCAGCCTTGCCCCCCCGTTGAGCAAGATCCATCAGACATAGTGGGATACAAGCCCCATCTTGGATGCCACCGGGTGATCTTCTTCTTTAACTTACTAATTTTGATTGATTGAAACTCTAACAAGGTAGTAAGAGGCAACCAAATTGCTGCCACTGAGATTTACACTTCATCAGAAAGGGAAGCGTACTTGCCTCATTTCAAATATAATGATGTGATCTTCCGTAGGCTGAGCATCTGGGCAGAGGATTGGTTATTAGATGACTTAATTGATGTGGATCCTCTATCTATGATCTATCTATCTGGGGGTCTACTTTGCCCCTTAATAATCATCATCATCATCACCCGATAAACCTAGCTAATGGATGTACTTTAGCTCCAGAGGGCAATGATGAATGAGCTAGGGTGCGTGGGGGGAGCAGGATTTGGATCTTGTGAAGAATAACCATAAATCCTCCTGCCAAGCCGGCCTTTGCTGTGCACTGTGCGCGTGCATCCATGCACGCTCGATCTGCTGCGTGGTGGGTCGACCGCAAAAGGACACCGCTCCCATTTTAATGCATGCATGCGCCAGAAAGCTTAGTCTTGATCTTTTGTGCGTAAACAAAGCTTCTTTGGGGCAAAGATCAAAGGTTAAGATCCCTCCACTTTAAGCTGCCTGTGCTGATGGAGATGAAAAACATGTATGTGATGAGGCAAAGATCAAAGGTTAAGATCCCTCCACTTTAAGATGCCTGTGCTGATGGAGATGAAAAACATGTATGTGATGAGGCAAAGATCAAAGGTTAAGATCCCTCCACTTTAAGATGCCTGTGTGCTAATGGAGATGAAATACATGTTGTGTCGGGGCATCGATTGTTTAGTGCTCGGCGCAGTCACCTGCCGGAGAGCATGCATGCTTAAAGCATCTCTAGCGGATCCCGAATAAATTCAACCCAAAAAACCGGTTTTTTCCGGTTTGCAAATCCATCACGTTGAACAAAAACTGAAAATCGATGCCCAAAATTTCGAAAAACTACTTCGTGCCGCGATTTTGGTCAGCAAACAGAGTTCATACAAGTTCAAGTTCGATGAAAGCGAAGCGTTGCGTGCTTGTTGCTCAACTTGAGGCTGGACACGAACCCGTGGTGAGCGCCCTGACCCCATCAGTGAGGTTGTCGCTGTCGGAGGAGTAGTCGGAGAATAACAAGTCCGACAGCTCGGTCTCCGGCGGAGGAGGAGGCACACCGCCGTGGCCAGCACCGCTCAGCGGAGGGGATGCTTATCTGGATCCTGGATAAAAAAAATTACAGTCCAAGCCGATCTACGGTGCCTCTTCTCTTCTGACCGTAAAAATGGCCCAAAACGCATATGGCCTGGAATTTTCCGGGCCGGGGGTTTATTCGGAATCTGCTATAGATGCTAAGTTTGCCTAGCTGGCCACCAAAGCCTGGTTTTCTTTTTTTCATGACAAAGTTGGAGTTAAGTTTTTTGTCAGGCTAGGTGGCGTAAAATCTGCACCAAGATGCGTTTATCACCGAATGATTCAAAGTTACACTTTCTTCCTCAGGCTTTCATTTTTTTCATCCATCTGGACCTACGGAAGCTTTAGCTTTATTGCTTTGTTTCAAGGAGCTAGCGTAGTAGTACAAATTACACAACCCAAGTTGATTGATGGTTTGGACCAACCTCCTGGAACAACTCCAGATGGAGGAGAGGACGAACTAGGTTTTGCTTTGCCGGCCAGCACTTTAGACATGGCTGCCTGAACTGTTTCGGCGTGCGTGAGAGAGAGGGGTCGTACGAGCTCGGAGTGCTCGAAAGTTGGTGGGCCGAATCTAGTCTACCCCGCCCGCGCTACACCGTCAAAAGATCCAGACGCCCCAGTCAAGATACCCATCATCATCGTTTTTTTCTGCTGTACTGTAAGCCTGTAACGGCCAGGGCCCGTTACAGCGACCCCACGTAGCCACGAGTGCTGAAATGGTTTCCAGCAAGAGCGAGATAAAATAGCAACACGAATTATATAGGGATCAAGCATCACAGAAAATATCAGCTTGTTTTTGGAGATTAGGTCTCTTTTTGATTACTCGGAAAGTATGAAGGTGGGACGATAATAACAGAGTTTACGTCAACCGCCTCTACACTGAGAACGGTGGCGGACCTAAAAATTCCTAAAAACCTGGCCAAAAGTGTCTAAGGTGACTTTTTTCAAACAAAATCATTGTAGAAAAGTAGTAAGTATTGCAAGCCGAGACACCGTCAGCAAACCCAACCGGCCGGGGGCCTTATATCCGCTCATGATTGAGAATGCACACAATTAACGAAAGTAGAAGCAACAAATCACGGGAATAACCCAAAAACAACTTGAAAGTTCATACAAAAAACAAAGGAAGTGAAAGCCCGAGAAGCTTAACACTAAGATGCCGCAGCAGAATGTAAAATGCTAGTTAGCCATCTGTGGCAGGGCACAAAAAAAACCCGATGACCCTCCTCCTATTGTGTACATGCCACCGTCACTAAATAGTGATCTCTGGCCATTGAAGCTGAGTCCGTGTGCAGAGACGGAGTCAGTTTGTGCATCCGTATACTTCATGTGCATAAGAGTTGTATTCTTACTAGGAAGAGTGATACTTTGTCAACTAAGTCAAAGTGACCAACACAAGTGGTTGCTCCGGTCAGGACTAGTGTCATCAACTTATGGTTAATACTAAACATAATTGTAAAGGTTCAAAGTGGGTATAACTTAGGTACCACCTCGATAACAAGTCACACATCTCTAAGTGAGGAAAAATATTCTAGTTGTTTCATCGGGAGTACGTAAAAGATTTAACAGTTTGGATTGATATGCAAATTTCACTTTATAACTTGATTAATACACGTTCCATTACAAAATATAAAACGTATAAGTTTAGTGAAAATTCAATAGTTTTGAAGAAACATAGAACAAAATATCGACATCCCTAGAGTACTGAATAAATACATTGTGAAAAATTATTTTATGATGGATCTATTAATATTAGTTTCGTATTATAAATATTGATATTTTGTCTATAAACTTAGAAAACATTGAATTTTGTCTAAATTATGATACATATGCACATATAAAAATGGAAAATACTCACATTTGATTATTCCAGAGTTGAGTACGCCTTTCTCGGTGAATTCAACTGACTTAGCGGCCGATGCATAAATTTGATGAAAAGAAACCTTCAAGTGTAAGTTCCACCTATAAATCTCATGTTTGTCAACTAGGTGAACATTGACTGGTAATAACCATGTATGTGGATAGTACACATCGTTGTGTAATCTAGTTAGCCAGACACTCATCTTGTTGTTGGATGTATTTTCTCCGTCCTGCTGAATTTACTATTGTGATGTGCGCTAGCCGAGGATAAGTGGGGCTCATGGTTGCATTGTGCGCAGCTGTTAATGTCGGTTACCTCCAAGTGCCTGTTGTGTTCATGTGTAATTTAGAAGCACCAGTGTTATTCAAAGTTAAGTCCATGTACATTAACATGATGAACAACAACCACATTTTTCACAGGAAACTCATTTGGAAAGAAAAAACCTCTAAATATTAAGAACTCATCTGGTAGCATTGTTGAGGGTTGATTCTAACCAAAAACAACATTGTCAAACATAGACGGAATATGATAAACATGTTGTTATTTCGACCAAGATGAGAGAATATGACATCTATTTGGAAAGTACTGATGCACATCTGCTGTGTCGCACTATGTTTTTTTGTTTCTTACACCCCAAGCTCCCCTCCGTCAAAATATTTCGTCTGTGTCAAGAATTGAAAAAAGGTAAATAAACAAATCAAGTCTCACATGCGGGGGCGATTACTTATGCTTTCTTACATGTTTGCACAGTGGAACTTTAGTAACTATATTATCATTAACATGAAGAAAGTTTTCCATTTTGTAACTTATCTTCACGACCACATATTGTATCCGTATTGGTGCCCACGGCAACCCGCGGAGGCGCAAGATCCAATGGCATGCATAGCAGCCATTTGGATATGGTAGTACCGAGTTGTTCAACAAATATGGTAGGCGGCCTGGTAATATGATTGATGTCGCATGAGGTGTTATCATTTATCTTATCTTGTTTACATGGTTGAGCCAACCTTTTGTATACGTTTTATTTATTTTGTGAAAACATAGCTTTGCAATAAAATTCATTGCAGCTGAGAACCCTGTTTTTGAAAAACAAACCTTGGCTAGGCGCGAAGCTGATTCCATGTCACCGATTTCATCCGAGTCAGAGCTTGTCCAAAGGAGATGTTTGGTGGAACCATTTCTACTAGCTAGCTCAACTATAGAGTCGTGCTTCTCGCTTGCAATATTGTAGAGAGTTGGGTATAGTTGCTTGAGCGGTGCATGTCCCAGCAATATATCATCCAAGAATCATACTCGAGACTAATCCTTAATAGCAACAAACCCAAAACAGATATTTCCCGTTTGACTCACATAAGGCTTTCCAAAGTGTGAATCTTCATGTTTAACTCGACATGGTAAAGAGTTTTGATCCCACGTTCTTGTTTAGAGGGAGGTCTTTCCACAATTCCACACTCCCTACTCATTCTGAAGTTTGAACAACCATTTATTTATAAGATTGAAATTTTCCAATTCCAACGTTGTAGGTATGGAAAGGACACTCCACTTGGTTAGACGATACTCCCTCTGTTTACAATTAGTTTGCGTTCTGGGTTTAGTCAAAGTCAAACTTTGTGAAGTTTGAACAAATATATAGGGAAAAATATAAAAATTTACAACAAAATTTTAACATTATTAGAATCTTCATAAGATATATTTTCATATTATATATATTTTATATTATAGATGTTGATATGTTTTCGTATATATTTGGTCAAACTTTGAAAAGTTTGACTTTGAAAAAACCCAGAACGCGAACTAAATAAAAACGGAGGAGTATTTACTTTGAAAACAGAGCCTAGTGATACGTCCAAAACGTATCTATAATTTTTGATGTTCCATGCCTATTATATATTGATTACGACATGTTTATCTTACACTCTATATCATTTTTATGCATTTTCTGGGACTAACCTATTAACAAGATGCCACAGTGTCAGTTCCTGTTTTCTGCTGTCTTTTTGTTTCAGAAAATCTATTCTGGAAATATTCTCGGAATCGGACGCCAGTTTAACTGATTTATTTCTGGACCGAGACGGAGCAGCAGCCAGGAGAACGGAGCCGGGGGCCACACCAGGCAGGCCGGCGGGCCCATGGCGCGGCCCAGGTGGGGCCGCGCACCTAGGCCGCCGCCCCACCTCGGCTGGCCACCGACGCCGCCCTTTCGCCTATAAATTGCATCTAATCGGGAAACCCTAGGGACCCGAGCAAAAATCCACGAAAAGTTCCGAGGCCGCCGTCGTCTTCAACCCTAGTTCGGGAGGGTTTCTGCAGTTCTTCCCGGCACCTTGCCGGAGGGGAAATCATCACTGGAGGGCTCTACATCACCATGCCTGCCTCCGGAGTGATGCGTGAGTAGTTCTCCACGGGACTACGGGTCCATAGCAGTAGCTAGTTGGTAGTCTCTCCACCTTGTGCTATCATGTTTAGATCTTGTGAGCTGTCTAACATGATCAAGATCATCCTTATGTAATGCTACATGTTGTGTTTGCTGGGATCCGATGAATTGTGAAATTATGATCAAGTTTGTTCATATATCTATATTATGTTTTATCTATATTCCTGCATGCTCTCCGTTGTTAGTATATGCCTTGGCCAAGTAGATGCTAATGACTTCAAGAGAGGGTATTTATGCTAGATAGTGGATTCATGCCTCTAGAAGCCTGTGCTTGATAGACAGAAACAACTAAGGTTGTAGATGTGTTGTTGCCACTAGGGATAAAATAACCGATGCTTAGCTTAAGGGTACCTGTAACAGCCCGGAGTTTGAGCAACTAAAAACCTGTGTAATTTTTCCACTTTTGTGTTTATTGCATCATGCATCCATGCATCATGTTTTTGCTAGGGAATTGTGCTAGGGAATTGTTGATTGTTGCTAGTGAATTGTGGTTGTTGCTAGAGAATTGTGGAGGTTTGGCAACATTTAAAACCAAATTGCCAAATGTGATTCAACAAATTTCAAAACCGTGAAAGCACTCAAACTTGCAAAACACAAATACCTTGTCCTCTTATTTGTCAAGGAAGTTCCAAGAGCTCCAAAATAATATTTTGAACTTGCTCAAAAAAATATTAAAGGAGCAACACTTTTGAATTTAGCAAAATGCCATATCCCACCTTTCTAAACAAAAGTGGTTCAAAACAATTTATTTGGAGGCGCCAACTTTTGTGGAGCTTCCACATGATATGAAAAGGCCACACAAATTATTTCATAATTTCTAAAATGTTTAAATGCCCCAATTAAATCAGAGAAATACTACTGGTTTTAAAAAGAAACAGAAAAGGGCTTCTTTGTAATTAGGGGAGGACCTATCCATGAGGAACCAATTTTCTCCAGGGGGTTTTCGGGAAAAGGGTCGTCTCTCTCTTCCTCCTGTCGCCACAGTGGCGCTCCATGCCGTCGCCGTGGCAGTGCGCGCACGACCGCGCCCGGGGCCCCTCCTCTCTACTCTCCCCTGCGAGGAGCACGCCTCCACGACCCCCACGACCTCACCTGCTCCTCCCTCCCCGCGCACCTGCTCCCTGCTCCCCAGTTCTTCTCCCCACGCCCTCGCTGCCCTAACGCCATGACCGTGAGCACCGCCGTCGACTGAGCTCACCCCGGGCAAATCGGCGACCACCAACGGCTCTGCCGTGTCGTCTTCGTCTACTCCGCCGAAGGAATCGGTCCGAGGGGCCCAAAATCGGCGTAGCCATCCACTACTTCGCCGCCGCCGTTCACGAGCCGCCGCTTCCTCCCATCCCCGACCACGCCGAGCACATACCCGAGTTCAGGGTGAGCTACTGAACCTCCCCTGCCCTCCTCGCGTTCGAATCGTGAGCCGAGGTTCGATTTCCGTGCTGCAGCTCGCCGTAGCCCGCCGTGCTTGTGCTTCGGATACTCCGGGTCGTTTCGAACCGGATATTCCGATGGGAACCAGTGCGTGTTTCGTTTCTTTCCTTAGCCAAATTCTCGAACCCGAGCGATGATCGGATAATCCGAACCAAAGGATTCGGATTTTCCGAAGTGAGCCAGTGCTGCATGTTCTCTGGTCCTTAGCCAAAATTTGAGGGAGCAACTCGATCTGATATTCCGAGTTTAAATAAACCGGATATTCCGATTTTGCCCAGCACAAAAGAAAATGTACTGTTTCTTTTTATTTCTTCCTATTTTGGCTAAGTGTTAATAATGTGTTGGATTTAAATAATAACCAGGCATAATTAAAAGAGGAATTAAAATGTTTTAACTTGTAATTCTGTCGGTCTACCATAAAAAGTTGTAATATACCCAAATGTCCGGAAATTCGTGAACAAACCGTTTAAATGGTGATCATGTTTATTAAATCACCGATACCCCGCATTTCATCATCTGATCATGACATCTCATATCCAAGTGCAACATAGGGTTCCATCTTCTTTAATCAACAAGTAAAGTTCGTTCATGACTTACTCCACGGTATATCCGGGATGCGCCCCTCTAAGCACCCGAACTCCGTTTAATTTGAATAGTGGAATCACCCTCTTCCCGGGGATTTAAAATGTCATGTCATCATGTGTTTGCGCATTGCACCGGTGTTATCCGTGGTTTTGATTGTTCCTCTCCGGTATTGTTTGTGCATCGGTAGATCAAGGAGTGGAAGTGCCCCCACGGTATCGTGACGATCCGTACTACCAGCACGTTGATCCAGGCAAGCGTAATCCCCCCTCTGAGCATATCTTATCCTATTTTCCACAAATATTTTCTCCACTATAATATTGCATGCGGTTCCAAATGTCAATTTGTTTCGGATAGAGTATCCTATAGTTGCATTAAGTTTCCGATGCCACTACCTGCTTCCCCTCCTATTATCCATAGGATTGTATTGTTGGCCGAGATACTTACTATGCTATGTTGATGCTTAGCCATGCTTAGTTAATTGCATAGCTATACGATGGATGGTTCATGTTGGAAATAGGTGATGAGATGAGAATGATGGTGGAGAAATTGTGGTGACGGATAATAAAATGCTTAAAGGTGGGGATGAGAGGCCACTGTGGTTGTGGTGTTTTGTCTCGTTCTCGCCGCCTAGGTGCGAGTTCTATACCTCTTGAACCAAGACTGAGCGTGCAACCATGCGTGAGGCCTATGCAATTGCAGGAACCCTCATAGACTGAATAACTCGGGCGGGGCTAGCCAGGGTCCTCTAGTTCGGGCTTCCATTTGCGCGTGCGTGATGATGGTGGGATGAACTGAGATGAGGATGGTGGTGTTAGGAAAATGAGTGGCCGTGGGGCGGGTGTTGAAGGCACTGGCTGCCCTGCCACCACTGATGATCCTGGAAAGTCCTTAACGAGGGAGAAGTCGACACCGCTCCCACCCAGCCGGCTCTCCCCGGAAGAGAGCTAAAGGCCAGGCAATGGGCCGGACGGTACGCGTGGCAAACATTTGTACACCCCTGCAGGGTAAATCTTTTCGAAAAGCCGTGTCCGCGGTTATGGACGACTTGGGAAGTGAAGGTAAGATCATAGAATAACTTGAACAGAATGATTAAAAACTGGGTACTAGAGGTACCACTCAAGATTGAAAGGTGAGCTTCCTCGAGGGTGATTCGGGGAGGTGCCTTGATGAACAGGTATGTGGTTGATGATGGTGGTGTTGAGAAAGTGATCGAGATAAGGTCTTCTTACCCCTTTTGAAAATACTCTGAATAGTCGATGCCATTGAGTTATGTTTTCATAAATAAAATCAGCTTTATGCAAAACAGCCATATAACTTTGAAAGCCTCATCGAGCTAAAGCTCTATATATAATCTTGCGAGTTCGTCGAACTCAACGTCGTTTGTTTTGTTTCAGAGGAGGACTTCACCGACCTCGAAGGTGGGTTCTTTGTGGACGTCGACGAGTAGTCTGGGGTTCCCAGGTGGCAGCTTGGGACATCCCGGAACAGCTGGCGCTGGATGTTTATTTGTAGGCCTCTTAGGCCATAATTGGATCTTGTTGTTTAGAACAACTTAATTTGCTTCCGCTTGTTGTAATGTTGGGTCTGTGACCTCTGGTTGTCATTTGCTATCTTTCTCTATTATAAGAGTTGAACTATAATGATTTGTGTCGTAGAGTCTGTGATGTGCCAGTTGTTCCACAAGTCTTGATCTCTCTATTATGCTTTGATAGTGTGTCTGGTGGTATCGGATAACCGGGACACAGTATCACTGTATAGCAGTCGGGTCAGGGCGCTACAAGTTGGTATCAGAGCAGTACTGCCTGTAGGAAACCCTTCTACTGGTCGATGTTGAGTCTAGTGTTTGTGAAAATATTTTTAACCTAAAAATGAGTTGTGAAAACCATCTTAGGATTCTTTTTACTCCTTATCTGGTTACCCTCTAATCTCGGAGCAATCTTATCTCGATTTGAGTTTAAAGGTTTTACTCCTCGTCTGTTACTTCAAAATGATTAGAAACGTGGGTGGGTTCGACCTTTAGTGTTATGTGTCAGTTGCTCCCGCTGCGTTGCAATCCCAAATCAATTCAGACTGTTTTTCTACCGAGTCAATCATTTGATCCTTTCTTTGGGTTTTAACCCACGGACTTGAACATAAGGTCCCGGATTGTGTCAACTAGAGTGTGTTAAGTTGTGATTTCTTAACTCTCACTAGTAGCACATGATGCTGATCTTTGACCCAAGTTCTATCTTGTTGTTTTCCTTCTCGCAAAGTATTATCGTCCCTAGTCTGTGTACTTGTGTAGACGCTAATGCTATTGTTCGACCATTCGGAGAAAGATACTAACGTGTCATTGTCAAATCTCCAGAATGGCTCGAGGAGGCCGTGGAGGCCGCGGTGGTCGCGGTAACCACGATGATGAGGATGATCTGCCGCCACCACCCTCGATGGCTGAGGTCTTGATGGCCATTGAGGAGAACCGTGGGCGCAATGAGCGCTTGCTGAGCAGTTGGTGCAGCAGAATGCACGGAGGAACGAGTGCAACACTCTCACCGAGTTCCTGCGCTCGCAGCCACCCACCTTTGCTGATGCTAAGGAGCCACTGGAAGCTGATGATTGGCTTCGTGCTTTGGAGCGCAAGTTCTCCGCGCTCATGTCCCATTGGCTGAGCAAGTCAACTTTGCCACCTATCTCTTGGTTGGTGCTGCTGGCTGTTGGTGGGAAAGCCATGTGGCTTTGTTTCCAGCCAACCATGTCTTCACCTGGGCTGATTTCGCACTGCCTTCCGTGCGGAGTACATTCCCCAGCCGATCATGGACTTGAAGAGGAGGGAGTTCCTGGATTTGCAACAGGGACGGATGGACCTCCGCACTTATGGTCGTGAGTTCAACCATCTCTCTCGTTACGCCCCAAGGGACGTGACCAATGATGCTGACAAGCAAGAGCTGTTCCGCAAGGGTCTGACTCCGCAGCTCCGCTATGAGTATTGCCCTTCAGGTTCCAGACCTATCAGGAGCTGTTCAACCAGGCTTTTACTCTCGAGCAAGGAAGAAAGGAACTTGAGGCTTCCAAGAGGCCCGCACACGGGGACCACCAGAGTTCCTCGGGTTCTGAGAGCAAGAAGCGCAGGGTGTTTGTCCCTACAGCGCTGTGCCCGTGCTCCATTCATGCCGAGAGCCGCGGATACAGGCCACCCCTCCGCGCCCCACTACTTCGACACTTGGGGTAGGCGGGAGTGGGTACCGTCCTATGCTACCTGCTCCACCTGGAGTCACTTGCTACACCTGTGGCCAGGCTGGCCACTACTCCAGGGAGTGCCCCCAGAAGGCACCTCTCGCGATAACTCCTGCACGAGCCCCTGCCACTCCAGCTGGCAAGGCTGGACCTATTGTGCGTGGTCGCCTGAACCACATCTCTGCTGAAGAAGCTGAAGAGGACCCCGGCGTTCTTATGGGTGAGTTACGAATCAACAACAATCGTGCTACAGTTTTGTTTGATTCTGGAGCATCGCATTCATTCATATCCATAGCTTTTGCAAAAGACCACAAAATACCGTTTGAGAAAATGAGCCGTCCCTTGGTGATCGCACTCCTGGCTCCAAATGGCAAACCGATGGGGTTACTCCTGAAGTCCAGATTACTATCGGTTACTACTCTTTTCCTTTCGCTTTGGTAGCTCTGAGGTCAAATGGCATTGATGTCATACTGGGCATGAACTGGCTAGCCAAATACCAGGCTAATCTCGACTGTGCTGCCAAGACCGTCACCGTGACCAATTCTTCCGGTGACAGTGTGAAGTATTGGTCTGCACTATCAAGACCTCCGTCCTCATCATACCCAACTCACCTGAGATCCTCCTTTGCTTTATGGAAGGCGAATCCCCTCCTGAAATCCAGGACATACACGTGGTGTGTGACTTCCCGGATGTGTTCCCGGAAGAATTGCCTGGCATGCCTCCTGACCGAAGTGTGGAGTTTGTCATAGATCTACTTCCCGGTACGCTCCAATTTCCAAGAAGCCCTACCGTATGCCGGTGGAAGAGTTGGCTCTGTTGAAAGAGCAAATTGATCAGCTGTTAGCAAGGATTCATCCAGCCTAGCAGTTCACCTTGGGGTTGTCCGGTACTCTTTGTCAAGAAGAGGGATTCTACCGTGCCTCGTCTAGTCTCTGACTATAGACCGTTGAATGCGGTGACAATCAAGAACAAGTATCCTATTCCTCGCATCAATGATCTGTTGGATCAGTTAGCTGGTGCAACGGTATTCTCCAAGATGGATCTGAGGTCAGGCTACCATCAGATAAAAATCAGAAAGGAGGATATCCAAAGACGGCATTTGTTACTCGCTATGGCTCATATGAGTATACCGTCATGTCCTTTGGTCTCACAATGCTCCAGCTACTTTCATGAGGCTCATGAACTCCATCTTCATGGATTATCTTGACAAGTTTGTCGTCATTTACATTGATGACATCCTCATTTATTCCAAAACCGATGAAGAGCATGAGAACATCTTCGTTTGGTTCTGACACGACTTCGAGAACACCGCCTCTATGCCAAGTTCTCCAAGTGTGAGTTTTGGTTGGATAATCTCGTCTTCCTTGGTCATGTGATATCCGCTAATGGTGTGGCTGTCATTCCGACAAGATTCAGTCCATTTTGGATTGGAAAACTCCAATGTCAGTCAAGGACATTCGAAGCTTTCTCGGATTGGCGGGTTATTACCGCCGATTCATCGAAGGTTTCTCCAAGATAGCCAAGGCCTGACTGACCTTCTCAAGAAGGAAAAAGTTCGTATGGTCGGCCGAAGCTGAAGAGAGCTTCAAAACACTGAAAGCCAAACTCACGTCCGCTCCTGTGCTTGTCCTGCCGGACACAAGCAAGGATTTCGTCGTCTTCTGTGACGCCTCTCTCAAGGCTTGGGCTGTGTGCTAATGCAAGATGGCCATGTGGTGGCTATGCTTCTCGCCAACTTAAGCCGCATGAGCACAACTACCCAACTCATGATCTAGAACTTGCCGCTGTGGTCTATGCTTTGAAGCAATGGAGACCATACCTGTTTGGTAACCGTTGCGAGATCTTCTCGGATCACAAGAGTCTGAAGTACCTCTTCACCCAGCCGGATTTAAATCTCAGGCAAAGGCGTTGGTTGGAGTTAATCACGGACTATAATGTGAGTCTGAACTATCAACCCGGCAAAGCAAACGTCGTGGCTGACGCGCTAAGTCGGAAGTCTATTGCAACAATCTGATGATTGAAGAGGCCCAACCTGCCCTCCATGAAGAGTTCTCCGTTTGAACCTGGAAATTGTTCCCTCGGCTACCTTGCAAATCTGGAGATCAAATCTACTCTTGTAGACCAGATTAAGGATGCTCAAAGCGTGACAAGGGTATTCTAAAAATCAAGGAGAACATTGCTAGCGGGAAGGCCAAATGTTTTCTGTCAATGAATCCGGAGTTGTTTATTTTGGTGACCGCTTGGTAGTGCCAAAGAAACGAAAATTGAGGGAGTTGATCCTCCAAGAAGCTCATGAATCCCTCTCTCTATTCATCCCGGTAGTACCAAAATGTACCAAGACCTTCGGCCACAATTCTGGTGGACTCGGATGAAACGGGAAATTGCTAGGTATGTTGCTGAATGCGACACCTGTCGACGGGTAAAGGCTGAACATCAAAGGCCTGCCGGCACTCTTCACCCTATTGCTATTCCCGAGTGGAAATGGGATGAAATTGGTATGGACTTCATTACTGGTCTGCCGAAGTCTCCAAAGGGACATGATGCCATTTGGGTCATCATTGATCGACTATCAAAAGTGGCTCACTTCCTCCCCGTTCGTGTGGACATTACAGCTGCCAAGTTGGCAGACCTGTATACCTCTCGTATCGTCGTCCTTCACGGCATTCCCAAGAAGATAATTTCTGATCGTGGAAGCCTATTCACCTCCAAGTTTTGGACTAGTTTCCAAACTGCTATGGGAACTCGTCTTAACTTCAGCACCGCGTTCCATCCTCAAACTGATGGTCAGACCGAAAGAGTGAACCAAGTTTTGGAAGACATGCTTAGGGCATGTGTAATCTCTTTTGGCAAGGATTGGGAAAAGTATCTCCCTTTCGCGGATTCTCCTACAACAATAGCTATCAAGCTAGTCTGGGCATGGCTCCATTTGAGGTTCTCTATGGAAGAAAATGCCGCACTCCTCTAAATTGGTCTGAGACCGGAGAGAGGGCACTCTTTGGTCCAGATATTATCAATGAAGCTGAGGAGAAGGTTAGAATCATAAGGGAGAATCTGAAGATTGCTCAGTCTAGGCAGAAGAGCTACTATGATAAGCACCATCAGGAAATTCACTATGAAATTGGTGATAAAGCTTATCTCCGCGTCTCTCCCCTTCGTGGCGTTCGCCGCTTCGGAATCAAAGGGAAATTGGCCCCTCGCTATGTTGGCCCTTTCACCGTTCTGGCCAAGCGAGGAGATCTTTCTTATAAGTTGGAGTTACCGGTCATCTTTCCAATGTACATGATGTGTTTCATGTCTCTCAACTTCGCCGGTGTTTCAAAGATCCTATCCATGGGGTCAATCATGAGGAGCTGGATCTCCAGGAAGATCTCACTTATCGCGAGCATCCTATCCGTGTCCTGGATGAAGCCGAAAGGAAGACCCGTAACAAGACTACCAAGTTCCTCAAGTTCAGTGGTCTCACCATTCCGAGGAAGAAGCAACTTGGGAAAGAGAGTCTAGTCTTCGTGAGGAGTATCCCGACTTCTTTCCGCAACCTTAGAATCTCGGGACGAGATTCCTGTAAGGGGGGTAGAATTGTAACAGCCCGAGTTTGAGCAACTAAAAACCTGTGTAATTTTTCCACTTTTGTGTTAATTGCATCATGGCATCCATGCATCATGTTTTTGCTAGGGAATTGTGGTTGTTGCTAGGGAATTGTGGAGGTTTGGCAACATTTAAAACCAAATTGCCAAATGTGCTTCAACAAATTTCAAAACCGTGAAAGCACTCAAACTTGCAAAACACAAATACCTTGTCCTCTTATTTGTCAAGGAAGTTCCAAGAGCTCCAAAATAATATTTTGAACTTGCTCAAAAAATATTAAAGGAGCAACACTTTTGAATTTAGCAAAATGCCATATCCCACCTTTCTAAACAAAAGTGGTTCAAAACAATTTATTTGGAGGCGCCAACTTTTGTAGAGCTTCCACATGATATGAAAAGGCCACACAAATTATTTCATAATTTTCTAAAATGTTTAAATGCCCCAATTAAATCAGAGAAGTACTACTGGTTTTAAAAAGAAACAGAAAAGGGCTTCTTTGTAATTAGGGGAGGACCTATCCGTGAGGAACCAATTTTCTCCAGGGGTTTTCGGGAAAAGGGTCGTCTCTCTCTTCCTCCTGTCGCCACAGTGGCGCTCCATGCCATTGCTGTGCAGTGCGCGCACGACCGCGCCCGGGCCCCCTCCTCTCTACTCTCCCCTGCGAGGAGCACGCCTCCACGACCCCCACGACCTCACCTGCTCCTCCCTCCTCGCGCACCTGCTCCCTGCTCCCCAGTTCTTCTCCCCACGCCCTCGCTGCCCTAACGCCATGACCGCGAGCACCACCGTCGACTGAGCTCACCCCGGCAAATCGGCGACCACCAATGGCTCTGCCGTGTCGTCTTCGTCTACTCCGCCGAAGGAATCGGTCCGAGGGGGCCAAAATCGGCGTAGCCATCCACTACTTCGCCGCCGCCATTCACGAGCCGCCGCGGTCGATTGCCGCCGTTTCCTCCCATCCCCGACCACGCCGAGCACATACCCGAGTTCAGGGTGAGCTACTGAACCTCCCCTGCCCTCCTCGCGTTCGAATCATGAGCCGAGGTTCGATTTCCACGCTGCAGCTCGCTGTAGCCCGCCGTGCTTGTGCTTCGGATACTCCGGGTCGTTTCGAACCGGATATTCCGATGGGAACCAGTGCGTGTTTCGTTTCTTTCCTTAGCCAAATTCTCGAACCCGAGCGATGATCGGATAATCCGAACCAAAGGATTCGGATTTTCCGAAGTGAGCCAGTGCTGCATGTTCTCTGGTCCTTAGCCAAAATTTGAGGGAGCAACTCGATCGGATATTCCGAGTTTAAATAAACCGGATATTCCGATTTTACCCAGCACAAAAGAAAATGTACTGTTTCTTTTTATTTCTTCCTATTTTGGCTAAATGTTAATAATGTGTTGGATTTAAATAATAACCAAGCATAATTAAAAGAGGAATTAAAATGTTTTAACTTGTAATTCTGTCGGTCTACCATAAAAAGTTGTAATATACCCAAATGTCCGGAAATTCGTGAACAAACCGTTTAAATGGTGATCATGTTTATTAAATCACCGATACCCCGCATTGCATCATCTGATCATGACATCTCATATCCAAGTGCAACATAGGGTTCCATCTTCTTTAATCAACAAGTAAAGTTCGTTCATGACTTACTCCACGGTATATCCGGGATGCGCCCCTCTAAGCACCCGAACTCCGTTTAATTTGAATAGTGGAATCACCCTCTTCCCGGGGATTTAAAATGTCATGTCATCATGTGTTTGCGCATTGCACCGGTGTTATCCGTGGTTTTGATTGTTCCTCTCCGGTATTGTTTGTGCATCGGTAGATCAAGGAGTGGAAGTGCCCCCACGGTATCGTGACGATCCGTACTACCAGCACGTTGATCCAGGCAAGCGTAATCCCCCCTCTGAGCATATCTTATCCTATTTTCCACAAATATTTTCTCCACTATAATATTGCATGCGGTTCCAAATGTCAATTTGTTTCGGATAGAGTATCCTATAGTTGCATTAAGTTTCCGATGCCACTACCTGCTTCCCCTCCTATTATCCATAGGATTGTATTGTTGGCCGAGATACTTACTATGCTATGTTGATGCTTAGCCATGCTTAGTTAATTGCATAGCTATACGATGGATGGTTCATGTTGGAAACAGGTGATGAGATGAGAATGATGGTGGAGAAATTGTGGTGACGGATAATAAAATGCTTAAAGGTGGGGATGAGAGGCCACTGTGGTTGTGGTGTTTTGTCTCGTTCTCGCCGCCTAGGTGCGAGTTCTATACCTCTTGAACCAAGACTGAGCGTGCAACCATGCGTGAGGCCTATGCAATTGCAGGAACCCTCATAGACTAAATAACTCGAGCGGGGCTAGCCAGGGTCCTCTAGTTCGGGCTTCCATTTGCGCGTGCGTGATGATGGTGGGATGAACTGAGATGAGGATGGTGGTGTTAGGAAAATGAGTGGCCGTGGGGCGGGTGTTGAAGGCACTGGCTGCCCTGCCGCCACTGATGATCCTGGAAAGTCCTTAACGAGGGAGAAGTCGACACCGCTCCCACCCAGCCGGCTCTCCCAGGAAGAGAGCTAAAGGCCAGGCAATGGGCCGGACGGTACGCGTGGCAAACATTTGTAAACCCCTGCAGGGTAAATCTTTTCGAAAAGCCGTGTCCGCGGTTATGGACAACTTGGGAAGTGAAGGTAAGATCATAGAATAACTTGAACATAATGATTAAAAACTGGGTACTAGAGGTACCACTCAAGATTGAAAGGTGAGCTTCCTCGAGGGTGATTCGGGGAGGTGCCTTGATGAACAGGTACTGTGGTTGATGATGGGTGGTGTTGAGAAAAGTGATCGAGATAAGGGTCACTTCTTACCCCTATTTGAAAATACTCTGAATAGTCGATGCCATTGAGTTATGTTTTCATAAATAAAATCAGCTTTATGCAAAACAGCCATATAACTTTGAATGCCTCATCGAGCTAAAGCTCTATATATAATCTTGCGAGTTCGTCGAACTCAACGTCGTTTGTTTTGTTTCAGAGGAGGACTTCACCGACCTCGAAGGTGGGTTCTTTGTGGACGTCGACGAGTAGTCTGGGGTTCCCAGGTGGCAGCTTGGGACATCCCGGAACAGCTGGCACTGGATTGTTTATTTGTAGGCCTCTTAGGCCATAATCTGGATCTTGTTGTTTAGAACAACTTAATTTGCTTCCGCTTGTTGTAATGTTGGGTCTGTGACCTCTGGTTGTGATTTGCTATCTTTCTCTATTATAAGAGTTGAACTATAATGATTTGTGTCGTAGAGTCTGTGATATGCCAGTTGTTCCATAAGTCTTGATCTCTCTACTATGCTTTGATAGTGTGTCCGGTGGTATCGGATAACCGAGGATACAATATCACGGTATAGCAGTCGGGTCGGGGCGCTACAGTACTGCTGTTAAGTCTAATGCGTTTGTTTACATTACACACTTTGCTTAATGCTATAATCTGTTGCTTGCAACTTAATACTCATGGGAGACCCGGAAGCTATCTTGTGAGTGGATTATGAGTCATAGATGCAGCTAGTAAGCGGTCTATGTATATTATTGTAATGCCCAATAGATATAATAATGAACATGTGCTTGACATATATTGCATTGTCATGCGTTTGCAATTTGTCAATTGCCCAGCTGTAATTCGTTCACCCAACATGCATGTTTATTTGTCTTATGGAGAGACACCACTAGTGAACTGTGGACCCCGGTCCTTTATTCCACACTGATACAAACACCGTTTTCACCACGCTCTACGTTACTTCCTGCTGCTACTTTTGTGTTCATCATCATATTCTACACCATACGTTTGATCCTTTGAATTCAGCAAGCCGGAGAGATTGACAACCTTCCTGTTTCGTTGGGGCAAAGTACTTTGATTGTGTGTGTGCAGGTCCACGTCAGTGATCGGGTAACGGCGCCGTTGACACCTTTCTGAAGCTCTTCCAATTCCTACTGGATCTGACAACCTTGGTTTTATAATCAAGGGAAAACTTTGATGCTGACTACATCATACCTTCCTCTTGGGTTTCCCAGCGAACGTGCGTTCCACGTCATCACCTAGATCTTAATTAATCAAGTCTTTCAAGATCACCCCAGGACATCGCAAAGGAAAGCACGTAAATAGTAGCATCTAGTAGTTAACCAATAAATATCATCAAACCAAGTTGTTGTAATTAAGTACTATACATGGAATTAATTGCTGATGCATTTGAATGATTACTAGAGATAAATAGCATAAACGAAACTTAGTTAAGGTCTAGAATCTAGTCAGGCCAAAATGTAAGACCAATTCAAGATGTTCGCTTCTATATCATGGATTGTTCAAAAAATGTGAGTGCATTCTACTTAATTTATAGCCTATAGATATGCATGATTGACAATGGTATCAGCATATTTGATACAAGTGTGCTTGATTTATAAGGGAAATGCCCTAATTTAGGTGTTTTTTCATGCCCTTCCAAGAGCATGGCATTCCACTTTCCACATGACCACCAACAAGCGAGATCCAAGAAACATGTCCACTGATACGTCCAAACGTATCTATAATTTTTGATTGTTTTATTTTATATTAAGTTTATGATTTATTTGGACTAACCTATTAATAGTTGCAAAAGTGCACAATGTTCTTGTTTTACTCTTTGATGGGTAGGAATTATCAAAAATACAAGAGCAAACCTTGTTGGAGTCGAATTGGGACTTTCTTGAAATCTGTATGAAAACTCTTTTTGAAGATTGTCACGTACCGGACAGAAGACGACGTCAAACGGAAAAAGTCTAGTCGCGAAAGTTGCAGGGAATTTTCTCCTAATGGATCTGGACATAAAATTTGGCCCAATCCGAGTCCGGACGGCCGAGATAATCCCGATTTACTGCAACCCTAGATGGGATGACAGGAATCCGAGAAGCTATATAAAGGGAGGAAACCTAACTCGTGGAGAACACCCCATACCACGAATTTGCAGCCACCAAAGTCACGTTTTTGCCTCCCCCATGGATCCCATCTCCATGGGGGAGGGCTCCCAAGAAGCCATGAAGGAGGGAGGCTAAGGGGCGGCGCTCCCCCATGATGCCGGAGGCGGGGAAGGAGCTCCCCGCGCCGCCGCCGCCCTGCGCCACTGCGCTGCCTCTCCGCCGTCTTCACCGCCATCTCCATCACCAACTCCTCCTTGTATTCAATGGTTCATCCTCCCACAAACCTATGTACCGTCCTATGTAAACATGTTGTTTGATGCTATAATATTTATCCTATGATCTATGACATGTTTGTGTAGTTTATTTGTCTTTTGATTGCTTGGTTGAATGTCTTTGGTTCATTAGAGTTGTATGTTGATATGGTATTGTCCTTTGGTTTCCATTATACTTGTGCACGCATGGATCAACATCACGGGGTTGGTAGTATTTGTAAACGAAGGGGGTAGTCCTGCCAGAGTGACAGAAACCTAAGGGCGGGAATCGGTTAGTTACTCGTATGGGAGTAAGATGACCATAAACTTAAGGCTATGGTTGGGGAAACCTTAATGCATTGTTAGTATTCGCGGATGCTTTCTAACAATCCAATCATATAGTACTTGTAATCCCAAATAGTGGAGTGCATGTATATTTAGCCTCTCCCACATAGAAAACTGCATCAAAGACAATGAACCTGATATATTCGGTAATTAATCTTGGACAAAGCCATCACAATTACCACCACTTTTCCACACTCATGGTACTGTTAGTTTATGGTTACTTAGTATACTTTATTGTTGCAGCACTAATATTTACTTTCTTGTATTTATTATCTCGCAAAGCTATCTCTCATACCCGTATTGTTACTCTAGTATTATTTTCTAGATAAAGTAAACGTTTAGTGTGCGTAGAGTTGTATCAGTGGTTGATAGAAGTTGAGAGAATACTTATCCTACATTTAACTCCTCGTTGGGTTCGACACTTTTACTTATCGAAAAGGCTACACGCGATCCCCTATACTTGTGGGTTATCAAGACCTTTTCTGGCGTCGTTGCCGGGGATCCATAGCGTAGGTGAATATTCTTGTGTGCACTTGTTTGCCTTATCTCTAAGTAATTTTTATTTTCAGTTTTAAGTTGTTCTTTATCTTAGTATGGGTAGGGAATGCGAATTATAAAAAATTAGTTGTAATTGTTATCTAAAAACGTTTTCAAAAAGAAAAGTGACTGGAAAGATGAGTAATGGTTAAGTGGGGGTCGACCTTGAACACTTGTGTTCATGCCTATGAAACCAAAATAAATCTTTCCATGGAAACTTTTCATCAAAAACATGTAAATATTGTGTATATATCTCTGTACATAAAAATAAAATGCTAATTGTAGTCTGTAGTTAATTGAAAGTTGATAGTTTTACTTTGCTATCCAGAAACAGATTTTCTGTGCTCCACCGTATAAAACATTTAAAATCACCAGAACGTGATCTTGATCTGAAATTTCTTGAGTGCAAAGTAATGCTTATTATCTTTCTTTCATTAGTTTTGAGTTTTTCATTTGAGCTACGTAGCTATCTCGTTAAGTGTCATCTTTACAGACTATTCAGTTTTGGCAGATTGTTATGCTTATTTAGTATTATGCTTATACTCAATGTTTATAATCTTTACTTGATCAATAAAAGATATAAACTGGTTAGTATACAGTAGTTAATATTAAATTAAATTTGCCAATGCTTGAACATGAATGGATTTTATTTAATGAGTACTAACACTATTAATGAGTTTTGTAAACTTTTATGTGGATGTAGCCTATAAGTTCTAATCAATATGGTCATATGAGATAAACAAGAAGACGCAAGAGCTCAAGCTTGGAGATGTGTAGGTGCATCCCAAGAATATATTTAATAAGATACAATCGTCTAAGCTTGGGGATGCCCGAGTCATCCCCCTATTCATCAACTAACATGAGGTTGTCTCGTTCATACTCTATATTACCCGTCCACAAGATATGTATTGTCTTAACTTGTATTATAATAGCTTTTATATTTCTTGATTTTACCTTCTTTAGTTTTATTAGGTTGTTTATTTGGTTTTTATTGCTTCTTTACTTTCACTTATAAATTCAAAACAAAAAAAATATTTTCTTTTGTTTTGCTTCTTTGTTTGGTTCTTTATTTTGATTTTATTTGGTTTTTACTTTTGATTTTTATTTAGAGTTTTCCTTACTGTAGCTAGCATGTTTACGTCTTGTTTAGCCTCTGGTCTCTTAGTTTATCAAAAATAAAGTACCAAGTTTTACCCATTTGGCTTAGTTGATACATATGAAAAAGTGATTTTCTGTTTTCGGTATCTACTGCTCATTGCGCGATTTTTCATATTTTACTGGAAGCTCTAAAAATCACGAAAACATTACTGATGTTGTATCACCGAATCCTCTGCATGCACAAAAATTGGCTAAAATTTCGGACATGTTTTAGAGAACCTAAAAATTACGTTTGCCAGCTGCTGTTTTTTGGACTGATTCTGACTTTTGTTGCAAGGGTGGCCTCTTTGCATTTTCATTTGATTATTAATGGTTCTTACCTTTCATTTAGAAGTTGGCCATTTAAGCAACATTTCTGTAACTTAAAAACAAAATTTTATTTGGTTTAATAGCAGCACTTTGGAAATATTATGTATTGCAATAAGTGCCTAGCTAAAAAGCGTTAAAAAAAAGCGCTTATGGGAGGCAACCCATTATTTTTATTTCTGCAATTTTTCTTTTATTGAGTCAAGGAATTTGTCTACTTCTGTAGCAACTCATTTGTATCTTTACCTTTTCGTATTGTTGTGCCAAGAGTAGTCTCTAATGATAAGATGTTGCTAAAATTTTGATTGCTGCGCAGGAACAGATTTCTGCTGTTCACTGTACGAAATTCATAAAATTACCAGATTTTGAATTAAATCTGAAATTTTTTGTGCGTAATCCTGATATATGTATGCATCTTTCGTTAGTTCAAAGTTTTTCGATCTGAGTAACGTAAGTGCCTCGAAAAAATTCGTCTTTGCGGACTGTTCTGTTTTAGACAGATTATGTCTTTTATTTTGCATTCTCTCTTTTACTCGTGTTGAGTGGAATTCTTTTTTGGGTGGAAGAGCTTCACATAACATTAGTGGCAGTAGTTAATGTTTAAAGTAACGGTCATATTGTGTCCTTACAGAACATGTGAGTTTTTGATTGATGCACTAACCCTCTAATGAGATTTACTTTGAGTTTGGTGTGGCAGAAGTTTTCAAGGGTCAAGAGAGAAGAGTGATATAATAGGATGGAGAAGAGTGAAGAGCTCAAGCTTGGGGAGGCTCCCATGGATCTCCCCAGCATATTTCAAGAAGACTCAAGCGTCTAAGCTTCGTCAAAATTATCAGGTCATCTCTAGTGAAACTATATTTTAATTCTTTCACATCATATGTGCTATTTTTGGAGCGTCTGTATCTTATTATTTATTTATCTTAGCATCAAACACCGGTTACATTAATAAGTTGATCGTCCCATATTTTATTTATCCTCTGTTCTCAAATTTACTTGGTTAATGGATTATTTGTTGAAACTTAAAAATGATGTGTGAATAATATTGTTTAGTAGTTTATGTTTTCTTATGGTTAGTCTCAACTAGCTAATAGTGCATATTATGTTATTTTGATATTAACATGCATTGTCCTGTTCATAAGATGGTATGGAATTGTGGTATCCTCCTCTGAATGATTTACTTGAATCGACTTGGCGCATGCTCACACATGTTCATGACTGAAAAATAAAAGTCAATTAAGCCTTGATGATCTATTTTGCCTCAGAGTTTTAGTATCATTTTTATGCCTCCATTAATTTTATTCTGTCGCAAGTATGATTATGACGGTTATTGCTCTCTTGATTGTCGCTTCCCAGTCTATTGCTAGCCTTCACTGTACTGAGCGGGAATGCTGCTCGTGCATCCAAAATCCTTAAAACCAAGTTATCCCAAAGAGTCCACTCTAAATTCCTATGCATGGTATTTCAAACCATTCCAAGTAAATTTTCATGTGCTACCTTTAAAACCTTCAAAATACTTCTCATTTTGTGACACTGTTTTTAGCTCATGAGGACGTCTAGTTGGGTTTGTTATCTTCCATGCTAAATTAAGTTTCCGACTTGCATGCTTCATCTGCTCGTCACTAATTTTGCAAAGAGCTGGTTAGACCATTATAACATCTAAAAAGTAAAATAAAATAGGCACTCCTCCATGGTATGAGATTGTTGGCAGGCACCCGAGGATTCGGTTAGCCATGGTTTGTGAAAGCAAAGGTTGGGAGGAGTGTCATACTATATAAAAGTGCATGCTATAAATGCCTAATATCAATAACTCGGAACCGCTCTCAACTTGTTTAGTATGGAAGATAACAAGAACTCTATTACTGATTCGTTGACAGGAACAACCACCTCTCAAAACATTTTTACTTCTGTTTTTAATAAAAAGCTCTAGCACATGTTAATCCCTGCTTCCCTCTGCGAAGGGCCAATCTTTTATTTTAATGTTGAGTCATCATCCTTTCTTTGAGCACTTCCTCGAGAGCATAACTGTCATTCTTAGTGTAATGTGCTTGTCCCAGAATGCGGTTATCTGCGGTATAACTATGATGCTTTTACCTTTGATATCTTTACATCTAGTCTTGACTTGAACTTCAGAGGTGCCTTGGCATTTATGTTTTGCTCCACAATTAAGGGCAAGCGAGATACCACTCTATCATGCTTTATTATGATCATTACAATCTTGTTGATGTTTATAAATTTCATGTTATAACCTCTTAGTTCGTTGATACTTTTCATTAGGTAACATGATTGCTAAGTTTTATTATCCTTACATCATGCAATTGTTAAAGACCTGATCATAGCATTTACAATCAAAAATTATTTTGTTATCATTTACCTACTCGAGGACGAGCAGGAATTAAGCTTGGGGATGTTGATACGTCCAAAACGTATCTATAATTTTTGATTGTTTCATGTTAATATTATGCCTTTGACACTTGTTTTTATATTAAGTTTATGATTTATTTGGACTAACCTATTAATAGTTGCAAAAGTGCACAATGTTCTTGTTTTACTCTTTGATGTGTAGGAATTATCAAAAATACAAGAGCAAACATTGTTGGAGTCGAATTGGGACTTTCCTGAAATCTGTATGAAAACTCTTTTTGAAGATTGTCACGTACCGGACAGAAGACGACGTCAAACGGAAAAAGTCTAGTCGCGAAAGTTGCAGTGAATTTTCTCCTAATGGATCTGTACATAAAATTCGGCCCAATCCGAGTCCGGACGGCCGAGATAATCCCGATTTACTGCAACCCTAGATGGGATGACGGGAATCCGAGAAGCTATATAAAGGGAGGAGAAAACCTAACTCGTGGAGAACACCCCATACCACGAATTTGCAGCCACCAAAGCCACGTTTTTGCCTCCCCCATTGATCCCATCTCTATGGGGGAGGGCTCCAAAGAAGCCATGAAGGAGGGAGGCTAAGGGGCGGCGCTCCCCCATTATGCCGGCGGCGGGGAAGGAGCTCCCCACGCCGCCGCCGCGCCGCCGCCGCCCTGCGGCACCGCGCTGCCTCTCCGCCGTCTTCACCGCCATCTCCATCACCAACTCCTCCTTGTATTCAGTGGTTCATCCTCCCACAAACCTTTGTACCGTCCTATGTAAACATGTTGTTTGATGCTATAATATTTATCCTATGATCTATGACATGTTTGTGTAGTTTATTTGTCTTTTGATTGCTTGGTTGAATGTCTTTGGTTCATTAGAGTTGTATGTTGATATGGTACTGTCCTTTGGTGTCCATTATACTTGTGCGCACATGGATCAACATCACGGGGTTGGTAGTATTTGTAAACGAAGGGGGTAGTCCTGCCGGAGTGACAGAAACCTAAGGGCGCGAATCGGTTAGTTACACGTATGGGAGTAAGAGGACCATGATCTTAAGGCTATGGTTGGGGAAACCTTAATGCATTGTTAGTATTCGTGGATGCTTTCTAACAATCCAATCATATAGTACTTGTAATCCCAAATAGTGGAGTGCATGTATATTTAGCCTCTCCCACATAGAAAACTGCATCGAAGACAATGAACCCGATATATTCGGTAATTAATCTTGGACAAAGCCATCACAATTACCACCACTTTTCCACACTCATGGTACTGTTAGTTTATGGTTACTTAGTATACTTTATTGCTGCAGCACTAATATTTACTTTCTTGTATTTATTATCTCGCAAAGGTATCTCTCATACCCGTATTGTTACTCTAGTATTATTTACTAGATAAAGTAAACGTTTAGTGTGCGTAGAGTTGTATCAGTGGTTGATAGAAGTTGAGAGAATACTTATCCTACCTTTAGCTCCTCGTTGGGTTCGACACTTTTACTTATCGAAAAGGCTACACGCGATCCCCTATACTTGTGGGTTATCATCCACCTAGATGTGGCATCGTCTATCCTCCAATGGGTATGATGATAAACAGGTATGATGATAAACAATGTGGATCTAACTAGATATCTAGCCCACTAGAATCCATTTGTAGAGAATTCAAGACCTAAACAGTTTATCGTCTCGCTACTAGCTATAGAAATAAGATGACCTCTTATGTGGCATCCGAATGAAAAAAACAAATGGGTCTAACTAGATGTCTATACAGCCAGTTAGAGTCAAGGTTTTAAATGTCAGATATAGGGTTCATGTTGGTTTGATTTTGATATATCAGATGTGGGGTATACACCGGAGGATATGTGGTTGTGTCAACAAAAAGTGATCATACTTTTAGTTAAACAAGGTGGCCCTCGCAAATGCGAGGGCATCATCTTCAGCATATTGAATATGTCTGTGTACTTAATTTGTGCTTTTATGCATTTTGCGAGGGCACCATCTTCAGCATACTGAATATGTTCATGTACTTAATTTGTGCTTTCATACATACCGGAAATGTCCAAAATCTAAATAAGTAGTTTAAATGCACTGGTATCGTCCGATTAATCGATTTTACCAGTCGCCTATTTATCAGCTAGTTTTTTTTTGTAAATGTCAACGTTGGACAATTTTTAAAATATGCTATGCAAAAATTACATTGGAGTATTAGAATATAAGTACTACATTGAGTCATTTCCTTTGAATCAACAAAGTGGGCAAATCTAAGCTAATGTGAAGTTCTACAAAACTATCATCCTATAAATCGGTTGTGATAAATTGCTGATAAGTGGAAAAAATCGGCTGTCGGACCAAAATATCGGCGCAGGCGATAAACTCGATCAATATGCTATAATCTTATCGCTCATCTCACGATTCATGATTAATCGGCATATCGACCGATTTTTTGAACATTGATATTTTGTACTCAATACATTATAAGTGTAAATACTTGTTGGAGAACCGATATGTGGTTAGATTGGTAGAAAGGTGCTAGTTTCCAACCCACCAGCGGGGGTGAAACATATGTTTTTGCACCATGCGTATCTTGCTAAAACAGATTATCTTTTGAGTGGAAAACGATATTGCCATCAATAGGGGTGACTTTGCAAATACTGAAGCTCCACAACTCTGGTCGTCAGTAGATATCTGTGAGTGTGTGGGTGTGTGTGCATATGGTGGCAATGTACTCATGTGCATGTCGATATTGCACCCTATGCTTAGGAAAAACCATTAGTTATCTTATCATTTTTCATACTCATGCACATGCATATTACATATATATACTCCCTCCATACCAAAATAAAAGGCATGCTATGTTATGCCGGTATCTCTTGCTTTTGTCTTAAAAATTTATTTAGTTTCATATGTCAATATAGTACTTTTATGTTCAATATCGTACATCGTTGATATCAAAATTTAAAGACACCTTATATTTTGGAATGGATATATTAGTATACTCAACTACTACCAGACTACCAGCAAAATCCAGCTAATTTTCTATTTTGTTGTACGGGTACCACCATATTCTAGCTGGAGGAGTAGCTTTTTTTTATCGTGTGACGCAGGTAGTTTACTTTGGAGGAGCAACTTGGCACGATGCTATGAATTGTACACAACAGATACATCCAGTTTTTTTTTTCTTTAAGATACGGTAGACCTAGCCAATCCATCGCTAGGTATCTAGCGCGCCACAGTTTTTTTTTTATCGTGACGCACCTAGTTCAATTTAGTGCCATTGGCTTGGGCCGGCTGAATAGATGACACGTACATGTTTAGGTTCTTCTTTTTTTCAGATCCACGACTTGGATAGATCCATATTAAACGTGTCAAACTGTGTACGTACCTGCTAAGGTTTTTTTTTCTAGATCCACGTCTTGGGTAGATCCAGATTAAATGTGTCAAACTGAAATTTGTGGTTACGTAACTATAAAACTCTTATTACATCGTAGCCATATATTTTAGATCTAACAACTAAAATTAATTTAGATGATGTGGCTTAACGTGGTGGCTCCGTTAGCTAACTCATTTTGCTTTTAGTATATAATAGACTTGTTTAATTATTGATGCAAATCTAACGTTTATAAATGTCAAATAAAAATGCTCAAACATAACAAGGGTAGAATTCAAAAAATAGCTGTTTGATTAAAACATACATGAATGGCCCTTTGCAAGAAAGAAAGAGCTTCATAAATGAGCACTGGCTAAATTCTTCATGTAACACTAGAAAGCACACTAACCACGTTCATAATCCATAATATGCATTAGCTTAATATTTTGATGAAACTTAATGTATATCTTATTTCTCATCACCTTTTTAAGAAATAATATATGTTGGATATACTTGATCCATATCAATCTAAATATCGGGCCAAATTTCAGTTATATCAACCGACATATGTGAAAAGGTTGTTCTCTAAATGATATAGTAAAGCGATATCGTTAGCCAACCAATATTTCTGGCGATATATTAGCCATATCATCCTATTTTAGAGCCTTATTCAGTATATGAGTTTACTTTCTTAAAATGATACAACGACGTACTCCCTCTGTTTCAAAATATAAGACGTGATATTTTTGTGCTGCTCTTTGATGGTCAAGTTTGACCACTAATATATAATAAATTATATGGATTGAGAATATATAAATAATATCGCTAGATTCATATTACAAAATTCTTTCATTTTATATAATTAATACTAATTTTGTGTAAATATTATAAGTACAAATTATGGTCAAAGTTGTACGTTGTTGACCAGCGAAATTAAATGACGCTTTTAATTTTGGGACGGAGGGAGTATTTCCTTTTTGAGTCGAGTATATAGTGCCTTATATGGGAGGGCGGTGGCTTGGCTCTCAAGAGCATATGCTCTGGGATAAAATGTAAAATAGGTAAATCAATACATTAATGGTCACACTATTATGGTTCTTTTACCATGTAGGAGTACATGCATGTTTCTTACATCTTCGTGCAAAGTTTCATGAAGAAAATACATATGTTGTGTGCTCGACAAAAAAAATGAGCGCTCTGAAAAATGCAATTTTTGTGGAAGCATCAAGTTTTTCTTTTCACATGTGCTCCATTTTTTTTCTTAGATTTTTTTTATGTTAAGAATATCATTTGTTCTTGGGTGCCCATCTGAATATGCTAGATGGTACGAAGTGTTTCTCACCGTATTAATACTACCCGTGAAACTGTATCAACTATAGACCTGGTCTACAAATTCACCCCAGTGGACCAACTCTATCAATTGACACATGGGCATGCATGGCAGTTTAGATCTAAAAATAGACAACCAGATTTTATAATTTTCTCTTTCCTGGACACGTGTCAATTGATAGAGTTGGTCCACGAGGTTAAATTTGTAGAGCAGGTCTCATAAAATTATTTTCCAAAATCCTCAACCCCAACCTAGCTGCCAGTGGTCCAGTTTATTTTACAATGTAGGAGTACATGCATGTTTCTTACACCTTCGTGCAAAGTTTCGTGAAGAAAGGAGATAATTTTTTTTTTTGCACATGTAGCTGTGTAATTGTTCTTAGATGTTTTGTTATGTGAAGAACATCACTTGTTTCTTGGGTGTCCATTTGAATATGCTAGAGAATACAAAGTTTGTTTTTTCACATCCATGAAACTGTATTATCACTGTAGGTTCAAACCAAATTCCTCAACCCCAAGCTATCAAGCCGCCGGTGGTCCAGTACCTACCCATAACACTATAACAGTTTCCTGGGGTTTTACCATGCATCAGCTGCTGCTCGCGGTGACGCGGTCCACCGGAACAACAGAAAACGCAGAGCTCGGTGACCGTGCCGGTCATGCAAAACATGCACAAAGCCAAGCCAGCACACACTTTCTTTCACTCAAAGAATCGAAAAGAAAAGGCTACTTACCACAAACTGAGCAGCATATATGGATTTTCGGCGACGCTCCCCACCTCTTTTCCGGCACCGGCGAGCCGCTTTCTCTTGCTCCGTCGCGTGCATCGATCGGTGCATGGCATTGCGTCGGTTTGCTGAGTCTGCTCCGGCCGCCGCCGCCGGCGACCACGCGCTCGAGTGGCCACCCAACACCTGTGTAGCTACTTCGTCTTCCCAAGTGACCTCGGTCGGCCGTCTCTTTCCCGAGTTCTCTTTTCACCGTGTGCAAAGCAAAGCCACGACAGAAATTAACCGTACACACACCAAAGGCTGGGAGTCGCTCTCCAGCGCGTCCTCCATGTCACTGAGGGACGCGTCCTCAGCCCTGCGACACTCGCACGGGTCAAACTCAAGATAGCGTTTCCAGTGGAACTTTGGATGAGGATCAGCAGCAGACCTGTCACCCGCAGGTGGAAGAGTTGAGGTCCGAACCCCTCGGAAGCGAGACGCAGGCGGCGAGTCGGCGCGAGCCCTCGCAGGATGTCCCGCAACGCCTTCTGCCTCCGCTCGGCAACGACGGTGCGCTGCACGGCAGCCCCAGCCGATCGCTCCGGTGGCGGCGGCGTCGGGTTCGCCGACTTGGAGCGTTTGGAGTTGGGCCCGGCGTCCTCAGCCGCAGGCCTACGCCTCCGCCGGATGCGGAGCGGCTGATCATTTTCATCATCTTCTTCAGCAGGCGCGGGGTTCTTGAACCCGGCGCGTTCTTCTCTTCCTTCTTCTCCTTCCTCCTCATCCTCAGACAGGATGGGGATCGGTTGGCGGAGGAGAAGGCGGCCTCGTTGCCCATGGTGGCGCTGTCGGCTTCGTCGTCGGAGTCGCGCTCGACGACGTCGTTGGGGCCGGCAAGCACCGTGGGAGCGTCTCCGCGGGTCGGAGGCAACCCAACAAGCGACCGAAACTCCTGAATTCGACAAAGTAGGAAAGATCGGTATAAAAAGACCAAGAAAAGAAAAGTGTTTCGAATCGTCAAGCAAAGGGACTCACCTCAGGAGCCGGATGCTTGGCGGAGTAGGCCTCCAGGCCGCCCACGATCCACTCGGGAGCCGGGTGGACCGTGACACGCTTCATCCGCAGCGTGAATTGCTCCACCGACTCGAACAATGTCGGGTCATGGTGCTGCGGGTCCTTCGTCCCCATGTACTCGCAGATCAGCGAGGGCCGGTGCTGCAGAGGCGCGATCTTCCTCTTCACCCAAGTGGCGATGAGGTTCAAACCCGTCAGCCCTCCGTTCTTCAGCTCCTGAAGCCGCGCCATCAGCCGGCGCACCATGGGCAAGTCGGCGTCGCGCGGCAGCTCCTGAAGATTGCGAGGCCGGCTCGGCGATGGCGAGAAGCAGGGGATCCCGATCTCGCCGTCAGGCGCCGGCTCCCGCATGTAGAAGCCTGACTTCCTCCAATACACTTTGGAGGGGAGGCCGAGATCCAGGTAGTCGACGTCGCCGCGGACCTGGAAGTTGAGGCCGCCGCAGGGCGCCATGTCGCCGCCCTTCCCCAGCTTGCCGTGGAAGATCCACAGCCACAGCGGGAAAAACGGGGCGCACCCGAAGTAGCCCTCGCACAGGGTGACGAAGCAGGCGAGATGGAGGATCGAGTTGGGCGTCAGGTCATGCACCTGAAGCCCGTAGAAGTCCAAAAATCGCCGGAAGAACTCCGACGTGGGGAAGCCCAGCCCGCGCTCGAGGAATGCGAGGAAGGCGACGAACTCGCCCGGCGATGGCCGCGGGCGAGGATCCGCGGAGGCGATGCGCCACCGCCGCTCCGACGCCGGCGGCAACAAGGCCTCGTTGGCGGCTTGCTCCAGCGCCTGCGCCGTCACCGACGACCTCTCCCACTTGTTCTTGGGCGCCACCATCTTGGCCGGAAGAGAGGCGGAGGAGCAAGAGTGTCCAATGGCTGCGGCGGCGATGAGGCGAAGAACTCAGGCGCGAGCTGCTTGAGGAGTGACGGCGAGCGCAAGGAAGAAATGGAGAATGAACTCACCAGCCGCACTCCCCTGCCGTTTTAATAGGCACGGTGAGTGGAGCCGTTACCGCAGTAAATGGCGCCGCCCACGTCGTCCACATCGCCCATTATCGCCACGTCGCATGACTCCTCGATTCCCGCGCGACGCCTCGGTTTCCATGGGAGCGTGCCGAAAAATGCGGCTCGGATTCGGCCACGTCGCTCTGTCACGACGTTCTGGACCGATGGATCGGCGCGTGCGGGTCAAGGAGCGTCATCATTGCCACTGCTCCATCCCGAGGTGGAGGCAGTCGATGCGCCGTCAAGTCCCATCAATCGACTCGGCGCCAGACAGACAAACACTACCGGACAAACGGTCAAAGATGTCGTGACGTCAGACGAAGAAGACAAGGAGACAACCCGCACCGAGGCGAGTCGGGATGGCAAACGTCCCGACGGGCACAAGCCGGCATCAAACAAAAACTTGAGTTAGACCGGACGTTAAAAGCCAAAATCCACCACTCCGAGCCGTTGTTTTCTTTTTTCTGTTTCAGGAGTTCGTTCAACGACACGACCCGGCAGTTCGCAAGACGAAGACCAAGCCGGAGACGAGTCCCAGACGAACTCGGGGGCTAATGATGGGGGGATGCCCAACCGGGTAGGCCCAGGACCCCGAGTCGGCCTTCAAGGCCGGGTGGCCCAAAGCCCACCCGGTGTACATCTTCCAGGATACCGGGTCCCCGAGGATCCCGGTATGATGGCTCGGGGAGGCGGCAGCAGATATCTTCGAATCAGTCTGCGATTATGTATCCCGAAGAGTGCGCTCCACGAAGCCGCACTTGTAGGCAGGATAGCTAGCGCCGCCAGCGGAACCCGTCATTCCCTGTAAACCCTAACCGGCTCCCTATATAAAGCCGGCAAGGAGCAACCCTAGAGGTAGACTCATCTCATTCATAGCCTCCGGAGCACCCGCAAGTTCTGGTGCGCACACCATTGTACACCCCATCCAGATCCAAATACATACAAGCAGGAGTAGGTCTTTACCTCATACAGAGGGCCGAACCTGGGTAAACTCTGCGTGTGCAACCTCTCTGTGAATCCTACGTCGCCTGGCTCACACCCGAGTTAAGCCACCCCGTATGGCATCTGCCGTGATTACCCCACGACATTTCCAAATTCCTCAACCCCAACCTAGCTGCCAGTGGTCCAGTTTATTTTACAATGTAGGAGTACATGCATGTTTCTTACACCTTCGTGCAAAGTTTCGTGAAGAAAGGAGATAATTTTTTTTTTTGCACATGTAGCTGTGTAATTGTTCTTAGATGTTTTGTTGTGTGAAGAACATCACTTGTTTCTTGGGTGTCCATTTGAATATGCTAGAGAATACAAAGTTTGTTTTTTCACATCCATGAAACTGTATTATCACTGTAGGTTCAAACCAAATTCCTCAACCCCAAGCTATCAAGCCGCCGGTGGTCCAGTACCTACCCATAACACTATAACAGTTTCCTGGGGTTTTACCATGCATCAGCTGCTGCTCGCGGTGACGCGGTCCACCGGAACAACAGAAAACGCAGAGCTCGGTGACCGTGCCGGTCATGCAAAACATGCACAAAGCCAAGCCAGCACACACTTTCTTTCACTCAAAGAATCAAAAAGAAAAGGCTACTTACCACAAACTGACCAGCATATATGGATTTTCGGCGACGCTCCCCACCTCTTTCCGGCACCGGCGAGCCGCTTTCTCTTGCTCCGTCGCGTGCATCGATCGGTGCATGGCATTGCGTCGGTTTGCTGAGTCTGCTCCGGCCGCCGCCGCCGGCGACCACGCGCTCGAGTGGCCACCCAACACCTACTTCGTCTTCCCAAGTGACTTCGGTCGGCCGTCTCTTTCCCGAGTTCTCTTTTCACCGTGTGCAAAGCAAAGCCACGACAGAAATTAACCGTACACACACCAAAGGCCTCGCGATAAAGGCGAGGAAAAAAAGAGAGGAGAAGCAGCTGGTTAAATTTAATTTATAGGAGTAAAAAGAAGCGGCGCGCGTAAAAAGACGGCCGCTTTGTGCGTGTGCGCGGGCACTGGCTTTAGCTTTGGGTAGACTGCATGCATATGGCCCCGACGGCTAGCTTAGCTTTGGACTTTTCCCGGTTTATATAAAGCTCGATCGGCGTCCCTCCTGCTCGATGCCATCTTTTTAGCTTGCTTATCCTCTGCTTAGCCGTTGCTGCTATACTTGGGAGCCGCCGAGGAAGCTTGGATACCTTCGAGGAGCTGTTTGGATTTTGAGCACGCGTTCCTCTTGTCTCATCAGTCACCAGGTACGTTTTTTTGCTTGTAGTTTAGCTGCTGCTTCGCGTTAACGCCTATTCAGATCTTCCTTTAATAATGTGCATTTCGTAAGTTTTGTTCGAGATAGAATATGGATACTCGTTTGCTTACTTCTTGATCCCAGCACTGAAGTCGATCATCAGCATACAGTACATTGCATCCACAAGGAAATATACTACCGCCTTGGGATATTTTTTGTTGCCCCAAAGCTAGCTGCGCCGTAGCCATGGCTTGGCTTGAAGCCAAACAAAATCTCTCTCTCTCTCTCTAGATACACTGTGGAGATCCCAGTCACACATCACGGCCATGTACGTCTCTTCTGCGCCGGCCATCGATCAATGCATGCATGCGAACCTCTTCTTCTTCAAACTTGGGTAGAACTCGCCATGATTGCCTCGCTTGTTGGCTTCCGGCTCGTCGTGTTCTCAAAACTCCCCTTGTTGCTTCCGCGATAGGGTACCCTAAACCGATTCCTAGTCCTTTCCTTTCTTTAGGGTGAAAATCCAAGGTCTGGCCTTAATTGGTTGTGCCTGGCACTGTTCTTCTTGAAGGTTTTGCTTTTGAAGATTTGGACATCAGGTGGTGTCTTGGTGGTGGTTGTGCGGCTGCTGGAAGGACTGTAACTCTGTAGCGGGACTTTCTTTTTATTTCTTCTTCTTTTTGTCTTTCGGCTGTGTGCATCCGTAATGCCTTTGGCTATTGCGTTGTTGTAGAGGCTGGGTGTAAATTTGTATCTCCGTGATATTAATATACATTCTTTATCTAAAAAAAAATATAGTGCTACAATATCGACAAGGATAATTTCTGAACCTGGCGACTGGCGAGTTACATGTGGCTTGCGAGTGGACGTCGTAGGCTGATGCGTGGACCCCTTTCGAGCCTGATTATATCTGTACTACGACCATTCTCCTTTTCCAACTCGTATGAGTTTCTTTTCCCTAGCTTTCGTCCGTCCATCGCAGCGGTTAAAAAAACAACACGGCTTTCATGGGTCCGTCCGCGCCAAATCAAAAGCATCTCTCCGCAAAGCATTTTGCTCACTTTGTTATTTTGCTTTTACCCATCGATCCAAGGGATGGAGTACTACTGCTAGCATGGGGCGAGGAGAGCTGTAGAGTGAGTGACCCTAGCTATTATCCTACTGCCACTGGTGTCTGCCTGCCTATCACCTATGTGTATATTGTGTCCCGTCGCCGGCGATCCTATCACGGTGACACGCCGTCTCCGGCAGGGCGCGGTGGTGCCCGCCGGGCGACCGACGTGACCGGTGGATCCTCCGCCGTGCTGCGGTGCTGCCCGTACGGCCGCGGCAGAGGCCCGGCCACACGCGTGCGTCAGCCACCGCCGTGCATGGTAAAAATCGGTATGGGGCGTGGTGAGGGGCATCGTGCGATGCTGCTGCACGCCACTTTTATTTATGCGTGCCCGTTTGGTGTACTTTTTACCCCAAACGGTGGGTTGCAGCCTTGCAGGTGTTCCGTGTTTGCAACTCGGTCGTCAGTGTGCCGAGAAATCCACTAAACTGAAGTTGCAATTCAGGCTTATATATAAGTAGACATGAAAAAGATCAAAAGCTCGTCTTTTTCAAAAAATCAAAAAAAAAAATGTATTTAAAAGTTTCTAAAAAATCTGAAAAGAATCGTGCATGTTTTTAATGATATATCCTACAAACGTGCAAAATACAATACAGTTTAAGCTAGACGGAAAAGACAAAAGTTAAAAATTTGAAACTACATGTTATTCACAATAGTCAGATCTGCACATTTGTCATTTTTGTGGAGCTCAAATCGTAAATTATTTTGCATTGAGATTTTGCACGCTTTTGCAATATATCATTGAGAACATGCATGACTTTTTTTAGATTTTGTGAAATTTTTAAATATATATTTTGATTTTTTGAAAAAAGTGAGATCACTGGATCTCGGGAGCATCAAATCTCCACTCTGAAAAAATATCATTAGCGACTTATTGTCATTCTCTCCGCTCTTTCTCCTGCGCTTTTCGTGTGTAGATTGACTAAGAGAGAGAGGATGTGCACGAGCACGTGACTGGAGATTATAAGCAGGCCGTACTGCCGGCGGTGGCACAAACGCGGTGGCCGCCGCCTAGCTTCTACCAGCTGAATTAGCGGTTCATCGACTAGTTACAAAACCACGGCCGTTATGCTCCATACTTAATTGATGGCATGCCAATAATTTCCCTCAACGGTTGTGGCGGAGCTTGAGCAAAATTTAAGAGGGGGCCATGACTTGAACTCTTGAAGGGGAACAAGTTTGTAGAGAAGGGGGGGGGGGGGGGGGGGGGGGGGGCGATGCCCCCCCCTTGGACTACACTAGCCAGTGGCGGGTCTAGGATGAAATTGGTTGCGGTGCCAAGGTTAAAAACTTCCCTATTTTACTTACCATTTAGCAACAATTAGTCCAAATACTTGTAGCAATTAGCAAGAATTGATCCAAATATTAGTACTAAAATGAATTTCTATAGATTTTTTGGGGGTGCCATGGCACCCCACTGGATACGCCCCTGACACTAGCTCCGCCATTGCTCAACGGATGAGGGTGCCGACACCTAGCTTGACGCCGTTATCGTTGATAAATCAGAGGAGGACTAGAATCGAGCGGCAAAAGAGGAGTATGAGTGACCATGAGGCGGTTCAGCTGTGTAGGAGGGAGTCACGACATAGCGGGGAGTAAGAGTTTGCGCTAGGGGGAAGAAAAGCCGGGTCCGCATGGCAAATATAACATGGACGTTACTCCTTATTCCATATATCCATGGTGGATGGTAGACCAGAATAATGACACGATTTTGCTAATTCTTGGTCTACCACACATAGGTTGCAACTAAGAAAATGTATTCAGGTAACTAGATTAGCGTCGTGATTATTATCAACTGGGTGTTGCACTTGAGTCGCAACTGGCTGAGAAATTAAACTAATTGGTCGACTGCAGAATTAGCCACTCTTATATATAATATTTTACTCCATCCGTTCCAATTTAATTGACTTGCTATCCATCAATATAGATGTATCTAGACATGTTACATGTATAGATACATCCACATGTGGTGGGTAGCAAATTCAATTAAATTAGAACGGAGGGAGTACAAGTCATAAACACTCGGTAATTGTGACGGTCCTGGCGTAACTTGGATAAAAAGATTAAAAGTGGGTTATAGCATGATGCGAACGTAAAGAAATGTCTTTCTTACAAAACCTGAAGGAAAAAACCAAGGCGAACGTCAGGAGAGAACAAACAAACAAACAAATTCATGTGAATATATGTAGTCTCCTCTTAGTCATTTAAGTTTTTAAAATACGTTTAACCGTATCTTGATGTTCAAAGTGCACGTAAAAAAAGTGCACGTCGAATCTCGGTGTGAAATGTTTTGACACAGTAGATCGATTATATGGCCATGCCGTGAATGAAGATGTTGATTTTTTTTTTCACGCGATCGTGTGCACCAATATCTTTAAGTCGGCACCACGCATGCATGATATCTTTTTTTTTTAAAGGCGCCGCCATCGTCCGATCTAGAAGATTAGGTCAAGGGTTTCCCCTGGAGCACGTCGAAAAATGCAAAGTGGGAACAACTACATCGATGCCTCCAACGAGGGAGCGACGCTCGAAGGCGCCGCCATCGACGACTCCGGCCACAGCTGGAGTACGGCTTTCGCCGGCACACCTGCATAGCCCGAACCCAGGATCCAAACCAGTCAACACACCAAGCCACTACCCTGCCTCCACGGCCAACCACACTTCCCCGGCAAGCTCGATGTGTGCTTCCACCTTGCAGCCGCGTCCCCCACTGAACGGAGGATGCAACCTCCGCAGCGGTGCCATTCTTCTCCCAACGGAAGGATGCAACCAAATACTAGGCGCCATTCGTCTCCTCGAGGATGCAACGCCTGCGGGCCATTCATCTCCCGCGGAGGATGCAACAGCCGCAGCGGCGGCATTCCTCTCCCTCCAGCCTTCCACCATCCCTCCCGCGCAACGGGCAAAGAGACGACCGAAGCACGTCTTGCTTGCCGATCCACCTGCGGGAAGGATGCAACGCTGCCGACACCGCGACGACGCCATTCGTCTCCCCCCGTCATCACCACCTCGGACCACAGCTCCCGCGAGGCCGCCGCACCACCACCTGCGCCGGGCAAGCTCCGGCCTAGCCCTGTCGAGCGGCGACAGTGCTTGAACTGCGTCCTGGCCGAGCGGGGGCGACCCGGGAGGGAGAGGAGAAAAAAACACCAGTAGTGTGAGTGTGACTACTGTACGCATGCATGGTATCGCCCCCCTTGCTACAAGAAAGAGGGGCAGAAAGGAAATCCAGGACCATATTTTCCATTCTCCTCCCCCACTCCACGCGCGCGCGTGGCTTCTTCTCTCTACGGCGTGCTCGATCGGGTCGCGCGCGTGCCGCTGGGCCGTCGTGTTACGCCCGTACGTGCCTGATCCGTTGCGTTAGGGCACCTGCACGCCAACGGGGCCCGGACGGCCCCTTTCGTTCCGGGAACGCACGAAGCATATATCATGGGCTGTATTCGTCTTTCCGTCCTCGGCTCGGCATGCAAAACGCTCTTCCGTTGCGTCGTTGTCCCCCTAGGGTGAAAGCCTTGAGAGATTGGGACGGCACACGAGACATCCCTGCATTTTGCTTCGATTGTACTGTAGAACGATCGAGCTTCTTTCACGTATATTTCCGTGATACCTTTGGATCATATGGGTGCTTCCCATTATGCATTTCTACCCGCACCCTGCTCTTCACGTTTGCGCTAGCGATCCAAAAAAAAAAAAAAAAAAAACCCTTCTGCCGTCTGTCTGGTCTCTCGGATAGGAAAACAAAGCAGAGAATGCATGCATGGCCGGCACCATGGCTGCTTTCCTAGCTTCAACTAGGAAAGCAGAGAATGCATGCATGGCCTGCACCATGGCTGCTTTCCTAGCTTCAGCAGTTTTGGTGTGCTGCCTGCACCGTCAATGATGCCTTCCCGCCCGTCATAGTCAACTTCTCTTTCGAGTTCCGATCGATCGTCTCTGTTTTTTGATCGCTGTTCTTCCCAAATCCATCGAGCACTCGGCGTGATCGACCACGGTTGCGGGCGGCGACGAGTGGAGGCGTGCTCCGTGGTCCTTCCTACGAGGCCTGCATCTGCATGCGCGTACTATATACTAGTAGTAGTATCACGTTCGCCGGCCCCCACGCCGCACAATCTGGCACCGCACCATGGATTGCAGATCATGGGCGCTTGCACCACCTGTTGGACCTCCCTCCGCCCCATGCCGCCATCGCTCCACGCGATGGATGCAGGAGTACAGCTTTATTGACCGGAACAGAAGCACGGCTGATCAGTGCCGCTTGGTGTACGAACGAAACGCACAGCCGTCAGCCGGTGCATGTTGCTGTGCTGCGAGGAGGTGCACGATGACACTGAAGAATCTGTCACGGACGGACGCTTCGCTTCACGGCTTCGGTACTCGAACTCGGCTCATTTAACTCGAACTTGTTTGCCGTCTAAATTGAACAATTTGCTTAGCTTGACTCGTTTCGTAACGACTTTGAGCCAAGTCAAGTCGTTTTTGCAAGTTACTCGTTAAACTAGCAAGCTTCGACTTTTAATTCACGTCCTATCCAAATCGCCTATTTTACAGCTGATATTGGAGTTTTTTTTTTTTTTTTTGCACGGGAGAGTTTTTTTTTTAATGTCGATTTTCATTACAGGCACATGCTATTTTACAAAAGATTAAAGAAACACTCTAGTAGCACTACCTCTTGTCAATAATAGTAGGACGCACTACCGGCCAGCCGCACGAACATGCGATACACTTTTCAATAAAAATCCCCATCCTTGCCCCCCTCTTCCTTCTTCGATAACACCATCCCATTCTATTGATCACGCGCCCCGATTAATCTGCAGAAGCCCATACCGGTTCTTCTTGCCCGTTGTCGTCCCCAGTCCGCTGTTTCTACGACGCCTACCAGGCTACCACCTTTGGTAAAAAGATCTCCAAGAATGGATTAATTCAAGCCACCGCTCCCCCGCCGTGCGCCGCCGGCCGCAGCGGACGTATTTATCGCCACCCCCGTCCGTCCACAACAGGTCAAACCTGCCGCTGCATCAGTGCCGTGCCGGTTCTAATGCCTTTCTGTCCCAAGCCGCATTAACTCCGGCGATCCACTTACCCTCTGCCTGCCATTTTTACTCCCTTCGTTTTTACCAGCAGCGGGATTTCGCTCTTGGCTTCTTCGCTTTGCCTCTGTTCGCCACCTTGCTTGCTGTTGCTGCTGATCACGCAGAGGCTGTGGTAACATTATAAGGCACCGCGCAGGAGCAGGAGGAGGGGCCAGCGACCGCCTTGTCGGGTAACGGAGTAACGGACTCGTCGCCAGCCGCTCGCTCGCTCATATGCTGGAGGTCCTCGAGATGACGCCGCCGCCTCCGCCGCCGCGCCAGCCGCCGGCCGCCAGGGTGGGAGGCGGGAAGGGGCAGCCGAGGAAGCAGCCGCTGCAGAGCAGCGTGGCGCAGCCCAAGGCCGAGACGGCGCCGCCGGAGGGAGCCAAGAAGTGTGGCGGGAGGCGGCGCGGCGGGCGGGGCGTGCCAGGCCCGTGGACTCTCGGCTGGCGTCAGGGCCGGCGGTGCCCGTGGCGACGCGCGTCGCCGTCATTGGGCCGCCGGTGCCGAGCAAGGGGCTGGCGTTCTGCCGGCGGCCGGGGTTCGGGACGTGGGCACGCGCTGCGTCGTCAAGGCCAACCACTTCCTCGCCCAGATTCCGGACAAGGACCTCACCCAGTACGACGTGAGTAGCCCTCCTCCTCGCCGACGTTCCGGTCACAATCGAGATGAAAAATGTCTGAGCTTTTGTTTCCATGGCGGCTGGCTTCGCAGGTGAAGATCACGCCGGAGGTGAGCTCCCGGTACGTGAACCGGGCCATCATCGCGGAGCTGGTCCGCCTCTACCGCGACTCCGATCTTGGAACGCGCCTCCCGGCCTACGACGGCCGCAAGAGCCTCTACACCGCGGGCGCCCTCCCGTTCGACGCGCGCGAGTTCGTCGTGCGCCTCACCGACGACGACTGCGGCACCGGCGTCCCCCACGGTAAGCACCCCTGCATTTGCCATCTGCCACCCCTATATTTATGCGCGTCTTCTCCTATGGCTACCCATGTCTTACTGTTTGCCTGGTCGCCGTGCTTCGTGCAGCGAAAGGGAGTACAGGGTCGCCATCAAGTTCGCGGCGCGTGCCGACCTCCACCACCTCCGCGAGTTCATGGCCGGGCGGCAGGCCGACGCGCCGCAGGATGCCGTCCAGGTGCTCGACATCGTCCTCCGGGAGCTCGCCAACCAGAGGTATTCCATCGGCACCTGCATTAAATTGGAACGCACACATTGCCCGTTGCAATTTCAATCTTGAACTGATGGTGCCTCCTGTCCAATGCTACTAGGTACGTGCCGATAGGGCGGTCGTTCTACTCGCCGGACATAAGGAAGCCGCAGCGGCTCGGCGACGGCCTGCAGTCGTGGTGTGGGTTCTACCAGAGCATCCGGCCGACTCAGATGGGCCTGTCGCTTAACATCGGTGAGATGAGATTCTTCCCGGCTGGCCCCTCATGCATGTGATTTCCTGCACTTGTACTGTTGCTTGATGCTTACATGATGGTGTTGATGCCAGATATGTCGTCCACCGCGTTCATCGAGGCGCTGCCGGTGATCGAGTTCGTGGCCCAGATATTAGGGAAGGATGTCATGTCAAGGCCATTGTCGGATGCAAACAGAATTAAGGTGAGTTGTGCTGTAGGGAACAAGGAATCTGGCATAGACGCATAGTACTGCAGTCTGGCATGTTCCAGCTGCTATTTGCTTGCTATTGGTGATTAGCTTGTTTATGGCCTTTTCATTGCCATGCTTTGTCAAATCAAGGAGTTTTTGCCTGTAACTTGCTAATGTCAAGCAGATCAAGAAAGCGTTGCGGGGTGTGAAAGTTGAAGTTACTCACCGGGAAAATGTAAGGCGGAAGTACCGGATTACGGGGGTGACAGCACAACCAACTCATGAACTGATGTAAGTTTAAACTGTGTACTTCATCTACCTTGTTCCTATAGTCCGATGTACCATCATTTGGCAAATTTCGACACTAAGTTAAACAAACATAAAGGTCTAAGTTCAAACACTCTATTGATTCATAATCTAAGAAAAATAGACCTCCAAATGCCATATATTTACTTTTATATCAATTTGACCAAATCAGTAATTACAGTGAGCCTACGTTACAAGACACGCAAAACGGTGCAGAACTGGGGTTCATTTTGCATCTTTAGGCAGCTTTCCCAATTGATGATCAAATTAGAAAAATAGACCTCCAAATGCCAAACATTTACTTTTATATCAATTTGATCAAATCAGTATCTAGAGTGAGCCTACGTTACAACACATGCGAAATGGGGCAGAATTGTGGTTGATTCTGCTTGTTTTGGCAGTTTCCCAATTGATGATCAGATGAATATGAAGTCTGTCGTGGAGTATTTCAAGGAAATGTATGGGTTCACCATTCAGCATTCACATCTTCCTTGCCTTATGGTGGGAAACCAAAAGAAGGCAAACTATCTGCCAATGGAGGTAAGCACAGCGAAAATTTCCGTTAGCTGGTCAATTTTGTATGTTTCAACGTTATTTCCTCGGTAAAAGTTTGTAGTGTCTGTATCAGTGTTAAATACATTGTAATTTTGTTGACTTACCTTACTAGGCCTGCAAGATTGTTGAGGGTCAGAGATACACAAAGAGGTTGAATGAAAAGCAGATCACATCACTGCTAAAGGTTACATGCCAAAGGCCTAGAGAAAAGGAGATGGATATTCTGCAGGTCCAGAGTTTTCTCCTAATCATATGAGTAAATAGATAATTTTACATTCTGGATAGGGCTAGATGTGCTAGGTTTCTGTTCCAACGAAACTGACGGTTTTGTTGAACAAATCTGTGCATTGCAAGACATGCATGCAACATGCTCATTAATTGTCCTATCTTCAAGCCTTTGTTTTTATCTGCATGTGGTCCAAACATTCCATGCAATACATCTTCAATCGAAACCCCCTATTACATGCTACTAGGGTTTTCTTCATGCAGAATCTTGTTGATCAATACTGTTATCAACTTGGCTCAGACGACTAAATGAATTTGTTTTCAGACAGTTCATCAAAACGGATATGACCAAGATCCTTACGCGAAGGAATTTGGGATTAACATAAGTGAGAAGCTAACATCTGTTGAAGCCCGTGTCCTTCCTGCACCTTGGGTAAGATTATGAATTTATGATCATATAGTGTTGTTTTTTCCTGTAGTTAGCTCATGTTGGCTAATAATGTGGACATGAAAATTTGAGAATTTCAGCTAAAATATCATGATGCTGGAAAGGAAAAGGAGTGTCTGCCACAGGTTGGTCAATGGAACATGGTTAACAAGGTTAGTCTCTATTTTGCTGCAGTTTGCATGCCTAATGTCACTCTTTCATGGTGTTGATCACACTTTGTTTACCAACAAAACATGCTCACTTTTGCAGAAAGTGATCAATGGGGGCAAGGTAAGCCACTGGGCTTGTATAAACTTCTCAAGGAGTGTTCAAGAAACCACCGCGCGTGGATTTTGCCAAGAGTTAGCACAAATGTGTACAATTTCGGGCATGGTAGTATACCTCTCAATTGTGATAATACTTCTTTGCAGCGCCGAGAGGCCTTTACAAAAATTCACGGGTCACATATTTATTAGTTTGACCTCTGCTGTTATTCCAGGAATTCAATAGTGAACCTGTGCTACCAATATATTCAGCTAGACCAGATCAAGTAGCGAAGGCGCTAAAACATGTGTATAATGTAGCACTACACAAACTCAAGGGTAAAGAACTTGAGCTTGTTTTGGCCATTCTCCCTGACAACAATGGTGCTTTATATGGTAAGTTTCAATCGTGCTGATTTCCCTGCATATTTTGTTTTCTTCTAAATCCTCTTGTACGGGTTGTATCGTAAACCTATTTCTGCAGGTGACATCAAACGTATCTGTGAAACCGATTTGGGATTGATAACACAATGTTGCTTAACGAAGCATGTTTTTAAGATCAGCAAGCAGTACTTGGCAAATGTCTCGCTTAAAATCAATGTTAAGGTATTCTCCCTTTATTTGCACACCTAACATGTACTGTAAACCAATGATCTAATTTCCAATCATGCTAAATCATTACATCTTGGACGTAATAACATGATTTAATTCAGATGGGTGGAAGAAACACCGTGCTTGTGGATGCGCTAAGTTGGAGGATTCCGTTGGTCAGTGATATACCAACTATTATATTTGGTGCAGATGTAACACATCCTGAAACCGGGGAGGACTCCAGCCCCTCCATCGCTGCAGTAAGTCTTGGAGCATTGCTATGCTTATTCCACATCATATGCATTACATCTTTCCCAGATTATCTATGTTCTTTGGCCATTTTCTAATTAGCTGGTTGCAGGTTGTCGCTTCTCAAGACTGGCCGGAAGTCACAAAATATGCCGGATTGGTATGCGCACAGGCACATCGACAAGAGCTCATTCAGGACCTTTACAAGACATGGCATGATCCTCAGAGAGGCACAGTAACAGGAGGCATGGTCAGGTATCTATCGTGGAACTTTTTCTTAAAAAATAGTTAAATGGTTTTTTTCTACATGACACAATTGATGTGTTTATTTTGCTATGCAGAGAACTCTTAATTTCCTTCAGGAAGGCAACTGGACAGAAGCCCCAGAGAATAATTTTCTACCGGTATGTTTGCAAAGTTGAAAGAGAGTAGTTAAACAATGCTACAACCGATTTAATGGCATGTGAATATTCTACAATTAAGATAATGGTTAGGTTAGCTGTTGACTGTAGAGTACAAAAAACCCATTGTGAAGGCTTTTTAATGTTCATTGCACTAATTAACACTATCTCTTTCTTCCAGGGATGGGGTTAGCGAAGGTCAATTCTACCAAGTTCTCCTTTATGAGTTAGATGCTATACGTAAGGTAGGACCTGCTTATATTTTCTTGTGTAGATCTTGTATCTACTTCAGAGTCTTCTCACACTGCTTTCTTCTAGGCTTGTGCATCGCTAGAACCAAATTACCAACCTCCGGTAACATTTGTGGTGGTTCAAAAGCGTCACCATACAAGATTGTTTGCAAACAATCACAAAGACAGAAGTAGCATGGACAAAAGTGGAAATATTTTGCCTGGTAATCTATTCATGACCTCTAAATGTTTACGTTATGGGTTGCATCGCATTATAATTTGACTAATTAGTGATTATTTTACTCTTTTAGTTGTTTTTATATTATAATTTGTATTCTATACTATACATTCATAAGTCATAACTACATTCGCTTAAACTATTGAGGATGGTTGAGCTAATTGTTTCTCCAGAATGAAAATTTGGGTGTGCTCATTGTAGGACACTATATACATGTTAATTGTCTTGTTTCTGTAATTGCTCACCAGTTACCTAAAAAAGCAGGAACTGTTGTTGATTCCAAGATATGCCATCCAACGGAGTTTGATTTCTACCTCTGTAGTCATGCTGGAATCCAGGTAAGGAATATCGTACTGGTCCTTCTTGAAGGCTGACATATACTGAATTTGTCTCGTATCTCTGGTCCCATATCCTGCGGTCAAGTATTTGAGTAGACTCCATATTCTCTTTTCACCAAAGCTCTCACAGTGCCTAGTTACCTAGCAGAGGAGGCATGCTAAAAGAATAAACTAAAAACTGATGCATGCTCAAAATTTTCAGATCATGTGACTGTACAAACACATAAAAACTCCCCACTTCTTTTTGAAAAGCTTGTACTGTACCTGTAAAGTGTTGTACTAGAAGTGTGGGAATATTATCCATCCTGTTCTGATTCCTGAAATGACTGATGTGTGAGTTCACCAGGGAACAAGTAGGCCAGCTCACTACCATGTCCTCTGGGATGAGAACAATTTCTCAGCAGACGAGATGCAGACTTTGACAAACAACCTTTGCTACACGTACGACATGACTGTTTTTTTCATTATGTTTGTCTTTTGCTCTTTCCCTTATCTTCTAAGAATAACAGTCTGAGCTGATGTTTATGCTGATTTTGCAGTTATGCACGTTGCACACGCTCTGTTTCTGTTGGTACGTTCTTCTGTACTAACTGAAATGTGCCCCAGTTTCTTGTTCTTCTGCACTAACTGAATATTCCCCAGCTTCTTATTTATTCATAAGTTCTCTTACCTGTGCCGTAAATCTGAACCCTGGTACGTTTTGTCTTTGCTGTTCCAACAGTCCCACCTGCATACTATGCACATCTGGCTGCGTTTCGGGCGCGGTTCTATTTGGAGCCGGAGGTATCGGAGAACCACACATCGAAGAGCTCCAGTGGGACGAATGGAACCTCCGTGAAGCCTTTGCCTGCTGTGAAAGAGAAGGTGAAGAGGGTGATGTTCTACTGCTGACAAGGGAACTAGGTTTAACTTTCCTAACATTGTAGAATTTAGTACTAGAAGCTAGGTTAGCTTTCTCCAGGAAAGGAAGAGGAGCATTTCTGCACTTGGACCCTGAACAATCTCTCGACTACCTTTGTAAAGTACTCCGAAAGCATGTATAATAGTTCTTGCTTGGGTCAGATGGCATCCATGTCTGAAAGAAGTTGCGCTAAGATGGTGTGCAAGTCTGGTTTAGATCTTCAAGCATAGTTGCTGAGCATAACTGGCTTTTATTCCTATGATCAGAGCATCCAAAATATTTATTTTGATGCATTCCCAGGATAACAAAAAGGTACTACTACACAACTCCATTGCTAGAGTTGCAAACGGATAGAACAAGGACATATCTAGCGATACCAGCCAGTAGGTGACAGTGTTAATAACGTCGAACAAGAGCATCGCGAAGAAACCACGAAATAATTTCAGTTAAAAGAACCCTGCAAGTATCAATGTAAAAAATAAGATGCATATAATAGAACGGAAACAACAAATGTCTGTTAATTGTACCTTCAATTTTTCAGTTATTCCGGATTTCCACTTCAGCAATTATATTTTGGCATCTCAATGTGCGGATCGAATTTAGACGTGAAATTACATGACATGATAGATTGATTTTGTTGTTGTATCAATATTTTTTTTAAAGTTTTACAGGCGTATCTGCACTGCTATTTTTTAGCTGGAAGCACGACGTGCCCTAAATTTTGATACCACCAGACCTAATAGGACTTTCTTTATTTTGCCATAATTAGATTTATTTGGACAGGAATATCCCCGTGCAAAAGAAGGTAATATGCATTACTGGCAGATAACCTTTGTGAAATAGCATTTATCGGTTTATAAAGTGATGTTCTAATTTTCTTCCATTAGACATACAGAAAAACCTATCACGAACAGTATGAAATGAACAGCGCAATTGAAATGCGAACATAGCTAGAGAGATGCTATATTCTCACCAGCTGCAAGCGCCGAATTTCGCCTAGTAGAATAAATTGAACTCTGTTTTTAGCTAAACTCGCCGAACCCAAACAGTGGCTTAAAGTGGTGTTCTCTAAACTGTAGCTAAACTTACAAGAGATACTTCGAAGATGATGTGAGTATTGCACTACAGTCATAGTGAGTTTCGAATTGTTGGTCAGTTCCAGCAGAAATTCATCAAGTACAAGCCAAGTATTGAATGTCTAATTACTTAATTAGTTGATGGAACAACAAACATCACATAGTTTTCCGATAAGGTTACAAACGTCATGTTAGAATTCAGTCCGAAAATTAGCCAATTAGGTACATTCGTCTGCAACAGACATATGCGAAAGATACTGCTGGCTTGGTGACTAACCTTCATTTCTTACTTTGAACAAATGTATATCATATTGTTGCAGGAACAGTTAGAGAAAAGTCATGCTGAAAATGTTCTGATCATATACCAATATATACTACTCCCTCAGTTCCACAATGTAATGTGGAACAGAGGTAGTATTATACTACTTCAAAGTAGCCTAAAAAAATCAATAGGAAGATAACTAAGTGATCCTTACTCACTGCAGATCAACATTAACTAGAGTGAATTCCACTTTTGTGCATTTGTGACACTTATTACCCCATTTAATAAACCAAAATCAGAAATACACCATATATAATTTTAACACAGTTTTACCCCATTCTGCATGTTTTTCGTTAGAATAGAGTGGCATCTTAGGTCTATGTGATGCGTCAAAATATGTAAAGATCGGAGGGCATCGTCAACGATAATGTCCAACCTTCTCTTCACTATCTGTTCAATTTCACGTTGTCCTGCTATTTTTGAGGCTCAGTCATCACCTCACACAAAAAAAGGGTCCAAAGTTTCTAAATGGGTAATCTAGATGTGTTTTCACTAGATGGGGTAATTGGTGTCACAAATGCATAACTAGAGGGTAAAATTTGGAATTCACTACTAACTAACTCTAGAAGACTAAAACTTGAATATTTGTATGTTCCGAAAATTTTAGTTCAGGGATCTCTAGGGAGGTAAAAACCAGGTAAAATGTTGAGCACCTTTTTGTACTGAACTGAAGTATCCACAACTAAATTGTTTATAATATTCTAGTTAAATGGATGTGATCAACTAAGACCAATGGATCTCTTAGAAAAAAAAACTCAGACCAAATATAGCCATAAAAAAACTATACTGTCACCAGCTGCAAGCCTTGAATTTTGCCAAGTCCAGACTACCAGTAAACTGAACTCCGTTTTAGCTAAATTGACGAACATAACCAGTGATTTAATTCGATGTCTGTGACTTGTACATGAACTTACAAGAGCTATTTTTAAGATGATGTGAGGCAGCCAACTTATGTTATCTCCTGAACAATACTCTGACAATCATAATATGGCATTACGGTCACTGTGAAGTTCTGTGTCTTGGTCAGTTGGAGCGAAAATTCATCGGCAAATGCAAGCCAAGCATTGGATGCCTACCAAGTTGACAAAACGACCAACATCATTCAGTATGATCATAAAATTGCAAACGGTCAATTTAGAATGTGATCCACTGTTACCAATGTCCAGATGTATAATAGCCTATTAGGTACATTCATCTGCAACAGAAAGAGGCGAACGACTAATGGTTTGATGACTAACCTTCAATTTTTTTTTGATAAATGTGCATTTCCTAGCAGGAGTAAAATAAACAGCTATTAGAAACTTCTTGCTTGAAATGCTCAGCATCAGGTATCAACATAAACTGCTTCAAACAAAATTAACAACAAACAGAAGAGGATTCAGTGGCTCACCAAACAAAATGAATAGGAAGAAACCACTTCCAGTAAGGAAAACTGTGGACCATACCTGTGAACGGTTCTTCCAACGAACCACCTGAAACAAAGTGGTCCTCATTCATCCAGAATAAAATTAACTAGCTGAGGACTGCACACTTGAATTTCTGCATGTTCTGAAAATTTTAGTTCCGCAGTCTCTAGGAGGTAAAATCAGTAGAATTCTTAACACCTTTTTAAATTTCTACTGAACTGAGTCACCGCAACTAAATTGATCATGATATTTGGTTAAATTAATACGAGAGAGACTGATGGATTTCACAGAAAAAACTCAGACCAAATGGATGTCTTAACCATTCCTATGCTCAAGCATTAGATGTGTAAGTGCTAACTGCCATCCTCAGTATCCCTTCACCTCAATCAAGCTGCACCCTGCAGTCTTTTTGACAGTGGGGTGTGCCATCGCCCTCCTTACTCTTACTACATCCTCCCATCGACTTGCGGTTGCATACACATTAGACATGAGCAAATTCACATCAGGGATTTGGTAACCTTGCTCGCCTATTCGTTTGGTCAGCCTTTCGCTCATCTCGACATTGCCTTGAGTCTTGCACGCAGTGAGGAGTGCACCAAACAGTGGCATAGCGTCCTTGTCGATTGGTATATCCCTGATCAACTTCTCAGCTTCATCAAGTAAACCAGCACGACCTAGAAGATTGACAAGGCAACTGTAATGTTCAACTCTGGGCTGTATCCGATAAACCTCCTTCATACTACGAAACTGTTTCCGCCCTTCATCAACCAAGCCACCATGGCAACATGCACTCAGCACCCCAATGAAGGTAACGCTGTCAGGCTTAGCTTTGCTTCTCTCCATATCCTCAAACAACTCCAGAGCTCTACCTGCCTGACCATTTGTGGCCAGACCACAGATAATGGCAGTCCATGCCGTGGTGTCTCTGCCTTCCATTCGTTGAAAGACCTCCACCGACTTCTCTATATGCCCACACTTGGCATACATGTCAATCAACGCCGTACCAAGAACGCGTCAATTTTCATCTTCCTAGCTTCAGCCAACTGGTGGATCCATTCACCTTGATCAAGCGCACCAAGGTTGGCGCAGCATGCCAAGATAGTGACAACAGTGAACCTGTCTGGCTCAACTTGTTGCATCTGCATGTCTCGAAACAACGACAATGCCTCTTCGAAACATCCGTGTTGCACACAGGCATTGATCATGGCAGTCCACATAATTAGATCCTTCTCCACGCACTGATAGAAGAGTACTCTCGCCTTGTCCAGCTGCCCGGCTAAGCCATATCCCGACACAAGTATAGTCCAAGAAATGATGTTCCTCGCCGGCATTTTGTCGAACAATTTCGCGCCTCTTCCAAGCAACCATTCTTCATGTACATGTCCAGCAGTGCATTTGCAACTGGAAGGCTGAACCCAATGACCCCATCCATGTAGGCATGAATCCTCCTTCCTAAGCTCAGTTCACCGGCTCTGGAACACGCAGTCAATGCAGTCACCAACGTCACCGTATCGGGTATGAGACCGCTCCTTTCCATCTCCTCGGCCAAAGAAATCCCTGCGGTGTACCGGCCACACCTGACATAGCACCTGATCATCATATTCCAAACCACCAGTGCCCTGTGCGGCATTTCGTCGAACAGATTCCGTGCGACGTCCGCGCGGCCCAGCAGCATCGTGTACATGTCCATCAGCGAGCTCGCCGTGTACGCGTCCCACCGGAAGCCGGTCTTCACGGCCGCCGCGTGCGCCTTGCGCCCCTCGGCCGACAGCTTGAGCACCCCGACGGCCCTGAGCACGAACGGGTAGGTGAAGCTGTCGGCACGAGGCCGCGCCCGCGGAGTTCGTCGTAGACCGCCATGACACGGGCGAAGCTGCCGCGCCTCGCGAGCGTCCTGATCAGCAGGTTGCACTCGCGCAGCGGCATGCCGCCGTGGCACGCCGTCGCCATCCAGGACGTGTGGCGGCTATCGTTTTAGGTGCCGTGTACAGGTAGCAGTTCAGATATAAGGAAGGCTCGAGGAGATGGGAGAAGGGATGGCTGCTGAGATGGGTAAGCGGCGGGTGGCCGTGGTGGTGGGCGGGAGCGTGGCGGGCCTGGCCTGCGCGCACGCGGCGGCGGAGGCGGGGTGGGAGGCGGTTGTGCTGGAGAAGGCGGCGGGGCCGGCGGCCGGAGGCGGCACGGGCGCCGGGCTGGGACTGGATGCGCAGTCGATGGAGACCCTCGCCCGCTGGATCCCCGGGTGGGGCGTCGACGCGGCCACGCTGCCGCTCGCCGTCGACCTGGTAAGCGCCTCCGTCCTCCCCGATTCGACTCGGCCTGCTCCCTTATCGAGTTATCGGCATATGGGTTGGTGCCGCAGAACAGAGCAACGGACAGCGAGACGAAGGCGGCGCGGGCGCTGACGAGGGACGAGGGCTTCAACTTCCGGCGGCGCACTGGGGCGAGCTGCACCGGCGGCTCCACGAGGCTCTGCCGCCCGCGGTGACCGTGCTCTGGGGCCACCAGTTCCTTTCGTTCGAGGTGTCTGACGGCGACGACGACGAAGACAAGCGCGGGGTCGTCGCGACGGCTCGCGTGCTCGCAACCGGCGAAACCGTGGAGGTCGCCGGGGATTTGCTGGTCGCGGCGGATGGCTGCACGTCGTCCATCCGCCGGCGCTTCCTCCCCGACCTCAAGCTGAGGTGAGTTGCAAATCTGCTCACACCTCTGAACTGAATGCCATCTAAATATTTGATGACAAGCAACTTCACATTTGAACACATAGCATCATCGAAAATTTCAGTAAATTCGTTTCGATCCGATCATAATCGGGCACTAGATCGTCACACCATTTCTTATTTTGTGGTCGATGTGCAGATACTCTGGGTACTGCGCATGGCGAGGCGTGTTCGATTTCACCGGGAAGGAGCGCTCCGACCTCATCACCGGCATCCGGAGAGAGTACCCGGAGCTCGGAAGCTGCCTCTACTTCGATCTGGCCGACAAGACACACGCCGTGCTCTACGAGTTGCCCGGGAACAGGCTGAACTGGCTCTGGTACATCAACGGTCCGGAGCCAGAGCTCACGGTAATGGCGAACTGGCCATCGATCCCCTGCCGAGCTTTTGCAAATGCTGCGCTTCTCTAACGGATGGATGGGTTGTGGCTAACTAACAGGGGAGCTCGGTGACGATGAAGGTGAGCGACGCCACGCTGGCGCGGATGCAGGACGAGGCCGACCGCGTCTGGTCGCCGGAGCTGGCGCGGCTGATCCGGGAGACGGCGGAGCCGTTCGTGAACGTGATCTACGACGCGGACCCGCTGCCGCGGCTGTCGTGGGCGGCCGGCCGCGTGGCGCTCGTCGGCGACGCGGCGCACCCGACCACGCCGCACGGGCTGCGCAGCACCAACATGTCCGTCCACGACGCCCGCGTGCTCGGCGGGTGCCTCGGGAGGTGGGGGGAGACGCCGGCGCCGCGCGCGACGGCCGAGTACGAGGCGGCGCGGCTGCCGGTCGTGTCGGCGCAGGTGCTGCACGCCCGCAGGCTCGGGCGGATCAAGCAGGGCCTGCCCGTGGAGGACGTGAGGCTGGGGGTTTCGACGTGAGCGCGGCGACGGCGGAGGAGGCGTTGCAGCTGCGGCAGAGAGGCATGCCGTATTTTGGTGGCGCGCCAACTGTAGCCGGCGGCGATTCGTGTCACTTCCAATGAAATTTCATCAAATTCAAAAACAAAATCAGTTTATACCGAAATAACATCTATACTATTATATCAACTAGATGATACCCCGCGCGTTGCTGCGGGAATGTATGCAATAAATCAGAGAACCATTATTCAAAAGCTTGGTGTGAAATAGATCCCTCCGATCCGGTATAAATATCAGACTGGCAGAGCTGATTATGTACAAATTTATAGCATGGCTTCCGACAAACTTTTGAAATCAGAGGGAGTATTAAGATAGGAACCTACAGAAACCAGTGACTCCCAAAATCATGGATAATAATAAGAAATTATACAGCAAACAGAAGACGCTGGCATAAATAAGTGCTATCAAATCATTAACGTACACCACACTAATATAATAGTTCCATTACATATTCAACCATGTAGTGTTATGTAAATTTAAGCACAACTTAGTCTCTCGACTCTGGTGATACCTCCAAACCTAAACTCCGGCGGCAGCTTTGTTCGGGCATTCATGTATATAAACTTGCACGCATATAACAATCATAGAAGATTATTGACAGAGACAATGGTAGAACAAAGTTCTCTCTTGGCTCGAGTGGTAAAAGTTAAATTTGCTGCAAATTCAGATCGTCTTCAGTCAGTTGCACTGCAGAAAAAAAATGCATACTGCCTTCATAATTGCTAAACTGAATGAGGTTCTGAGTGCAGAAACATCCGGCAGATACCACATCACAGGTAAGCAGCCACTGTACATATGATCGGCAGTGTCGGGCAAATACTCAGTCATCTATGAAATAATTACTGAAGCCATGTAAGGAGACAATTAACAATTCTGCAGATAGTTACACGATAAAGAAGCAAGACAGATGAGGATAACGAATAGAGCCATTCAGCGATGGAGGAATCGTGAACACATGCTGCATCAAGATGTCGGTGTAATGCCGTGATGGAGGCATCAGTGTATGTGCGGAAAAAGACCACGCGGGAATAAAATTAACTGCAGACAGAAGTTAACTAAGAGATTTTATCGGGGATTAGCCTGCTCACCAGCGAATTGCTGGGTGTCGCCGGAGTAGGAGGACTTGGCCAGCTGCTAGAGACGCCAGGGAGCGAGAGACGACGCGGCAACATCGCCAACAGAGCGCGCCTACGATAACCTGGAAGCACTGCGTCATGATGCTCTTCCCCGATGTCGAAGGAGGTTTTTGCAGGCTCCGCCTCCAAATTCGCCCTCTCCAGCTCGTTGGTGGTGATGGCATGGGGACGGTACCAGTAGGCAACATGCGTCGAGAACAGATCTAAATCGGGGACGTGGGTTTAGACGACGGGAATGGATCGAGCAAATTCATCGCTTGAAAATCTTATAGGAGGAGACTCAGGAGAGAGGCTCCATCGGTTACTCTTGCATTTACCCCGGTGGAGAAGATGAGATGAGAAAATCCAATGGTCGTGCAGAATATGAAGAGAAACTCCATAAATTATTTCAGGGAGGGGGAGAGACACCGCCAGAGATTTGGGACGATGACAACATGGCTCGGCCAGCCCACGAAGGAAAGGAGAGACATAACCTTATATATAAAGGGCGGACACGACCACGCCATCTCCCTCGCGCCACGTCGCCACTTTTTACCTGACCGTCGGATCGAAGCAACGAACGGCCAGGATCGAGCCAAGTCTTCCCGGCGCGCGTTACTGTTCCAGGCAACAGTACCCGCGCGTCCGCACCAATCAGCGCACGCCACGTCGACGGTTACCAGCCGTGGAACCGGTAGCCAGCCGGTCGCCCACCAGTCACCATGCCAATTTGCAAAAAAAAAACCTCCCAAATCCAGCAACATCTCCGCAGTCCACCAATCCTCGCTACGAAGTACCTTTTTGCATTTACAGGAAACTTCGATGACATTTTTCGAAAAACATCCACACACAATCCTCCTCCCTCTTCTCTCTCCCGCGACGGCTCCGAGCTCGCCGACGCGCCGTGCCGCCGCTCCGGCACTTCCCCGACGAAACCAACCACGCAGCGACCTTCTCCGTCGCCTCCTCTGCATGCTCGCCGAGGATTGCTTGCCGGGACACCGCCTGCGCGCGGAAATCCGCTCCATCCCACCGAACAAGGGTCGGTGACAGGCCACAGGAGGATAAGGGGAAACCGCAACCGCGAGCGAGTGGAGGACGCGATGCAGCAGCAGGCGCCGCCGTCGTGGAGCCGCCCTGCTCCCACCACGTTCGAAGAGCCGTCCATGGAGCGGAGCAAGAGCTTCGTCAAGGCGCTCCAGGTACGCCCACTGGCGCGGATCCGGGAGATCCCACCTCTACCCGAGTTTACTTTCCTCTAAAGCGGCGTGCCGAGAGATCCACGTTTTGCGGGGAGCCGCCACGAGTTTTCTGCTGCTGACTTGCTGTTCTTTGCCTTTTGTTGACGGTAAATCATAAATGCCTTGCGTTTGTTGCACGTGTAGGAGCTCAAGAACCTGCAGCCGCAGCTCTACTCGGCCTCGGAGTACTGCGAGAAGTCGTACCTCCACAGCGAGCAGAAGAATGTGTGAGGTATTCTCCTCTCCTCTCTCCCTCTCTCGATTTCCAATTCTTGGACGCAAATATAAAGGGCGGACACGACCACGCCATCTCCCTCGCGCCACGTCGCCACTTTTTCCCTGACCGTCGGATCGAAGCAACGAACGGCCAGGATCGAGCCAAGTCTTCCCAGCGCGCGTTACTGTTCCAGGCAACAGTACCCGCGCGTCCGCACCAATCAGCGCACGCCACGTCGACGATTACCAGCCGGTGGAACCGGTAGCCAGCCGGTCGCCCACCAGTCACCATGCCAATTTGCAAAAAAAAAAACCTCCCAAATCCAGCAACATCTCCGCAGTCCACCAATCCTCACTACGAAGTACCTTTTTGCATTTACAGGAAACTTCGATGACTTTTTTCGAAAAACATCCACACACACAATCCTCCTCCCTCTTCTCTCTCCCGCGACGGCTCCGAGCTCGCCGACGCGCCGTGCCGCCGCTCCGGCCCTTCCCCGACGAAACCAACCACGCAGCGACCTTCTCCGTCGCCTCCTCTGCTTGCTCGCCGAGGATTGCTTGCCGAGACACCGCCTGCGCGCGGAAATCCGCTCCATCCCACCGAACAAGGGTCGGTGACAGGCCACAGGAGGATAAGGGGAAACCGCAACCGCGAGCGAGTGGAGGACGCGATGCAGCAGCAGGCGCCGCCGTCGTGGAGCCGCCCTGCTCCCACCACGTTCGAAGAGCCGTCCATGGAGCGGAGCAAGAGCTTCGTCAAGGCGCTCCAGGTACGCCCACTGGCGCGGATCCGGGAGATCCCACCTCTACCCGAGTTTACTTTCCTCTAAAGCGGCGTGCCGAGAGATCCACGTTTTGCGGGGAGCCGCCACGAGTTTTCTGCTGCTGACTTGCTGTTCTTTGCCTTTTGTTGACGGTAAATCATAAATGCCTTGCGTTTGTTGCACGTGTAGGAGCTCAAGAACCTGCAGCCGCAGCTCTACTCGGCCTCAGAGTACTGCGAGAAGTCGTACCTCCACAGTGAGCAGAAGAATGTGTGAGGTATTCTCCTCTCCTCTCTCCCTCTCTCGATTTCCAATTCTTGGACGCAAACCATACTTTCCATAAATTCATTTGGTTGGGGATATGCCTGTCGTGCTGTGCATGGCCGGCTTGAAATTGTCAGTAACAGATAATCGTCACTACAACCTGATCCATATATATAAATGAGTTCTTATTTACAAGAGGATTACACGCAGATATTTTGTACTCCAGCATAAGCAATCAACATGATTTTTTCTTTCTAAATGATGGCTTACATCTACTATCAGTGTTTCAGGAATTACAACTATAGTTCTATTTTCTTTCTAAATGATGGCTTACATCTACTGTCAGTGTTTCAGGAATTACAACTATAGTTCTAAGTGGTACATATATTTTAGTACAGAATATGTAATCATCTGCTAGGAAGTTTAGAGTCAGCTTAGAAAATTCAGAATAACCTGAAGTATGCCTCTTAAAAACAGTTGTCTGCTGTTGGTTGTGGTCTTATAGTCACACGCGTGTGTAGTGGCTAAAATAATACCAGCTCAGAATCTTGATCATGTCGCACACATTTCCTGTTGTTTGGTTACAAGGTTAGACTTCTATTCCATGTTTTCGTTCAAGATTGGGCAGAGTAGACTTCTTTGGTAAAGGTTCAGAGCATATTGGTCTAGAGCTCATGTTCTGATGCTTTTGGGTCTGTGTATGGACGTCTTGCTAGAACCATATCTAGGAATTATGTTGGTTTACCTAAGCAGTAGAATAAAACTTCAAGCAATCCTAATTCAGAAAATCTACCTCCGGCGGCAACAGCCAGACATCTTGCTCCTCCTTCGTCAGATTCTGCTCAGCATAGCATTGTATGATGTGTAATCTGTTGTCAAGAGAAGTTAGATTGTGTAACTGTACCATGCCGGCTTTGCCATTTGTGTATATTGGTTGACTTTTATTTTCTGCATGTATTATTTTTATAATTTATTGTCTGGTTCTTGCCCTTGCAGGAATCTGATGTCGACGCGGAGTAGAGAAAGAATTGAGCAACTGTCCTGACCACACAATATCGTTTTCTGTTCCTATGCCTACTACTATGTTCTGCCTATTTAAGGTCATGCTATCGTACTCTGTATTTTGACTTCTTTCATCTATTATCTACTTATTTAGGATTGCAAGCTGCCATTTCCCCCTTAAATCATCAATTAATGCTTCATTACATATGGACACAAACTTTGGGATAACTTCTACACTACTTTTTCCGATGAAACAATATTTTTTGAATTAATGGTTCCTGAAATGAATGGTCCACAACTTGGCTTGGTATATGTGTAACTAATAGTTGTAGTGAGTATTTTATATTTACATAGCCACTCTTTTCTCACCGTGTTTGGTACTTCTCTAGATATTAGAGAGCTTATATCGCTGAATGATGCATGGATGAAAGTGAATGGCGGGATCATATATCGCATGGAGTATCTTGGTGGTTTTCTGTTCCTATGCCTACTACTATGTTCTGCCTATTTAAGGTCATGCTATCGTACTCTGTATTTTGACTTCTTTCATCTATTATCTACTTATTTAGGATTGCAAGCTACCATTTTCTCCTTAAATCATCAATTAATGCTTCATTACATATGGACACAAACTTTGGGATAACTTCTACACTACATTTTCCGATGAAACAATATTTTTTGAATTAATGGTTCCTGAAATGAATGGTCCACAACTTGGCTTGGTATATGTGTAACTAATAGTTGTAGTGAGTATTTTATATTTACATAGCCACTCTTTTCTCACCGTGTTTGGTACTTCTCTAGATATTAGAGAGCTTATATCGCTGAATGATGCATGGATGAAAGTGAATGGCGGGCTCATATATCGCATGGAGTATCTTGGTGTTCGACTAATTGCTCTTTTGTTTGCCTTTTCTACAGCCATGGCAGAAACCTACCCCTTTCATGTTTCACGAATTACTCCTGGATTTATTTTTGATAAAGAATTACCTTTGAATTAGGTTCTACTAAGCAGTAAGCATGATTAGTCTTACACAACTCTGATTCCGCTGCCAAATCATGTGGCTATATAATGCTTATCGACTATGCTACTTGATCATTGGCTTATTTGACTACACCTTTTAGTGATGTGTTGACCTTCGGTTAGGCATGTATTGTTACTATCATACCAAAGTTTTCTATGTGTTGCTTAAATATAAGAGCATACTGGTTGGATTTTAATTCGAAACAAATGATTGATTGTGTAATGGTACTCTTCAGGCTGTTAGTTTGTTTTTCTACCCTAAACTCATTTGACCTTCCATACAGTTAGTTAGCTTTTTCCATACTGTTTGATATTGATTGGAACAAATGCAGCTCTGAATCCCTCTCCGGCGCCCTTTGTAGAAAGTATTTCAGTTTATGATCGTGCAAATTTGCTCAGTATTCATTTACAGTTTCGGCTATTTGGTTCAAACAATTCGTTGTTGTGGCTGTGCAGTATTCAATTCAATTAACTGGTTAACATGAAGGGTGCGGCGTGTCGCCGCGCCAAGTTGCCTAGTGTAACGTGACCACGCGAGGTGAGGGAAAAGAGGATGACGTGGCTGCACCAGAATCCAGGAAAATCAAGTAGTGGGGTTCTCCTATTTAGATAGAGAAGATATACATATTCTGAGTATTTTGGTTCGGTTTCTGATACTGAGAGTGTCAGCGGAAGTAGTTGTTGCCATTAACATGAACCCTACTAATAAGCCGTTTGGGGCTAGGCTACGAAAAGTGTGAAAATATGAAATCTGTGAGATATAAGATGGGATGAAATGTCTAATTGAATCTTATGAAAAGTGCTATCCCCTTTGATTGTACAGAAGGAATTTTGCATGAGTTGGACCTCAGAGCATCTCCAACCGGACCCCCCAAAATCGGACCCCAAACTGCGCCCGGACGCATCCGGACGCGTGCGCGGAGGGTGACAGGACAACCCCTAAAAACATGCTTCTACAACCACAAGCCTCTAAATCTAGATGCCAAATTACTACAAAAGCATGCAACGTGCACATATGCTACACTACGATGTGCACTTGTTGCCGCCTTGCTACTTCCGGTTATCCTATCTCCCTACTCGTCGTCGGATAGCACGATGACCGTTGCCGCTGCGCCGGCGGAGCCGCCCTGTGCCGCACTGGCGGCCAGAGCCGGACAAGAACCGAGTCGGAGAAGAGCGAGAATGAAGAGGATGAGGAGGCCCCGGCGTATGGTCATGGTCGGCCTTCACGAATCGCCTCCTCCGCCTCGATCTGCTTGTCGAGGAACCCGGAGCGGTTCCTCATCTGCCTCATGAAGAGGCGGTCCGCCGCCTCCGCCTTCAGCTGTGCCTCCGCCGCACGGTGCTCCGCTGCCTCCTCTTGAAGCTGCGCCTCCTCGCGTATCCTTCCTGCTTCCGCCTCCGCCTGAACCCTCCACTGCTCCGTCGCAGCGCGCACCCGGGCGCGATGCGCTTCGGCCGCCGCCTCCGCCCGGGTGTGAAGCGCTTCGGCCGCCGCCTCCGCCCGGGCGCATCGCTTCATCCGCCTGCCGGATGTACTCCGAGCCCGTCAGCTCGACGATGTCGGAGTCCTCATGGACCGCGACATATCCCACACTCGACGCATCCGCCGCAGCCACCTCCGCCGCCGCCTCCTCCTCGCGTGCCCTGGCTCGGAGATGGGCCTGCTGCGCCGCCTTGTCCGCCGTCATCTTGGCGAAAATGGTGGGGAGGCGGCGAGGCATGGTGGAGAAGAAGCGGAGTGGGCGGTGGATGTGGATGAACCGAGCTAGGGTTCCGGCGGCGGCTGTGGATGTGGATGTGGATGAACAAGAGTAGGGTTCCGGCGCCGGTACATATAGTGGAGGTGGCTGGTCCGCCATGAATGTTGGCGGTTGGGCGTTGGCCGCTGGCCGCTCCGCCATGAATGCCGGCGCCAGTCAAAGGCTAGATCCTCCCTCCGGTAGGCCGGCCAAGCAAGGGTCCGCGCTGTCAGCGCCCCCTGAGGGCGGACGCGTCCGGGCGCGTCCGTGCCGCCCCAAACCCTCCCCACATATGGGCTGGGTTTGGGGTGTGCCGGACCGCCCGAGCGTTTGGAGCCAGTTTGGGGGCGCGGCTGGGCGGTCGATTTTGGCCCAAAGCTCATCTGGGCAGTCCGTCCGGACGTTTGGGCTGGGTTTGGGAGACGCGGTTGGAGATGCTCTCATATTGTCTTCCTACACAACAAGCCCATAGTGGGTTTGTTGGACAGCATGTCCACATTCTACACTACGGAGGTGCGAGGCTGTCAAAGCGTCCCCAATAAGGAGTTTTGGCAATGCCAAGCAGCACAAATGCCTGTTTGTGGGCATGATTATCCTCGTGGTGGCAATGTCCACGTTAAGATTGAGTGTGCGCGTCAATGTTGAATTCATTGGGCCAACAATTTCGGTCATGATTTCTCGAGTACCCGGTCTTATATATGGGATGGAGATCCTAATTCTTGTCTTAATTAATTCTATCTCAAAGTAGCGGTTGTTTCGCATCGTTCCCTGTTAAGGGCATTATTTGGAATTGCTCAGAGTCCTCATGGATCGTGTGCGTGAGGGTAGACAACATTGGTTAACAAGTGGCACGATGTTAGGGTTAGGGTTAGTGTTACATCTAGCCTAGTTGTTTGTTATTAAGCAGTTGTTGTAAATGTTTGCAATGAAAGCTAGATGTTTGCAACTCGTTTTTAGCGCAAATTTCTTTTCAGACTTTTCAATATCAATTTGCATTATTTGTTTCGCGTGATGACATTACGACCTGTAAAACTTATTTTGGGTTATGGTGATTATCAGATATATCCTAAAGATGCTCTTACAAAGCTTTTACAGAGGATTTGCGCGAATATTACGGTCCTCCGGGTAGGACAACGTATCCAGTGAAACCGGTGAATTGGTGCGCCCGATATTCGTTGATCACCTAACATGTTTTCAAAAAAATCGGAAAAAAGTTTCAACATTGGTAGTGCTCATATCTAAGATGTCACAAAATTTCCACTTAACATTCACAACACATATCAAGAAATAATATAAACAAATCCGACAATGAATACCGCCAAAATGCAAGTTGGGCTTTTAATTTGCCTATTGTGAGTGCTGATAACAAATTTTTCAATTTCATTGCTAATGTTGTGTTCCAAATTTAGACTTGAATTTTGGCGACGATGCATATGAATGTCATGTCAATGTCAAACTTTTGGGTGGTGGTGGCATCCAGCTAGTAGAAACCGTGTCCAGGTAATTAAGTTTTTCAAATCAACTAAAGGACCGTGTCCCTTCCCCGTCCATAGTAACCGAAGGGCGATTTTTGAGCACAAGAAGAAGATCCACCTCGCCGTCGCCGAATCGGCGGTTGCCTCGCCCTCCGTCGGCCGCTCCGGCGGCGGGAGGACGGGGAACTCCGATTCGCGACGTGTATATAGTGTAGGGTCCTTTTCTGTTCCAGCCGGCGGCGCGGAGGAGGGGATGGCGCGGTCGGTGTTGCTTTTGCAGGTGGAGGACTCCCTCTTCGGCGGCGGCGCTCGTGGAGCTCTGCAGCTGATCTTCCGCCGCTACCTCACTCGCAGCTCTTCGGACCTGCCGTGTGTGGTGTTCCCCTTCGCCGGATGCCGCGGGACGGCGGATCCGGCGTCGACGACTTTGTGCAGGTGGCTGAGGAGGTTCGGTTCGACGATGTCGGCGTCCGCTGGTGTAGGTCCTTTGGGGCCGACGATCGGCGACTTCCCGTGCGCTTGGGGGAGCTCTCGATCCAAGGTTTGGAGAGCAGGAGCGGCGGCGCGCCACCGACGGCGCCGTGGACGATGATGTGGTCGGTTACAGTGGAGGCTTGGACTGTAATTTTGTTCTTTGTAGGGACCTCTCTGTAATTTGCTGAATTTCTTTTCAGCCCTTGTACTCGCAAAAAAAAAACTTTTGGGTGGTAAAACAGAGACGGTAAGCTGAGTAAGTGTCCAAGTGACTTGATCCTGTCCCTCCGTTTCGATCTAGCGGCCCAGAATCACCTGCAGCGCAACAAGCCCTACCAGAACCTCTCTCCCCCTTTCTCCTCTCTTCCTTCCGAGTCCCAACCTATCGCGGCGGCTCCATCGCCGTGCCCTACATCCTCCGCCCGCCGTACTCCATCGCCACCGCCGACGCCTCAATCCCACAACCCGGCTCTCAAGCCTCGCCGCCACCGCTCCCCGTTCTCCCTCGTCGGGACACCGAGACCGTGCCGTCTCCACCCCGTCCGCAAGTCTCCGGTGAGGTTTCTCTGATCCAGCAACTAGTTGGATCCCACTGACGTTCAAAACTTCCCGGTGTGCCGCTGCACGCCAACTAGATTTTCTCCTGAATTTCCTGCGGGGAATGGAACCTACCCACATCGTTTGATCCCAGGTTGTGCATTTTTTTTAACGCAGAGGACTGGTCACAGGATGCAGGCTCTGCTGCGGAGCGTCTGTCGAGCCGGAACCCGTGGCGCGTCCCTGAAGCTCCTGGACTGCGCGCCTCCGGGGGTTGCGCAGTCGTTCGTCGAACCCCTGAGGCCTTCCAGCTGGATTCGTCAAATCGTGGTGTGTGTGTTCGCCAGTGTTCGTTATTGGGTATACAAGTTATGGGTTTGTCGTCCAGTGTTACTAATTGATCCTGATCGTGTCTATTGGATTGAATTTTGATGTGCAGAGTCCAAGCATTCCGCACGACGGTGTTCAGGCTCATGGTTTCTGCACCAAGGCTTTGGCTGTGAGGGGGTTCTCGACTGTGGGGGCTGCCGAGGTTTCTGTTGAGGATGAAGATACCAGCTCTCCCAATGTCGAGCACCCGCCACGCATCAAGTTCAAGAGGCCCGACAAGACGGCCAGGCACATTATGAATGTGAGCCAAGAGTTATTTCTAGGATTCGTCTAACATCCAGTAATGCTGCAGTTGATCACTTAAACAGCTTAACACATTCATTACTCGAATATTTCAGATCTTAAACAAAGAGGCAGTCGACAAAGTCCGCACGGAGAGGGAGATTCCTGATGTGCAGCCTGGATGTATTGTGCAAATGAGACTGGTAAGTATACCAAGTAAATGCACTCTCACCTTAGTGCTGTTCATTTGTATATCTGTCGTTCTGATTCTGTAAATAAACAGCAAGTTCCTGAGAACAAGAGGCGTGAGTCTACATTGAAAGGCATCGTCATAGCAAGGCGCAATGCTGGGATTGCTACAACTTTCAGATTGCGTAGATTAGTGGCTGGTGTGGGAGTTGAGTCTGTCTTTCCACTGTAAGTGACACCAGTATTCGTCCATTTTCATGTTGACACTGCTTTGTTACTGATCTTTACATGTGAACATTTGAATTACTTAGTTCTGAACTATTGCGTTTCCGCGAGAATAACCATTTGTGCATTCACATCAGGCAACAATTCACAGTACTCTAAGTGCTCCCTATTCTTTGGCATGACAGATCATGTCATTTTTCTGGGTGTGCATAAACCTTTTTTGCTGTTACGACACACACGTCATTACACATGACCACCGCTACGTGGGTGCTTCTTCCTAATCATAATGACGGTGACGGGGATAAATCTGCGACTTGCACTGAATTCCTATTTTATTATGCCGTTGCATATATCTAATTAAACACAGATCAACTTATGGATGCACAGCTGCTGTACTAGAAGTGTAGTTGGCTGAACTGAAAAATGATGTTTTTACTTTGTTATATTTGTCTCTGGGCTATTCGGGATTCTCTGCATTGTATACCTGGTGGTATCTCATCTACCACTGGCAATGGCGACACCAGCTTCATTCTGGGCTTATGTTAGTTGTAAATCCATGACAACAAATAGTCGAATACTATTGTCTAAACCATAAGATGTTAAGTATCTGGTTAATGAACCTTGAGTGAACCGTGAAACATACCTGTAATATTTGATACAAACCACACTGTATCTTGTTAACCATATGTGCAAAATCAATAGCTTGTGCTTTGTTAGCATTGCATTACAAATGGAGCTTGTAGTTTTATAAATTGTATGCCCCACTACGCTATGATTAACTAGCTTTCATGAGTACATACTACATATCTTTTGCCCCCTGCGTCTGCTGTGGAAATGAATACATTGGAGGAATGGCATAAGTAGGATATTTCATGCGGGCTCTACTTTTGTTTTAAGGTTATGTTTACTTTTGTTCTGCATTTAATTTCTTCACTCCTACGCATACAAAGTTGGCTCGAGTTGTTGAAGAATTAATATGATTAAAGATATCACTACATAATACTTGCTCCATGCAGACTGTTTTCCTGATGCCAGCTCTCCTTTATCTCCAGGTACTCGCCAAACATCAAAGAAATCAAGATCTTGGACAGGAAGAAAGTCAGGAGGGCAAAGCTGTATTACCTGAGGGACAGAATGAACGCACTCAAGAAATAAGACAATGTCGGCTTGGTTTTTTACCATTTTGTTTCTGATGTGGTTCTGCATGGCTTCAGTTGCCATAGTGCTTGCAGTTCGAGACCCGTAGTCCTTAGTGCCAGCTCCTAAAACTACTGTTTCTAGTAACCTAACCATGCCTGGTTTCTGGAGCAATTGCTAGCAGAAATTCTGCTCATGTGATTTGGAATCAACAGTGTGGATCTGTACTTTTTTTGTGTTCTGTAGCATTCAGTATACTAGAATGAAATAAAAAACGCTCAGATCTCCATTTCTCCTATTTTCTTGTCTAAGATTGTGGTACTAGATTTGCCTGTTTTGTGAAGATAAAAGGCTTGAAACTCAAAGATGCTGGTGGTTTTCTAACGACTCGATAGGAGCGTTCTGTATATGTTTCGAGTTGGTCCGATCATAGAACTTTGATCGCCGTTGTTAATGCAGGAAATCTGTAGAATCTTCATCACCGATAGTTCATTTCCTATTGCTCTAAACGGCATCTTAAGATATCTTTCTTTGGATCAGTGCTTTCGGTCGTGTTGAGGACTCTTCATGCAATCCTTGGAGCGTGGGAGGGCGGAGGACGGAAACTATTCACGCGACGTTTGTCCACCGGCGAAAATGGTTGTGAGAGTTGCTGCGTTAGCCCGGTGAGAAAAAGGGCACTGCTCGGTCACTCCAGTCGGCAGGTTTTACCACGGAAAGCCCTTGCCTTCAGCCGGCCCGCCCCCCACCCCACGCTCTCCGCCAGCGCCGTCGCCGCCGAAACCCCTTGCGTCGCAGCATCTAGCCTTCTCCCTCCTCGTCCCACCGGAGCACGCCTGCCTCTTTTCTACATCTCCCCCGCTAGGCGTCCTCCTCTCCGTCCTCTCTGCGGCTGGGACTGGCGCGGGGTGAGGTTCCGTCCAGGACGCGCTTCCTTCTGCTGGTAAGTAAATCGCTAGCTAGCCGCTCGGGTTGCCGTTTGTGTTGCTCTGGACGTCAGCTCGATTCGTTGCTGTGACCAATCGAACCCAACCAGATCGACGCCAGTCGGCACCATTCCATTTCCGCTCGAAAATTTCGCCATTTCGGGGCATGCTATCCTGATTTATAGTGGATGATTTAGCAGGTGTACGCTGGCTCTAGCAGCAGGTTAGGTCCGAGTTTGTGATATGGATAGTGTGAGGGGAATTTAAGTTAAACTTAGTCCAGCAGCGGGTGAGTGGAAGCTTGTCAACTGGGGTAGTAATGGGTGGAATTAGGTTGAGCATCGTTCCGTTTAGCTGAAGATTCATGTTGCTGTAGGGAAAGTTCAGGTGTCAACTTTGTGCCTCACTCATGATACTGTTTGCTATTTTGTCCACTGGTTCCTGCAGCGTGCGTTGTTCTGAGATTGTAGAACTTGAGGTGTCAATTTCATCCCTTTTTGCTTAATCTCTTTTGTATTCGATTGTTTCAGCAATTCGTCGCGCAGAGGAAGCCTGGGATTTCCTTGTAAATTGAACTTCAGTACTCTTGAATGGAGTTCTCATCAAGTGAAGACGATGAACTCGTTGAAGATTTCATCGATGTCGAGGATGATGCAGGCACCACCGATGTTGATCAGGGAACTGCTGCGGCAGCTTCTCAGGCTCATTGCATCGATCCTTCTGAGGGATCCATGTCGACTCCTGGGAATGAGCTGCTTAAGGCAGCTGATGAGTTGTGCAAAAACGGTGAACCATTCTTGGGCATGGAATTTGAGTCCGATGCAGCTGCGCGTGCGTTCTACAGTGCATATGCGCTACGCCTTGGGTTCGGCATTCGTGTTGCCCGATCCCGCACTGAGAGGCGGAAAGGTGCTGATGTACTCGTCATGAAGCGTTTTGTGTGCATGAAAGAGGGGCATCACAAGAAGAAGGATGTTGAATCTAGCGACAAGAAAAAGAGGAAGCGCTTCTCTATACGGGACGGCTGCCCAGCGATGATGGAGGTGCTGTGGAAGAGGCTAGAAAAGTGGGTCGTCACGAAGCTGGTGCTGGAGCACACTCATGTTATTGTTAGCCCGGACAAGGTGCGGGACGTCCAGCTCCGTCGCCTCTGTGGGAAGGAGCATGCGGATCAACTGCAGGAGGTGCGGAGGAATGTGTTTGGTGACACTGATGCATGTGGTCTCTTCACCTACTTAATGAGAAAGCAGTCGGAGAACTCTGGCTTTTTCTACAACATACAAGTTGACAGTAGAAACTGTTTGAGGAGTGCAGTCTGGGTTGATGCAAGATCTAAAATGGCATACAAATACTTCGGAGATGCTGTTTACTTCGACACTACATATAGTCAGAACGAGAATATGTTTCCTTTTGCAGCTTTCACAGGCGTGAATCATCATGGTGATAATGTTATTTTTGGTTGTGCGCTGGTCTTGGATAAGACGGAATCTTCATATGCTTGGATATTTGAGACATGGCTGACAGCAATGGATAAGCGATTGCCGTTTTCATTTACAACAGATGACGGCAAAGCAATGACAGATGCAGTTTCCAAAGTATTTCCTCGATGTTTCCATCGTCTCTGTAGATGGCGACTTCTTTCTAGATGCAAGAAGAAATTGTCTGACGTCTACATGAGGTTTCCTGGGCTCCATATCGAGTTAAAGAGATGTGTCAACGAGTGTGATACCATGCCTGTTTTTGACATGCTCTGGGGTTCTATTCTCGACAGGTATGACCTGAGGGAGAACACGTGGTTGCGATCACTGTTTGAAGCAAGGCATAACTGGGTTCCTGCATACCTAACAAGCTCCTTCTTTGCAGAGCTTTCACTGACCAAGAAAGCAGAAACAGTCGGTCGGTTTTATAGGAATAATTTCACTACAAGGGGCTCCCTCCTTTCTTTTATCGCTAGATTCGATCAACACATAGACAGATTGTATATGAATGAAGCCCAGAAAGATCTTGCTTCGTTTCCTCCTGAACAACTCCTGAAAACCAATTCAATCTTGGAAAAACAAGCAGAGAGCATCTACACGAGGGCTGCATTTGAACTGTTCCAGATGGAGTTGATTGAGTCGCTGCATTACTATGCTGTTAAGCTTCAGGACGACCCTTATGAAGCCAAGTACTATGTTGAGAGAGATGGCACTCCTCCTACCAGGCACACTGTTGTCTACAATATGGCCGAGAAGAAGGCATGGTGTGACTGTTGCAGGTTTGCTTTGTCGGCGATATTGTGCAGACATGTACTGGGAGTATTCATCTTGGCCGACGTCGACATGATTCCGGAGCCATGCATCACGAAGCGATGGACAAAAAGGCAAAGACAGGGCCAGTGTTTGTTGGGCGCAATCTGGAAGACGAAAACCGCCACGCAAAGTCTGTGACTTCGAGGTTCAGTGATCTAGTTCACGATGCGATGAGGTGTGCAGAGAAGGGAACTGTATCAGCAGGCTCCTTCAAAGTCGCAAAGGAAGTACTGCGCAAAGCCTTCAGGGAAATTGATAAACTGACGAATGCTGGTCCCCAGCAAGTTGGCAACAGATAGCAGCAGTGGCTAGGGGTGTTCATTACTGGCTCCATCTGAACCTGTGAAACCCGTAGTTCAAATTTTTTGTACTATTTCAAGCAGCATGGTTGGAGCTATTGAATGAAAATGCACTACCACCTTATTCCGCAGTTTTCACGGTTTCGCGGAAGGATGAAAAGGAAGCATATTTCTGCTGTGGTACCACAAGCAAGAACATGTGGCTTGCCACCGTATCATGGCAATGGTCAATAGGAGCTATGGGGCGTTCATTACCTATGAAATCTGTAGTTTAAACTTTTGCACTAACTCAAGTGGGATGGTGGGAGATATGCAAGGAAAATGAACGACCACCTGATATGAACTTTTGCACTAACTTTTTACGGTTTGGCTTCAAACCTGTTATGAACACCTGATAGTGGCCTTGAACATCGTTATCAAAGATGAAAACGTGGCTTATCTCTGCTGTGGGAGCATGAGAAAGAACTTGTCTCTTGCCACTGTATTTCGTTATATAAAAATCCATGAGAACGCAATGGGGTTGCCAACTGAATTTTGATGGCACACTAGAGCCTATGGCTACTTCATACTTTTATTATCGTATTGTACATGGTTGGAAATCATGAAACTTGTGTCATTTTCCACTTGCGTTTCTAATACTAGGTGCTGATTATTCATTCCCCAAAGACCACAACTATTGGAAGCAACCTCGTTCCATGCAGAAAATCTCTAATTTCAATAGCATTGGAAACAAATTTTCGTTATATTGAAGCGGTTTACTTTGAACCATTTGACCGCAAACGGCAAGATTCCCCTTTTAAATTTAGAATTGGGAAACTGCACAGTAAGCTTACGCTAACTGTCTAACTGACAGAAAAATTTGCAAGAAATAGAAAAACACCAGAAAGGGAAGGCATTCTTGCTTCAGCCATGAGGTTGAGATCATCTGTTGCTAGCGGGGCAAACGTAGTAGCAGCCAAATCCTCTGCTTAAACATCTGCCAAGTGTGGTACAGAGCATACAAGGCAGGACATTTCGTTTCTTTTTCAGCACAACTGGAACTACTGGGGCAGAAGTGCACTGTTATCTGGTCCAACGTCGAATTGATAAGGAGGTCAATCCCACACCTCCAGTTTAAAGGCGTTGGGACTGGAAGAAACCTCCTCCGGTAAAGGGCAACGTACTGTGAGGTGAAGCTGCGGACCAGCTAAGGAACATCCACCTCGCATGATCTATACTCAATGTTCAACATAATTTCCCAATGCCGCTCGTTCCAAATATGCAATCCATCCCAACCAGGAACTAAACGAAAAGAATATTGTAAGAGTTCTTAGAAGAGGCATATATATTTGGACTTGGACTGTTGTAGGAAAATGATAAGAAGAGAGGAGATCTAATCGAGCCATATATGATACATAGGCCAAAAAGTATACTTGCAAACAAGTGAATAGGTTTGTACTCGGTAGATGAGATGGTTTAGGAAATTTACATGGGCTAGGTAGAGAGGAACATGTCTCGCTAAGCTGTCACTTCTCTTTCAAAACTTTGGTAGCTGCCACTTGAATTTGCTTGTACGACAGAATCAGACCCGTCTATGAGCATGTTCTAGGTGTTCGATGGAACAGGGCCCCAGAAAAATGGAGCCCCCAAAGGATAGCTACATTATGTGTTAAGCAGAGGAAGAAAAAAATGCCATCTATTTGCTTCATGTTGGACTTCGAAGTGCAATCGGCTATGCGTAGGTCGTACCCTTCTGGTCTGTTCATTTCCTTCGTCGATCTCTTAGACCCCGATTGGTTGGCAGCGTAGTTTCCCCCTCCAAAATAAACGACGGATTGTATCGTTAATTTACAGGCGTATGCAGGTCGGTAGATAATTTCTGGCTGTTTCCGGCCCGAAAACCCGGAATCTAAGCGCGCCTAGCGTGATGTCCTAACCGAGCTTGTTTCTGACGCCCGAGGTCAGAGGACAGTCACCCACAAGGATCGGCTACGGCGTTATGGTAGCGCGCGCGCTCCCCGCCGCCCGGCCCCGACACGAAGTCAGGGACACACTTCAGGAAGACTCGCTCGGTAACCATCTTATTTCGTATAGTACATAACGTCGAGATCATCACAGTACACACTAATCAGAAGAAGCACCTCTTCTTACCGGTATGATCTGGCTGCACCTCAAGGAACTCACCAAGGTCTTTGACCTGACACTCATGCAGATGCTCCTTACCTCTCATTTCCTTGGAAATTAGAATCAGATCAATCAACCTATTCATTAAATTTGTAGGGGGCGAAATTAACCTATTTTACAATGACCAACCGCGATCAAATCATTGTTATCCTGTAATTACCACCGTCCGGATTCTTATCTTTTTATTTAGGCGTGAAAGAATCACTGTTTAGATTCTCTGATAGGACAGAGAAGGAGATGAGCTCAACCTGTATCAAAGGCTTCACCCTTGCTTTCCCAACCGTCAACTAGTGGGCTTCGGTGAAGGAAAGGATGGCACTGGGTAAGAATTTAGCCCCACCCCCTGCAAGCTCGTCAAATAACTCTGAGATGACTGCGTTTCGCCATCCCTCTTTTCTATATATTTAGGAAAGCAATCAAGAAAAAGATAAGCTCACACGCAATCATGTGATGCAAAGTCTATTTCAATAAGCATAGAGTTATTCTCGAAAAAAAAAGCATAGAGTCAAAGATACACTTGCACAAGGATGAACATCCTGAGCCAAGATCAAACTCTCCATGAGATTCATAGTTGCATTACTTATAGCTTCCTTATTCGTAGACAAAGCGGATTCGGAATTGTCTTTCCTTCCAAGGATAACTTGTATCCATGCGCTTCAGATTATTAGCCTGGAGTTCGCCACCAGCAGTATAGCCAACCCTACCCTATCACGTCAATCCCACAAGCCTCTTATCCATTCCCGTTCGCTCGTGCCGGGGGAGTAAGTCAAAATAGAAAAAACTCACATTGGGTTTAGGGATAATCAGGCTCGAACTGATGACTTCCACCACGTCAAGGTGACACTCTACCGCTGAGTTATATCCCTTCCCCGTCCCATCGAGAAAGAGAATTAACGAATCCTAAGGCAAAGCCAGTACAACTGTTGTAGTAGAATGACAACAGACTCGTGTATAGGGAACTAAATTAACTTAGCTACCTATCTAATTTATTGTAGAAATTCAGGGATCCTCGATTGGACATGAAAAATATAAATACGTTTTCTTGGGTAAAGGAACAGATGACTCGATCGATTTCTGTATCGATCATGGTATACGTTACTTCAAGGGTGTCTCCTTTTTTCTCGGGAAGGTGTTGTCTCCTATCTGGAATTATGAAATTGTGTTGTCCTACTCACCTGATGTTATCAATCGAACTATCCAAGATTAAAGATGTACAAGATACTTCCAAGACTCTATGTACTGCTGCTATCAATTTTTATTTTCAAGATTTCACGTTCATACTGCATAAGTGTATATTAGGTACATTACTCTTTATTTTTAATAAACATATAATTCATTATTCATGTAGTATCTGAAATCGTTCAGAATTTCTTTGTTTTATAAAGGAGTATTACATGTTTATGAGCTCCAGAAATTATGAATATATGAATTAAGATTTCATTTCAATAAGTATTGGACATATGATGCTTTTTAGTAGCTAGAACACGAGATCAGTTTATTACTTCATATTCAGTACTATACATTTGCCCTTTTAGCATCAGTATTTCTTATATTTCAAAATATCATACAACATAACACATATCAAAGTTATACAATGAAGTGAAAGTGGGCTTTAGTTATGTTAGTATGACGATTTTTGAAAGCCCCATTTTGTATTTCGCACGGAGACCCGATATTATATGTAACCCATATGAAGACAATGTTTCTAGAGAGAGAGAGAGTTATCTCCTGGTCAAATTTTAACACGCACGCAAAGTAATCACCAAGAAAAATACTACTCCTAGAAGGCAAAACGAAAAAACAAGCGTGCAACGATAAACCCCAACTGTCAAAACATTTTTTAGATAAAGAGTGTATATTAATATCGCGGAGATACAAATTACACCCAGCCTCTGCAACAACGCAATAACCAAAATTATTACGGATGCACACAGCCGAAAGACAATAAGAAGAAGAAGTAAAAGGAGAAGTCCCGCTACAGAGTTACAGTCATTGCAGCAGCCACACAAACACCACCAAAACAACACCTGATGTCCAATTCTTCAAAAGCAACACCTTCAAGAAGAATAGTGCCAGGCACAACCAATTAAGTCCAGACCTTGGGTTTTCACCCTGAAGATAGTCCTCGCTCTCAAAACAATGTCTTCAGCAAGACCACTGTCAGGCACAACCAATTAAGGCCAGACCTTGGATTTTCACCCTGAAAGGTAGGACTTTGGACTTCACGTATGTTGTCGCCCCCACTTACATGCCGCTGTTCCAAGTCATGAAACACCAAGCCAATTTCTCACCGCGAGAAAGATTCGAACCACCATTGCTAGCCTCATATCTCGACTTACATGACCTTCTCCGCCAGCACCATGGAACGAGAACATATCCCATGATAATAACAGCCAGCAGAGCTTCGAATCGCTCCCTCTGAAACCAAACGGCCAGAGTAAAATATGGGTGCGCACGACCGAATCCCACCCGATCCAGCAATCTCCAGGCATGATCGCCCAGTGGAGTTCGCCGGCGGAGCCTTCCGGAACTTGTCACTTCAGCCAAATCAACGAGTGCACGCATCCAGCAGATCATCGTCTTCGCGCGGGAGAAACCCTAGGACGGCCACCAGCAGATCGAAGTGGGATCCCAAGATCCACCACCCCAGATCTCAACGAGGCCGGTCGACTACCTCCAGAGAGGTCTCCGCCGCCATGCCCGGGGCCGCCGCCCCGGCTCCCATCTGATGCGGGCAGAGCAGCCCGTCGGGCGCCATCGCCGACGTGACCGGCCGCCGCAGCCCGCCATCAGCGCCCGAGTGGATGAGATCGGATCCGCCGCCGCCTCAGCCCACCCGACGTTCGAGGAGATCCGCCGCCGCCGAGCCATGCAGGCTAAGCCCGGCGACGACCCCGACGGCGGCGGGAGGGGTGGGTTGCGTGGAGGAGGCCGAGGTAGGCTAGCGGCGGCCGCCCGGTGCGCGCCGGCGTGGGCGCACGGGCTAGGGATCACTCCTGATTAGTGGGCACGTGCATTAGTTTAACTATATAAGCCAAACGACATCAATGGCCACAAACCTCTCCTCCCGCCCACAGTCGTCGCCTCCGCAACCACTCCTATGGACCACGTCAGCCGGGATAGGAAGTCACCACCTCTTACCGGAGGCGCATGCCACGCCTCGCTGGTGCCGAGCTTTGGCAGCAGTGGAGGGAGATATATATGGATGCCAGGATGCCCGAGACATAGCAGTTGTTGGAGTTCCTGAATACCGCTATACCGCACATGCATGTTCGACGTCTACGCCGGCATCGACAGCTCCGTGTATGACAACTGCATCCTCTTTCGCAACCCCATCACCCGCTAATGTGAAGAGGAGATTGGACTAGACCTCCTCTTCAGGAGTTTTATGTAGCGTGAGGTGAGAAATCTGACCAACTAATGAAATCAGACCAACCTTGCATGAACTTCTGAACCGTTCAATGTACTTTCCCAATGCCACTCATTCCAAATATACGATCCAACCCAACCAATACCTAAATGAAAAGTGACTAATTTAGGATGATACCACTTATAACTATATAAAGATGTCAACAAAACAATACAGTATGCCAATACACTGTAAGAGTTAGGCAACCATAGTTGAAATTGGACTGTTGTAGGAAAATGATAAGAAGAGACGAGATTCACTCGAGCCATATATACGTCAGAAATACTTGTAAACAAATGAATGAAGTTGTACTCGGTAGATAAGATAATTTAGGACAATTTACAGGGGCTAGGGAGAGAGCCAGAGAGGAACATGTCTTTGTAAGCTGTCATTTTTTTCCTTTCACAACTTTGGTAGCTGCCACTTGAATTTGCTTGTACGAGAAAATCATATGCAACTCATATAAAGACACCGTTTCTTCTTTTTAGGCCCCCGCTTGGGAACCCGGTAGATTTCAACCCCCGTAAAATACGACGGAATCCGCTTGTAAATTACGGATCAAATTATGTCCGTATTTTTTTCCGGCCAAGTTACGGAGCAAATACTGCTCTCCCAAGCGAGGCCTTAGAGAGAGAGTAATCTCCTGGCCCAAATTGTAACACGCGCGCAAAAAATCACCAAGCAAAATCGTACTGTCTAGACTCTAGAAGGCGAAATGAAAAAAACAAACGTGGAGACTGGAGAGAGAAACTCCAACTGTCCATCACAAGCCAAACGGCACCAATGGCCACACGCCTCTCGTCCCGCCTCCTCATCCTCCCGCCCACAGCCGTCGCCTCCGCCACCACTCCTCTCCGGCCACGGAAGCCGGCCAAGACACTCGCCACCTCCTCTTACCGTACGCGCAGGCCACGCCTCGCCGTCGCGGCACAGGCGGCGCCGACGGCGGATGCCGGTCTGCCTCCGGCCGAGGCGCAGCGGCTGGTGGAGTTCCTGAAGGCCGACCTGCCGCACCTGTTCGACGACGTCGGCATCGACCGCTCCGCGTACGACGACCGCGTCCGCTTCCGCGACCCCATCACCCGCTACGACGACATCGACGGCTACCTCGCAAACATCAACCTCCTCAAGCTCATCTTCCGCCCCGACTTCTACCTCCACGACGTCAAGCAGGTCAGCGTCTCCTCGGCCTCGATGCACGATTGGTACGTGCGTCGTGAATTCGTAGTAATTTCTGCGAGCTCTGGTTCAGACAGGGCCCTATGAGATCACCACGAGGTGGACCATGGTCATGAAGTTCTCTCTCCTGCCCTGGAAGCCGGAGCTGGTCTTCACCGGGCTGTCCATCATGGGCGTCAACCCACAGAATCTCAAGTTCTGCAGCCATGAGGTAAGCAGTCATGACTGGCCAATACCATTAGCTACTGCATTTGCATGACCAGCGGATCCGACAGGAGCATACAATGGATTGTTCAACCAACTTGTTCTGTCAGCTAGTTCTCCACTTATTTAATCTCCTTGTCTTGCACACTTACTATCTGCTTTGTCATGCATTGGCTTTGTTATCACAACGCACCATAACAGGACCTCACCGCAAAAAGAAGTAGAAGAACAAAGCCTTCTTTGTATAGTTCAGTGCTTCAGCCTTCAGGTTCATCCTGACAAGTACTGAACTTGAGTCCATTACCCTCTGTACTGTCAGTTTCTACGATATGCTATATCATTTTATTTTATTTTGCTCTAGTGTCTTTCTATCTGTTGCATTATTTCTAAAACCACAGTGGTATGTAAGTAGTACAGAGTGGTAGGTTCTGCCTACTCTCGTACCATTTAGTGGGTATGGTTGAGAAACTTAGTACCATGGTACTTTCTGTATCTATAGCGGATCCCCTTCACAGGATTCCAAAAGTACAAGAATATGAAAAACATAGGAACTATTAAAATCATGATAAGATTTTCTTACAAAAATTTCATTCACAAAATTCTCCGAGATTCTTATTATATGTTTGAATCAAATAGATGTTACAATGTGTTCTTTCTTTTTAGAATATTTGACAAAACAGTAATCGTACCAAACTCAGTCATTAAATACTATTCTACTATACTGATATGCTGAAGTGCAGGATATTTGGGATTCAATACAGAACAACGAGTACTTTTCCTTTGAAGGATTGGTGGAAGTTTTCAAGCAGGTAACTTTCCATCAGTCTACTCTTTGTTTATGTGCCGATCAATTATTTGCAGTTGACCTTATGGTTTTACACAGCTCGATACTACAAGACCCCAGACATAGAAACACCAAGTTACCTCATTCTGAAGAAGACTGCAACTTATGAGGTATTAATTTGTTGTATATTTTCTGTAAGGAACTAGTTCACTGTAGATTAGAGTAGCAACACTGCCATGTCATCTTAATCCATTTATTGATATTAAGTCACGACACTGACAAGTTGTCAGTCTTTCAAATGTGATCTGATATGGAAAGATTGTGTATCTATGTTTGACAACTAATCTGTAATGCTGCCTCTTCACAGAATTTAATTTGGTAAATTATAAGCATAAATATTTGTGTAGATCAGGAGTTATCCACCATTTTCGGTAGTCGAAGCAAAAGGAGAAAAACTAACAGGATCATCAGGTTTTAATAATGTTACTGGGTGAGTTCTTTTTTTAGCAATTACTGTAAATATTTAGACCATATTTTAATGCCGAAAGTGCTTGTACGCCTCTAGGTACATATTTGGCAAGAATGCTTCATCTGAAAAGATTCCAATGACTACGCCTGTCTTCACTCAAGCATCTGATGACAAACTTTCAGATGTATCTATACAGATAGCTCTGCCAATGAACAAAGACTTGAGCAGGTATGTTGTGCCATGATTGGTTCAACTTGTGACAGCATGTACATCTGCTGATAGATAAACTAGTTAGCATATATTTTCTAGTTATTTCTATGGTTATATTTCTATTGACAATAATAGTCTTGTTCAATCAGTTTACCAGCTCCAAATACAGAAGCAGTTACCTTGCGAACGGTTGAAGGAGGCATTGCTGCAGTGAAAAAATTCAGTGGGCGACCAGAAGAGGAAATTGTGACGAAGAAGGAGAAGGAGCTGCGCTCCCAGCTACTCAAAGATGGGTTGAAGCCTCAACAAGGCTGTTTGCTTGCACGTTACAATGATCCTAGGACAAAAAGCTTTGTGATGGTATGTTCCCTTTCCTCTGTGCCTTTTTTTTTTGCGAAACACAGTACAAACACAGACGCTCACATACACGTGCACACACTCACCTCTATGAACGCACACACGCACATCCTACCCCTATGAGCACCTCCGAAGTACCTAGCCGGCGGATCGAGTCTTGAGATTGACGAAGTTACCACGGGCGCCTCGCTGTCGACGGGAACGTCGCCTCCCACTGAAAAATTTGTGTCAACTTAGAAAAACAAGTGTAGAAAATTGTGTACCTTATCCATTTTTAGTAAATGCTGAACTTTCCAAGATGACGCCAGAATCATTAAGTTGTAGTTTCAATCATTACTGGAACACTTCTTTTCTTGGTCGACCCCATAACTGGAACTTTGTTTGTGTTTCATGATCCAAAGAGGAACGAGGTGCTTATATGGCTAAACGACTTCACACTGGAGTAGTCTTCACTGTACATTATACAACATATTTCTGCAACATCAGCTACTGTATGTTATACTTCCAGATCCACATCGTATGAAGGTAAGTTTGTTCTTCACAGACTGTTCATTGCATTGTATTGCCTAACAATAGACTAGCTCTGTGAAACTGATCCTTATTTGCATGTACAAACACAAGTAATTATAAAAGGGATGCAACCTGAAAAAAAAAATGAATGAATACATCCTACTTTACGCCCTCGTGTTTTTCTGCACCAGGAAGAAATAACGTTATTTGCTCCTCGCAACTAGGACACCTCTTTGGCCGATGAGTCAATGGTTATTAGTATCTTGGGTGTAGTGCACGCAAATACTAGCCATACATGTTGCATTTTTAGGCTGAACTTTAAGTTCCGCTACTTCTCGGAAACTTTTTGTTCAAAGATCTAATACACTTTTGACCCTAAACGCAATTAAAAAAGGAAGCCTATGTACACACAGATCCATGTTCCCAAATATTCATCCTGGAGGCGTGCCGCAGCTTCTACTGTTCTTGATTAGAGAGAGAAAAGGAGAGATGAAAAGACATTTTGTATTGGACTCCTCAAAGGAAGGGAAAACATGAGGTTGGTGCAAATGTTTGGAATTCTCCAAAAAGTTGTGCAAAGAAAACATTCCTATAGGAATAATTAGTTTCAATTCTATAGGTCAAAGAGCTTCATATGAAATTTTCCTGTAGGATTCCAGTCCTATGAAATTCCTACAAAACAAAGGCACTGTTAGACAAACATTAGAAAAATCTTGATTATTCGAGGAAAAAAGAATATGCATATTGGGGAAGAACTCGTTTTTCCACTTTTGATAGGATGTTATAATGGAAGGAACCAGGCATTTTTATTTTGAATTGTCGAAGTACATGGCTTTTGGGTTACATTGGCACCATGACTGTCGCATATAACCTTGTTTTCTGCTGTTCATTAAGATGAACCAGCATTCCAGCAATGTAATGATACTGTGGTAGCAATTCTGTATAGCATGCAGTGTCTAACTGTAACGTTGTTTGGTTCCTGCACCAGATGCTCAGTTCGTCTTCCCAATTGTGGACACAGAGACTGCAGGGTGGGGATGGGGAACATAAAAAATTAGTACACTGACTGACCTCCCACTATGCAATTTGCCTCTTCGGAACAATTGCAATTCGCCATAGATTGAAGATTGTGTTCTAAAATTCTGATAGATTCAGAGAACACCAGCAGCATCCATTGTACCGCGTTGTTGGAGTTGAATTGTCAGTCCGGTTATCTTGTGTTTTTAGAAATGACTGAAAAGGCTGAAATTATGAGGACAGAATGGCTATTTTTACTATGATTACTGAACTCAGTTATTGCATGGTGTCTATATACTCAGGATTACTTGATTCATGAACAGAAGTGGAGTTTTATTCCCGTGGAAAGAAAAAGACCGGAAGTTGTTGTCCATGGTGTCAAGTGCCTACAGAGGAGGCTTCTGTGCTTTTGGTTTGTTTTTTGGTGTGGTGATGCTTCCATGTTAGCGTTTTAATGTCTCGTTGACTATGTGAAGGCTTAAGCTAGAACGGGTTGATCAAAAGTTGCATCTTACCTTAATAATTTACCATTTAAGCAATGACATAATCCTACTAATAATTCCAGCTGATTACCCAAACTCATCAGGCTAAATTGCTCAAAGTTGTCTTGTACTTTGGTTGTCATCCGCTTTTGAACATATTGTTACAAGCACTTTCTAAAGATATACATGCAAATTTAACTAACACAAAGGATAACTCAACGAGAAAAATGTCAAGATAAATATGCATGTCACGAAAAAGGATAATGGATGATTAACCTGCTGACAAAAACATTTAGATAACCACAATCATCTGCTATGAGTCATATTGTTTTTCCCAAACGATTCTCAAATTGTATTTACGAATATAAATCTCTATAAATATGTTCTTGGCAAAAAATATAAAATTGTTATTCACTTCCAAATTATCCTTAATTGTCAACACAGTCGTTTATCTCGTCGGAAAAACATTATGTCTGTGTTTGAAATCCCGTGGCCCGGTAATGTTTGTGAATGAGAAATAATAATTGTCAATATACAGATAAATTTTCGAGCGTACATAAAATTGCTGCAGTGAGGTATGTAATTCGATTCCGCCGTCATGAAGCTATACCTATCTTCCCAAGATTATTACCCTCAAAACCGACCCTTCACAACCCCGACATGTCAAGCTCCGCCCATGCCACTCTAGTATACCTAATATAACTAAACCCTAGAATGGGCAAATTAAAGTATTATACTAAATTTTATACTTATTTACATTTTAGTACCCTAGTATGGTATTATATTGCATACTACTTAGTTAACATACTAACGAGAGGTTCTAACCATTATATGATATTTTCCGTGAGTTGTGCTAAATTGAAAACGTGCTTTGTGATAAAATCACATTTTTTTTTAACTTTCACCCTTAAATGTAAAAAAAAAAAATTATAAAATTATGTTACTTAGTTAACATTCTAACTAGAGGCTAATGAATTATAAAGTGTATATGTATACTTTTGTGTGATTATCTTTATTAGAGTATTATTTAATATATTGGTAGAGAGTGCAAGGCATACTATCTAACAAATATCTTTGTAGAGGTTGTAGTGTACAATTAGTTGAGCAAATTATAGAAACTTCAGGAGTATGAATTGAACCGTTGGCATGGCTTATGTGGTCAAATGTGTCTTACAAGTTAAAGTGAATAAGTGGACACCATGCATGTAAATGCTCTATACATGTTCCTGAAATGGTATCGCTTATTGTCTTCACCAACAAACATAATACTCCCTCCGATCCATATTAGTGGGCATAGCTTTGTCTAAATTCATATGTATCTAGTTAAGTATTTAGACTAGATACATGTGTATCTAGACAAAGTTGTGCCCACTAATATGGATCGGAGGTAGTATATTATGGGGTCTGTTGCTTTTCATATATAAATTTGATTGTTATATATACTCAAACAGTGTCCTTTGTATCAGCATAAACTTACAGGTTTAACTTGCAATTTCATATACCCCATCATTGACAAGTCGTTCCATTGTCGATGGCCTGCAAGTTAGTCCTGTGACTGATCATATCATAGAGTTCATGACAAAGACAGAAGTTGTTCAATCTCGTTACGCAGTCTGAGCTGAAGGAGGACACCGAGGAACAGTACGTAGGTTCCATTATCCATGCCAACGTGGCCACTTTGTACGTCTTTGGTACTGTAGCGAGACATACACAACTGTGTGGATGCGTTCGCACAAATTTATTGGAGTACGAATGTAGGCCATCATCATGATTCACCAATTCAAGGTGTTTGTCTGTAAGCTCTAGGCAAGACAGTTAAAACCGTGGTCGAGCTGGAGATGGAACTTGAAGACTGAAATAGGCAGACATAGGCGTATATGAAAGGAAAATAGATCAAAACAATGCCTTGCATTGCAATTGCAGTGGAGCTAGGGGGAGGGACACAAAAGATAAATCGAACAATCATTTTCCAAAATCTTTGGGAGAAAACTCCAGCCACCATTTCATTTCGAGAAACTTCCGAAAGATGCGGAGCAACAACCGTCGTTTGAAACCTGTGAGTTCGAGTTCTTCCGCGCGCAATTAATGTGATGGTCATCGAATTGAGGTTGTGGCGTCCTTCGGCGGGTTGTGGCGGCGTCATCTGGCAGCCGTGCGGTTACGGTGGCGTCCTCTCACGGGCGGTCGCGGCGACGTCGTCCGGGGCAATGCGGAGGTGGTGGCGTCTTCCGGCGGGCAGTGCGGCGATGTGTGTGACTGGCGACACGATTGAGCGGGTGTTTTTTGGACGTGTTTCTGACTTCTATGTTTAATTACTGATTTTTTTAAAGTAGTTGCACTCGTTATGTAGGTAGCGTTAAAAGGGGCGGCTAGACGACATGTTCGATAGTCTTACGGTGACCGCACGTTGCCTCTCCTCTTATCTAGCCGTTGAGCGCTGATACGTCCAAAACGTATCTATAATTTTTGATTGTTTCATGCCATTTTTATGCTTTTAGCACTTGTTTTATATTAAGTTTATTATTTATTTGGACTAACCTACTAATAGTTGCAAAAGTGCACAATGTTCTTGTTTTACTCTTTGATGTGTAGAAATTATCAAGAATACAAGAGGAAACCTTGTTGGAGTCGAATTGGGACTTTCCTGAAATCTGTCTGAGAACTTTTTACGAAGATTGCCAGTTTGACCCTCGAAGATGACGTTATATGGAGACCTGGCTGTTACGAAAGTTGTCACAATTTTCCATACGAAGATTTTAAGCCCGAGATCAGCCCAATCGGAGTTCGGACGCGGCCTGTAGGCCCGTTTTGGTGGAACCCTAAAAGGGGGTGACGGAAATCCGAGAAGATATATAAAGGGAGGAAACCTAATTCGTGGAGGACTCCTCCACCCACGAATTTCAGCCACCAAAAGCCACGTTTTTGCCTCCCCCATGGATCCCATCTCCATGGGGGAGGGCTCCCAAGAAGCCATGAAGGAGGGAGGCTAAGGGGCGGCGCTCCCCAAGCTTGCCGGCGGCGGGGAAAGGAGTTCCCCGCACCGCCGGCGCCGCCGCCGCCCTGCGCCGCCGCGCTGCCCCTCTCCGCCGTCTTCACCGCCATCTCCATCACCATCTCCTCCTTGTATTCAGTGGTTCATCCTCCCACAAACCTCTGTACCGTCCTATGTAAACATGGTGTTTGATGCTATAATATTTATCCTATGATTTACATCATGTTTCCGTAGTTTATTTGTCTTTTGATTGCTTAATTGAATGCATGAGGTTCATTAGAGTTGTATGTCTATATGGTGCTGTCCTTTGGTGTCCATTATATTGTGCGCGCATGGATCAAACACCCTAGGGTTGGTAGTATTTGTAACGAAGCGGGGGAAGTTCTGCCGGAGTGACAGAAACCTGAGAACGCGAACCGATTAGTTGCACGTATGGGAGTAAGAGGACCTTGAACTTAAGGCTATGGTTGGGGAAACCTTAATGCATTGTTAGTATTTGCGGATGCTTTCTAACAATCCAATCATATAGTACTTGTAATCCCAAGTAGTGGAGTGCATGTATATTTAGCCTCTCCCACATAGAAAACTGCATCGAAGACAATGAACCAAGTACCTTCACTAATTAATCTTGGACAAAGCCACCACAATTACCACCACTTTTCCACACTCATGGTACTGTTAGTATATGGTTACTTAGTGTATTTTATTGCTGCAGCACTAACATTTACTTTCTTGTATTTATTATCTTGCAAAACTACTCTCATACCCGTATTGCTAGTAGTTTTATTTTCTAGATAATGCAAACGTTTAGTGTGCGTAGAGTTGTATCAGTGGTTGATAGAACTTGAGAGAATACTTATCCTACCTTTAGCTCCTCGTTGGGTTCGACACTCTTACTTATCGAAAAGGCTACACGCGATCCCCTATACTTGTGGGTTATCAAGACCTTTTCTGGCGCCGTTGCCGGGGAGCCATAGCGTAGGTTAATGTTCTTGTGTGCACTTGTTTGCTTTATCTCTAAGTAGTTTTTATTTTCAGTATTAAGTTGTTCTTTATCTTACTATGGATAGGGAATGCGAATTACAAAAAAAATTAGGTGTAGTTGTTATCTAAAAACGTTTTCAAAAAGAAAAGTGATTGGAAAGATGAGTAATGGTTAAATGGGGGTCGACCTTGAACACTTGTGTTCATGCCTATGAAACCAAAACAAATCTTTCCATGGAAGCTTTTCATTAAAAACATGTAAATATTGTAAATATTGTGTATATACCTCTGTACATAAAAATAAAATGCTAATTATAGTCTTAGTTAATTGAAAGTTGATAGTTTTACTTTGCTGTCCAGAAACAGATTTTCTGTGCTCCACCGTATTAAATGTTTAAAATCACCAGAACGTGATCTTGATCTGAAATTTCTTGAGTGCAAAGTGATGCTTATTAGCTTTCTTTCATTAGACTAACTTTTTCTGATTTAAGGTACGTAGATAGGTCGAAAAATTCGATCTTTACTGACTGTTCTGTTTAGACAGATTTTGTGCTTCTCTGTAAATAAAATCGTGATAAATCTCAGAATAGTATTTTGACTTGAAAATTTTTGTGCATAAACCTGAGATTATTATCTTTCTTTCATTAGACTAAAGTTTTTCGATTTGAGCTACTTAACTATCTCGTTGAATGCCATCTTTACGGACTGTTCAGTTTTGACAGATTTCTTTGTTTATTCAATATTGTACTTGGTGTTGTTAGTTTCATTAGTTTTTCGACGGACAACGGAAATCATGAACACCTTAGTATATACAGTGGCTAATGTTGAGTAAAAATTATAAAACTTGTCAATGCTTGAACATGAGTGGATTTTATTTAATGAGTACTAACCCTACTAATGAGTTTTGTGAAGTTTTATGTGGATGTAGCTTATAAGATCTAATCAATATGGTGATATGAGATGAATAAGAAGACGCAAGAGCTCAAGCTTGGGGATGTGTAGGTGCATCCCAAGAACATATTCAAGAAGATACAATCATCTAAGCTTGGGGATGCCCGAGTCATCCCCCTATTCATCAACTAACATGAGGTTGTCTCGTTCATACTCTATATTACCCGTCCACATGATATGTATTGTCTTAACTTGTATTATAATTGCTTTTATATGTCTTGGTTTTACCTTCTTTAGTTTTATTAGGCTTTATTTGGTTTCGATTGCTTCTTTACTTTCACTTATAAATTCAAAATAACAAAAATATTTTCTTTTGTTTTGCTTCTTTGTTTGGTTCTTTATTTTAATTTTATTTGGGTTTTACTTTTGATTTTTTTTAGAGTTTTCCTTGCTGTAGCTAGCATGTTTAGGTCTTGCTTAGCCTCTGGTTTCTTAGTTTATCAAAAATAAAGTACCAAGTTTTATCCATTTAGCTTAGTTGATACATATGTAAAAAGTGATTTTCTGTTTTCGGTATCTACTGCTTATTGCGCGATTTTTCATATTTTACTGGAAGCTCTAAAAATCACGAAAAAATTACTGATGTTGTAGCACCTAATCCTCTGCATGTACAAAAATTGGCTAAAATTTCGGGCATGTTTAAGTGCACCTAAAAATTGCGTTTTCCAGCTGCTGTTTTTCTGGACAGATTCTGACTTTTGTTGCAAGAGTGGCCTCTTTTCGTTTTCATTTGATTTTTAATGGTTCTTACCTTTCATTTATAAGTTGGCCATTTAAGCAACCTTTCTGTAACTTAAAAACAAAATTTTATTTGGTTTAATAGTAGCACTTGGGAAATATTATCTATTGTACTAATGTCTAACCGCAGAAAAGAATGGGAAAGTTTTTGTGTTGAAGTTTTTTCACAGAGAATGAAGGAACACCAAACTATGGAATATTGAAGAATTACCAAAGTCATAAGCTTGGGGATGTCCCCGCATCCCTCTTCATCAATAACCCCACGGTTTGCAAACCTTTAAACTTTGTTTTTTGAGCAACATAGGAACTTAACTAAACTTGAAGCGGCTGTATTTTATTATCTATTTATCTTAGCATCAAACACCAGTTACATTAATAAGTGGATCGTCACATATTTTATTTATCCTCTGTTTTCAATGTTTACTTGGTTAATGGATTACTTGTTGAAACTTAAAAATGATGTGTGAATAATACTGTTTAGTAGTTTATGTTTTCTTATGGTTAGTCTCAACTAGCTAATAGTGCATATTATGTTATTTTGATATCAACATGCATTGTCCTGTTCATAAGATGGTATGGTATTGTGGTATCCTCCTCTGAATAATTCACTTGAATCGACTTGGCACATGCTCACACATGTTATGACTGAAAAATAAAAGTCAATTAAGCCTTGATGATCTATTTTGCCTCAGAGTTTTAGTATCGTTTTTATGCCTCCGTTAATTTTATTTTGTCGCAAGCATGATTATGACCGTTATCGCTCTCGTGGTTGTCGCTTCCCAGTCTATTGCTAGCCTTCACTTGTACTGAGCGGGAATGCTGCTCGTGCATCCAAATCCTTAAAACCAAGTTATCCCAAAGAGTCCACCAAAAAATTCCTATGCATGGTATTTCAAGCCATTCCAAGTAAATTTGCATGTGCTACCTTTAAAACCTTCAAAATATTTCTCTTTTTGTGTCAATGTTTACTAGCTCATGAGGAATTAGTGTGGTTATTCTTTATTCTATTTGTCAAATGGACTTTTACACCTGGACTAGTGGCATATACATCCGCTTATCCAATAACTTGCAAAAAGAGCTGGCAACGGGGTGCCCAGTCCCAATTAATTACAACTTTAACCAATTAATTCTCTTCACACTTTTGCCCTGATTCATCAGTAAGCAATGACAAACAGTGAAATACCTGAATGTGTGTAAACCAAAGAGAAAGAGGGATGATCTGCCTTGCTGGTAGAAATAACGTCCTTCATGGGAGCCGCTCTTAAAAGTCCGTTTGACAGGTAGAATACTGTTCTCACCCGCTACCATTCGTTGACAATTAACAAACACCTCTCAAAACATTTTTACCTCTGTTTTTAAAAAAAAAGCTCTAGCACGTGTTAATCCCTGCTTCCCTCTGCGAAGGGCCAATCTTTTATTTTTATGTTGAGTCACCATCCTTTCTTTGAGCACTTCTTCGAGAGCATAGCTGTCGTTCTTAGTGTAATGTGCTTGTCCCAGAATACGATTAATTGAGGTATAACCATGATGCTTTTATCTTTGATATCTCTATATCTAGTCTTCACTTGAACTTCAGAGGTGCCTTGGCATTTATGTTTTGCTCCACAATTAAGGGCAAGCGAGATACCACTCTATCATGCTTTATTATGGTCATTACAATCTTGTTGATGTTTATAAATTTCATGTTATAAGCTCTTAGTTCGTTGATACTTTTCATTAGGAAACATGATTGCTAAGTTTTATTATCCATACATCATGCAATTGTTAAAGACCTGATCATAGCATTTACAATCAAAAATTATTTTGTTATCATTTACCTACTCGAGGACGAGCAGGAATTAAGCTTGGGGATGTTGATACGTCCAAAACGTATCTATAATTTTTGATTGTTTCATGCCATTTTTATGCTTTTAGCACTTGTTTTATATTAAGTTTATTATTTATTTGGACTAACCTACTAATAGTTGCAAAAGTGCACAATGTTCTTGTTTTACTCTTTGATGTGTAGAAATTATCAAGAATACAAGAGGAAACCTTGTTGGAGTCGAATTGGGACTTTCCTGAAATCTGTCTGAGAACTTTTTACGAAGATTGCCAGTTTGACCCTCGAAGATGACGTTATATGGAGACCTGGCTGTTACGAAAGTTGTCACAATTTTCCATACGAAGATTTTAAGCCCGAGATCAGCCCAATCGGAGTTCGGACGCGGCCTGTAGGCCCGTTTTGGTGGAACCCTAAAAGGGGGTGACGGAAATCCGAGAAGATATATAAAGGGAGGAAACCTAATTCGTGGAGGACTCCTCCACCCACGAATTTCAGCCACCAAAAGCCACGTTTTTGCCTCCCCCATGGATCCCATCTCCATGGGGGAGGGCTCCCAAGAAGCCATGAAGGAGGGAGGCTAAGGGGCGGCGCTCCCCAAGCTTGCCGGCGGCGGGGAAAGGAGTTCCCCGCACCGCCGGCGCCGCCGCCGCCCTGCGCCGCCGCGCTGCCCCTCTCCGCCGTCTTCACCGCCATCTCCATCACCATCTCCTCCTTGTATTCAGTGGTTCATCCTCCCACAAACCTCTGTACCGTCCTATGTAAACATGGTGTTTGATGCTATAATATTTATCCTATGATTTACATCATGTTTCCGTAGTTTATTTGTCTTTTGATTGCTTAATTGAATGCATGAGGTTCATTAGAGTTGTATGTCTATATGGTGCTGTCCTTTGGTGTCCATTATACTTGTGCGCGCATGGATCAAACACCCTAGGGTTGGTAGTATTTGTAACGAAGCGGGGGAAGTTCTGCCGGAGTGACAGAAACCTGAGAACGCGAACCGATTAGTTGCACGTATGGGAGTAAGAGGACCTTGAACTTAAGGCTATGGTTGGGGAAACCTTAATGCATTGTTAGTATTTGCGGATGCTTTCTAACAATCCAATCATATAGTACTTGTAATCCCAAGTAGTGGAGTGCATGTATATTTAGCCTCTCCCACATAGAAAACTGCATCGAAGACAATGAACCAAGTACCTTCACTAATTAATCTTGGACAAAGCCACCACAATTACCACCACTTTTCCACACTCATGGTACTGTTAGTATATGGTTACTTAGTGTATTTTATTGCTGCAGCACTAACATTTACTTTCTTGTATTTATTATCTTGCAAAACTATCTCTCATACCCGTATTGTAGTCTAGTATTATTTCTAGATAATGCAAACGTTTAGTGTGCGTAGAGTTGTATCAGTGGTTGATAGAACTTGAGAGAATACTTATCCTACCTTTAGCTCCTCGTTGGGTTCGACACTCTTACTTATCGAAAAGGCTACACGCGATCCCCTATACTTGTGGGTTATCAAGCGCCGGTTGGCCTCGGGTTTTTTCCCTCCTCCTTTCCCCTCCCCTTGCTCTCTGTTAGCTCTCTTGTTGTTGGGATTACTTGTGTTTCTTCCCCAACAAACTTCTCTAGATTTTCGTTTCGTGGTTGTGGACTTGTATGTAATTGTTTAGCATGTTGTTTTATTTATAAAAGCGGGACAAAAGCCTGTTTAGATAGTGTGTGACTGGCAGCGCGAGACCGTGCAAGGAGTGTGTCGGCGTGGCGTGCATCCGGCGGGCAGTGTTTGGGGATGTTTATTTTTATTTATGAAGGATCGATTAGATGTGTGTTTCAATCGGTGGTTTTTAGCTTTAATCACGATTGTGTTGTACATCGTTCGATTAAGTTTTAAAGCTCGTGATTTGTTGGATCTGACACCTCTCTCTTTTTATATTAGTAGTAATGATAAAAAAAAGTACTCCCTCCGTGTCAAAATACAAGGCACGCTATTTATAAGGTGGTCTTTGACGCTCAACTTTGCCCACCAAAATATAACAAAATATATTGAATGAGAATGTATATATAGTACCGTTGGATTCGTCTTGCAAAATAGTTTAATTTCATATATCTTTATAATAATTTTGGATACATAATATAAGTACAAATCATGGTCAAACTTACACGGCGTTGACCAGCGAAATTAAAAAAGACGACTTGTATTTTGAGACGGAGGGAGTAATTAGTTATACATATGGTTAAAACGAGGTGGGTGTGCGGAGTGCGGTCATGACCGGAACCGTCTTTTTCAAATTCGGTCTGTAAAAGGTGAGGCCCAAGATTTACTCACGGTCCTCTAGGAGAAAAAAAATCCGTATACTCGGAATTACGGTCCCTATTTTGCTCATAACTGAATTTGACAGATACGGCTGATAGCTCCAAAAATACGATGAAATCAACAACAAAAAGTTGCTAGCATTTCATCTAGAATTTAGACATAATTGAATTCACATATTCATATAAAATTGCAGCTATAGATATATCAACAGTTCAACTTAATAGTTCACTTGGATCTAGAGATACCAAATTTAGGACAGTGAACAAAACATAAAAGTTTCACGGGAGGACACACAGCACCACAATCTCATGCCACATCCCCAGTCTACAGTCTCACAATAAGGCAAAATAAGCTCATCCTCTAGAGATACCCCCAACTGTTTGTGAAATGTCACCACAACATTTTTCTGCTCCGTGGAAGCGCATGGGTATTTAGCTAATATACCAATATTCTTATTTTTTGTAAGCTCATCCTCTAAAGAACTTTGGGTTAATCGGGCTTGGCCTGAATTAAATTTTGTGACCGGGGTAGCTATTGTGTCCCACTATTGAGGTGCAACCTTCCAAATAAAAGAAGCGACTGCACTAAAACAAAAATAGAGTTGTACACCACAAACATGCAATTGCAACAATTACAGAACAAAAGAGAGACAAAAACAAATAAATTTCATTACATAAAAACGATGGGGGTGTCAACTGAATTTTGATTGCATGTGAGAACCTATGCCTACTTTATACTTTATATATCTGTCCATGTTGGAAATCATGAAATTTTATGTCATTTTACCCTTGCGCCTCTAACACTAGTTGTTTATTAATTTACAAAAAAACACAACTAATGGAAGCAACCTCGTTCTATGCATAAACTCTGTAATGTCAATGGCATTGCAAACAACTTTTCGTTGTATCGAAGCATGGCGTGAAAATAAAACAGGAGTTTGTTTTTCTAGATAAAATGCTTGTAAGTAACTTGTAATATCGGGAGGCGGCGATTTGGCTCATAGGTGCATCTGCACCTATTACGTAATTGTTTTTTTAGTTTTTTCTCAAAATGTCAAAAATTTACAGAAAATTAATCGGATGTGCATTAGAACACTATGTGTTAGCACAAAAAATGGATCCGTGAAAAAACATTTTTTGTGACATGTGAAAAAAAGACAAACAAATGACTCGTATAAAAACATTTTGTTGCGTCCGGATTTGTCTTTTTGCACATGTCACAAAATATTTTTTCTTCACTTAACTTTGTGTACTAACAATAAAATGTCTTCACATATATGCGGATTTTTTTACTTCGAATTTTTTGACATTTTCAAAATTGTTTTTTTTTTGGGTAGTGGGTGCATCTGCACCTACTACCCAAAGTGGATTTCCCGTAATATCGTTGCTATTTTACAGACTAATTTCTCTGCAGTGCATAGAGTAGCATCTCGACCCACCCAACCCTGTCCCTTCTTTATTTACCCCCGGACCATTTGACCGCTAACCAATTGTAGTCCGTTTTGTTTGTGTGGAATGAACACATCATTCAGTTCGGCAGACAGAGTACCAAACCAATAATTCCTCGAGCACCTGAGATAACACGATGTGGTGCTGCTGCTGGTAGGAGCTCTATTTTTTCCCTCATTTAGAAGAGGGAAACTGTACAATCAACCGACGATTGACTATGAACTTGCAAGAAGCAAGGAAACACGAAACACCAGAAAGTAAAGGCATTCTTGCTTCAGCCATGAGGCTGAGATCATCTCTTGCTAACGCAACAATCTGAGTGGCATGTTTTGAAATGCCCCTGAAGTGCCCCTTTCCATAAACACCTCTTGCTTCTCTCTTTTGAAATGCCCCTGAAGTCAAGCATGTTTGTTTCTTTTTCAGCTCAACTGAGACTCAAGGGGCACAAGTGCGACGTTGATTCCATCATTGTCGAAAAGGTAAGGAGGTGAATCCCACATCTCAAGATTAGAGGCGCTGAGATTAGACCAAACCTCCTGAGCAAAAGGGCAATGTAGTGTGAGGTGAGCCGCAGGATCAACTAGTGTGCGTATGGACCATCTATCCAGGGACTCAAGACGATGAACAACTAACCGAACTCATGTATTTGTAATGCATGTCAAAGACTATGTGGATTGATTATCTGTGTGGCTGCATCCACCTCGCACGAACTACAACAATCGTTGAACGCACTTTCCCAATGTCGCTCATTCCAAATATACGATCCAGCCCAACCAAGACCTAAATGAAAATCGAGTACGTTTAGGATGATACCACTTATAACTATATAAACATGCCTATAGAGCTATACCCTAACCAATATTGTATGTGTTCCTCTAAGAAGAGATAAATATAGTTGGAATTGAACTGTGTTGTAGGAAAATGATAAGAAGAGAGGAGATCCACTCGAGCCATGTATAGGCCAAAAAGTAGGAAAATCAAGTACTTGAAACAAATGAATGAGGTTGTACATGGTAGATGAGATAATTCAGGACAATTGACAGGGGCTAGGTAGAGAGGAAAGTGTCTTGGTAAGTTGTCCATCACTTCTCTTTTCAAAATTGTGGTAGCTTCCACTTAAATTTTATTGTACGAGAAAATTATATGACTAATAACTCATACAAATACACTGTTTCTTGAGAGAGGGAGAGAATAATCTCTTGGCTCAAATTTTAACACGAGCGCAAAAGGTCACCAAAAAAATGCCTAGGAGGCGATTATAGCAATCACGTGATAATCACACATAGATATTTAGTTTTCAATAGCTCAACAAAATATATTTTAAAATTAATATATTGGATCTAAATCATGAGTTTAGTCTAACGTGTTAAAAATGATCTAAGACCCGGTCTCATTAGTATCAAAACCAATCACAACAATATAAACAATACTTAACAAAATTTTCCTTACTAACCGTATTATCGACAAATTTCACGTAGGTCTAGGCTAGTAATGACTCGATTGAAAAAATCTGACGCAGATTCAGACTAGGCATCCGCATAGACAACTAACAAAATGCAACGAAAATCATCACTCTTGTTACACAAATGAAAGTTATATAAAAAATCCCAACACAATATAGGAAACATATAAACCATGAATTTGACACCTGATAAAATACCTCTGAATTGACTTTTAAGCCGAATCCAGCTCCAACAAAAATTCTAGCCCACACAAAGATTAATTTAATGAGTTACCTCGTGTTAGGCCCGAATAACGATCCGGCTCAGGTCATTAGCTTGAACTCGTTAAGATCGTTAATTTGATCATGTATAAAGGTCATCTTAGTCTTCGACATGCATATGTTTTGCCGGGTTGGAAAAACCTTTGCTATTCAACGATGCCCTTCATTTCATTTTTTTTATCGGACTCCTAGAAGACCCGGATTTACTTCTTGATTTTGGGAAGACCCCTGAAATAATGAGATTTGTTTTGTGAGGGACTAGTTAGAAATCCAATAAATCCTTAGCGGCAAGACAAAGCCTTTTGATGTTCTGTGATTTCAATTTCTACAGTTTTTAACATGGTCTAATATTTAAATTTGTACTCTCTTTTTTGTGTGTGTGCCATTGGAGTTCCGCGAAATGAAATGAAATAGGCCCAAACAATGAACCATCAAAATAATCGTGTCAGGGAGGAAATAGTGACTCGTGAACCAAAATCTCATGGTGAATTCGCTCATCTGAGTGCCATCAGATTAATATCCTGCGAACACGGTTGATCCAAATTTTGAACTCAAAATTCACATTGTTCTTAAAAAATGAGAAAAATCAGGACATCATATATTTTCTATTAAATATTGTAGGAAAGTTTTGTTTCATTTGGATAAATGATTTATGATTTAATTGTGTTTTACGTTCTGATTTCAAAACATAATTAAATCATAAATCGTTATCTATACGAAACACAAAATTCATAATACGTAAGTAACTTGTATGATGTACTGTGTTTTTTATCTTTTTTATGGACGGTATGAGTTTTGAGTTTAAATTTAGATCAACTATGTCCGTGGATCTTAATCTGGTGACACATCGCAGTGAGGTTTTGTGAACCTTCACAAAATCACTGAATTTATGTCCGAGCAAGAATAGTTTAAGCTTCAAAGAAGTGAATCAAGAGCGGACACGGCGTATCGGGTCTCAGGTGCGGATGCACCCCTTATGTAAAATATATTTATTTTTTCGAAGTATCAGAATATTTCAAATAAAATTTCAGATGTACATCATGACATTTTGTTAACACCAAAAAAAGCGAAGAAAAGGTATTTTATTACGACCTGTGCAAAAAACACACAAAAATTGTGTGCAAAGTCATTTTGAAAACCCTGAATTTGCCTCTTTTTTTGTTCCATAGCCCACGAAAAATATCTCTTCTTTACGAAACCTTTTGCGTTTAACATAAAATGCCATTTGGTGTATTAGAAATTTTATTTGGATTGACATTTAGAAACATATTTTTTACGCAGTGGGTGCATACGTGTGAGGATTTCCGGTCAGAGGGCTCGCTGACTCGGAGGAGTAGCACAGAAGAAAAAAGGGCGAGGTGAATTTCTCGTGCTTGTCTCTTCCACTTGGCTAAATTTTTTTTAATAATACATTTTTTTAATTAAATTCAAAAAATATTACGCAAATCTAGGAAATGGCAAAATAATACGGCCTCAGCCTGGGCTAAGCCGACAGGGCCCTGTCGGCCTGGGCTGGGCCGATTAGCCCTTATCGGCCTTGGCTAAGCCGACCAGGTGGGAGGGCGGGCCAGGCCTGTGGCCGACAGCGTGCGTGGCCACAAGTCGGCCACGTCGACGCCGACAGGCCTTTCGGCTTAGGCGAGGCCGACTAGTTGCAGGACAAAGCAGCACGGGCTTTCTTCTTCGTCCTCGCGTCCTCTCTCCTGTTCTTCTTCAAAACGAAAAGCTCCTGCGATTTTTTTCCTCCCAGCATGATTTGTCCAACCAGCCATCAAATCTGTAGCCTAGAGATGTTAGAGAGTTAAGGCAACTCGGATCTACAAATGGGTTAGGTTTTGGTGTGATTCCGTGGTGTTTGGTTGGAGCAATGGTGGAGTACATGGATAGGAAGATGGCAAAATCTCGGAATCACACTGTGCAGGCCATAGGAAATCAAGAAAGGAGGTTCGAGGTACGCTTACCTTATGACAAGTTTGGTAGCGGAAATCAGCTCAGAACGCATGAGGTGAGAATTGGAAATAAAGCCCGACCAACATGTGACTGCACATGCAATAAACCAAAATTGCTTCATCTGCCCTGCTCCCATGTATTGGCTGCTTGTGGGCAACTCGGGCTTTCATCCATCTCGTTCGTTTCACCATATTTTTTGAACGAGTCTGTTCTTAATACCTGGACCGGTGAAATGGTAGGATTTTGAGCTGTGGGTAATTTCAACACGGTTGACCCTAATGAAAGGCAGTACATCCCCGACCCAAGGCTACTGCGTCCTGGTAGAGGTAGATGACCGTGCAAGCGTATCCGAAATGGTATGGATGAATCTGAAGCCGGAGGCCCAACAATGCAATGTTTTCTGTGCAATGATTTTGGTCACAGAGACACTGGTTGTACAAAATTCCCACCTACGGATGCTGCTACGGCATCTAGAGCAGCTGCTCCACGTGGGCGAGGCAGCCGAGGACTAAGAGGAAGAGAAAGAAACTAGGACATGTTTTAAATCTAGACTATGCTTTTATCTGTAATAAGTGTGGATCAGTGTTTTAACTTTAGACTTTGCTTTTATCTGTAATAAGTCTAGATCAATGTTTTAAATTTGGACTTTGGTTTTATCTGTAATAAGTCTGGATCAATGTTTTAAATTTGGACTTTGGTTTTATATGTAATAAGTCTCGATCAATGTTTTAAATTTAGACTTTGATTTCATCTGTAATTAGTCTTGATCACTGTTTTAAATTTAGACTTTGCTTTCATCTGTAATTAGTCTGGATCACTGTTTTAAATTTAGACTTTTCTTTTATCTGCGCTAAGTTCATAAATTATATTGCAAAAATGGAACAAGTATACTTCACTAGTTCAAAACATTGCATAGAACAACTACTGGTACAAATTTAACATGCAACTCAACGATAACTAATTCGAATCAACGACTTCACTTCCCTCTGCCACGTGCTCGTGTTGGAGGCATGAAGTCGTCATCACTATTTTCATCGACGACAGCCTTGGATGCACCAACACTCTTCAACTTGCGTCTACAGTTGGCTCGTTTAGGAGGCATTAAATCATCATCACTATCATCTTGAACGGCTTTCTTGGATGATCCACCACTCTTCGCTTTTGATATAGCCCTCTTCACTGCTTCAGCGTGAAGGGCATCTCCAGGACCATCACGACATGCGCCAAAAAGCATTTCCATCCAACCAAAATGAGGGATCTCTTTGTTCAGAAACTGTCCCTCGGCAGGCCAGTGCTGGACATTCACAAAATAAGGGGAAAAAGTTAGTACGATAACACTAGCTTCTAACATAATATAAATTCGGTACTCAGTTACCTTAACGTGATATGCATAGGCCTCCGGCGAAAAATGGATTATCTTTGACTTAGGTGTCATAGGCATGTCCCTAAGCCCCGCCTCAATAGCTTTTAGCTCATTAATTCTCTGCCACTTCCACCGCCACCCATCTATTTCATCTGAAATTTCTGCAGGGGTCATCTGGATTTTGTTTTTTTTGGCTATAATTTCTCCCACCTCACGAATGTTGCCCCACTCACTAACTAGCTCCCTATAACAGCTCTTGGTCCTACCCTCCCTAATACTACTTTCAGTCCATATTGCGGCGTGATACAAAACACACCACGACCTATGCTCCGAACTAGGACCCGAACCAGCAGACATCGTTCCTATCCGACTGAGGAAATAACCACGCACCACACCCCTCCTCCATCACCAAATCTAATGGGGTATATATATAGGCTCACCCAGGAGAAGAAGAGCGGGAGAAAAATGGCGGGAGAAAAAAGGCGGGAGGAAAATGGCGGGAACAAAATGGCGCGAGAACTATGGCGGGAGAATTAGGGCGGGAGAAATATGGCGGGAGAAGAAGGGCGGAAAAAATGCCGGGAGCGACAAACGGGAGGGAGAGAAGAATGCGGGAAAAATAAGGCGGGAACGGGTGTCGCCGGGAAGGGCTGGCGCGAAAAATGTAGACTAATACGAATATGTGCACTGGTCGGCTGGGCCAAGGCCGACAGGACCTAGTCGGCCCAGCCGTGGCCGACAGGGTCTAATCGGCTTAGCCCTGGCCGATTAGGTCTTCTGACACGCGCAGGCGTCGGCCGACAACCTTATCGGCCCAGCCCAAGCCGACAGGGTCCTTTCGGCTTTGCCCAGGCCGAGGCCGTATTATTTTTGCCATTTCGTAGATTTGCGTAATATTTTTCGAATTTGATTAAAAAAATGTATTATTAAAAAAAAATTAGCTTCCACTTGTTGGTTTCCCGTGCCGCCTAGTATTAAAGACCCAGCTCAGCTGGCTGCCCCCACGCGGTGCTCGCGGCCGTATTGGTGCCACGGATAGAGAAGAAGAGAGCGAGAGACAAGGCGGCCGGGCGGCGAACCTCCGGTCTTCTTCCTTGCTCATCGTCCTCCTCTCTCTCCTACCCACCGAATCTGATCGGCAGATTCCGCTGACGAGGCCGCTTCTCCCGTCTGTCTCGGTACGTCTGAAAACCTCCCCCTTCTCCGGGCGTCCCGCGCGCATTACCTCGTTCATACGCATTGCTCCAGCTATCGGTGGTCGCCGGAGCCGGACCGCCGGAGCAGTTGTTGTTGTCCGGCGTGAATCCTGTGGCGATTTCTGATCTCTCGGTGGCCGCTGAACTGTTCCCCCTTGGCGCGTTCTGACCTGTCGGTGGTTGTTGCATTAGCTCGCTTCAGTCTTGCTGCTTGATCTTGGAGGGAAAATGTTTTTTCATTTGTTGCATAAACAAAGAAGAACGCGATAGATTTGTTGCTTTTCTCCTGCGATCTGCATCTCGGCTGGGTACTAGGATTCCATAGTTTTGTCTTGGGATCTTCGTAATCATCTGTGTTCTCTTTCTGTCAGCAGAATGGAGACCTCGGCGGCGCCCAATGCCGCCGCCTCCCCGCCCGCGCAGCCGCGGCTGCTACCGGACTTCCTCCAGTCGGTGCGGCTCAAGTACGTGAAGCTGGGGTACCACCACCTGATCTCCCACGGCATGTACCTGCTGCTCTCGCCGCTCATGGCCCTCGTCGCCGTGCATCTCTCCACCGTGTCCCCCGGCGACCTCGTCGACCTGTGGGAGCAGCTCCGGTACAACCTCATCTCCGTGCTCACCTGCTCCACGCTCCTCGTCTTCCTCTCCACCTTCTACTTCCTCACCCGCCCCCGCCCCGTCTACCTCGTCGACTTCGCCTGCTACAAGCCGGAGCCCGAGCGCCGGTGCACGCGCCAGACCTTCATGCGCTGCTCCGAGGCCACCGGCTCCTTCACCGACGCCAACCTCGACTTCCAGCGCAAGATCATCGAGCGGTCGGGGCTCGGCGAGGACACCTACCTGCCCCCCGCCGTGATCCGGGTGCCCCCCAACCCGTGCATGGACGAGGCGCGCAAGGAGGCCAGCAATGTAATGTTCGGCGCCATCGACCAGCTGCTCGAGAAAACGGGGGTCAGGCCCAAGGACATCGGCGTCCTCGTCGTCAACTGCAGCCTGTTCAACCCGACACCGTCGCTGTCAGCCATGGTCGTGAACCACTACAAGCTGAGAGGCAACATTGTCAGCTACAATCTTGGAGGGATGGGCTGCAGCGCCGGGCTGCTGTCCATCGACCTCGCCAAGGATCTGCTGCAGGTGCACCCGAACTCGTACGCGTTGGTCATCAGCATGGAGAACATCACCCTCAACTGGTACTTCGGGAACGACCGCTCGATGCTCGTGTCCAACTGCCTGTTCCGGATGGGCGGCGCCGCAATCCTGCTGTCGAACAGGCGTTCCGACCGGCGGCGGTCCAAGTACGAGCTGGTGCACACGGTGCGCACGCACAAGGGCGCCGACGACAAGTGCTTCGGCTGCGTGACGCAGGAGGAGGACGGGGCCGGCAAGGTGGGCGTGTCGCTCTCCAAGGACCTGATGGCGGTGGCCGGGGACGCGCTCAAGACCAACATCACGACGCTGGGCCCGCTGGTGCTCCCGTTCTCGGAGCAGCTGCTGTTCATGGCCACCCTGGTGGCCAAGAAGGCGTTCAAGGTGAAGATCAAGCCCTACATCCCGGACTTCAAGCTGGCATTCGAGCACTTCTGCATCCACGCCGGCGGCCGCGCCGTGCTGGACGAGCTGGAGAAGAACCTGGACCTGACGGAGTGGCACATGGAGCCGTCGAGGATGACGCTGTACCGGTTCGGCAACACGTCCAGCAGCTCGCTCTGGTACGAGCTGGCCTACAGCGAGGCCAAGGGCAGGATCAGCCGGCGTGACAGGATCTGGCAGATCGCCTTCGGCTCCGGGTTCAAGTGCAACAGCGCCGTCTGGAAGGCGCTGCGCACGGTGAACCCGGAGATGGAGAAGAACCCGTGGATGGACGAGATCGACGATTTCCCCGTGGAGGTCCCCAAGATCTCGAAGGTTGGAAACGCATGATGAAAGAATTGCCTGTCTGATCAGGTGGCAAGTGGTATTGCCACCAGATCAGCACCAAGTTTGCTCATCATCTCATGGTTCCATCAATCTTTGCACATGTACTGTACTTCAGTTGTAGCATCTGTGGTGGAGAGGGACCTAAGCTAAACTTTAGGCCCTGTTTAGATTCAACCAATGTACTGTTAGATGATCAGTTAGGTAGAAGGGGTATTTCTCTTGTGGTGGTGGCCTGGTATGTCATGTTTATTCAGATTGCTGATTGGAGGATGAAAATAAACTGATGTTTCATGTCAGATTCATCTTCCACATGATTGTGATTCATCATCTGTGGGCAACCGGAACTTTCATCTCCTCCCAGTGGTGTGGCCACATTCTATCGTCACGTGGATGCATTACAAAACAATGAGCTTGTACTCCTAGGACGAACTAGGGACAAGATTTTTAATAGGTAGGAGTGGATGCATTACATATCTTTGTGCTGGATTTGCTGGACCCTTCCTCGGCGCCTATATATCCGTCTATCTGTCGCTTAATGCGATGAGCTGGTGGCCATATGATGCGAATGTTTAAGCTGTCCTGGATAATTTCAGGACGCGAGTGGTTACACCTGGGACCCCTTCACAGTTGCTGCACTCTGACGCTTCTAAAAATTATGAAAAAGATCACTGCGTTTTTCTCTTTGTTAAATTCGGATATGGATGAGAAGATCATCCAGAGTCGAGAAAAATTGCATGTCAATTCATTCAACTGTGCAGTAAAAGGTTGGCCCAGAAATGTACAAGGCATTCATGGCATCCAATTTGGAAGGCAAGTGTGCGCTGCGGCAGTCAGAGAGCGCCGGACTCTGCTGCAATCTGGGGGTGGAGGACGCTGTGATCGATTGCAGGGCGTAAATGGCAATGCAGAAGCCTTACGAGATCCTGTAAAACCACGTGAGGCCGATGGGGGTACTCTTCGCTCATAGGGAACGAACCCAGGCTGGCCGTCGTTGCCATAAATCACAAGAGTTCATGTCCTCGCGACAGATGCCAGTAGTAGCAGTATGGGCATCTCCAGCCGTTGTGCCCCCGACCGAAAAACGGCGCTATTTTGGCCAGCCTGGGGGGGCAACGGCGCTATTCTGGTTTCTTGGGTGGCCCGATTCCCAGCCGTGCCCAAATATTCAAAAAGACGAAAATATGACAAACTAGGCGCCGGGAGAACCTCGTTGAACGAGGCTTCGAGGGCGAGCCTCTCGCCGGAGAACTCCTCCTCCGGCGCCCCCATCCTGGCCGCCGCCCTGAGGTAGTCCGGTGGCGCCTGCCACTCTTCCGGCGCCTTCTTCTTGCCCTCCGTCTTGCGCTTGACGAGGCGGCGGAAGAGTCCGCGGGGCGGCGCTCGTTGATGCGCAGCGTGCCGCTGCGCGTTGGAACACGCCGCCCGGAGTTTAGGCAGGGCGGCGTGACAGAGGGAGGCGCCGAGCGCGCGCCGGAGGAGGAAGAGGAGGAGGTGGAGGCTCCCATCCGCCGCGGCAGCCACGACCTGCGCGGCGGCATGGTGAGTCGGGGCTCGTTGCCGGCGGCGATGTAGTCGAGGACGAACTCGAGCGTCCACCCTTCCCCGCCCCACCACCGCTTGCGGCCCTTGGAGTTGCAGCGGCCCTCCACCGGGCCGTTGCGGCCTGTGTCGGCGAGCTCCTGCTCGTGGCGCCGGACGAAGTATTGCGTCCAGAACGCCTCGATGTCCGGCTGCCAGCGGGGATCCGCCGCCTGCGCTGGAGTCAGGCCGGCGATTGATACGTCCATTTTGCATCACTATTTTATAGCATAATTTACTGTTATTCAATGATATATTTCATATTAAGATGTGTTACTTATGTTATTTTGTCTTGTTTTGCATGTTTGATGAATATTTGAAAATTAACTACCGGAGTCAGATTTTAGTTGGAAAAAGCACCGTCAAGACACTATATTTCTGGAGCTCTGAAAATCTCGTGAACAATACAGATGTTCCTATTTTATCAGAAGATGGAGGCAGCCAAAAGGGGAGGCTGAGATGAGCCAGGAGGGGCCCACACCACCCCTGGGCGCGGGCCCCACCTTGACCGCGCCCTGGCCAGGTGTGGTGCCCCTGGCCCACCTCAGGCGCTCCCCCTTCGCGTACTTCATCCCCCAGAAACCCTAAGACACGGGGAGAGACAGAGAAAATATTCCGCCGCCTCCATGAGGCGGAAACAACAGAGAGAGAAAAAGCTCTCCGGCAGGGAGAAATCTGTCGGGGAAATTCCCTCCCGGAGGGGGGAGATCATCGCCATCCTCATCGTCATCGCGCTGGACTTCATCGGGATCATCATCATCTCCACCGCCATCACCACCATCACCGCTGCACCATCTCGTTCCGCTGTAACATCTAGGGCTATACTTTGTTTAGTTCATAGGGGAAACTCTCCCGGTGTTAATTACTCCTTGTGGTTGATGCTATTGAGTTTTATCGGTGAATTAAAGTATATGTTCAGATCGTTATCCATCATTATATCACCTCTGATCATGATCCATATGATGTCTTGTGAGTAGTTTGATTAGTTCTTGAGGACATGGGAGAAGTCACGCTGTTAGTAGTGGAATTATGTTGAGTAATATTTAATGGTTTGATATTTAAGTTGTGGTGCTATTCTTCTAGTGGTGTCGTGTGAACGTCGACTACATGCCACTTCACCTTTATGGGCCTAGAGGAATGCATTGTGTATTTGGTTGCTAATTGTGGGGTTGCCGGAGTGACAGAAACTTAAACCCCCGTTAGTGTACCGGTGCACAAGGGAGCGTAGGATCTCAGAGTTTAAGGCTGTGGTTAGATTTATTTTAATTACTTTCTTGTAACTGCGGATGCTTGCAAGGGGTATAATCACAAATATGTATTAGTCCAAGTAAGGGCGGTGCATTAGTATAGGTTCACCCACACAACACTTATCAAAATAATGAAGATTAATCAACTATGTGAAGCGAAAGCACTTGACTAGAATCCCGTGTGTCCTCAAGAACATTTTGTCATCATAAGTAAACCAACCGGCTTGTCCTTTGCTCTAAAAAGGATTGAGCCACTCGCTGCAATTATTATTACTGTCTTTTACTTACTCGCATTTTATTTACCTGCTATATCAAAAACCCCTAAAAACTTGTCTGCTAGCATTTACAGTGAAACCTTTACCGAAACTCCTTGTCAGCACCTTCTGCTCCTCGTTGGATTCGACACTCTTATTTATCGAAAGTACTACGATACACCCCCTATACTTGTGGGTCATCAGCGATCACCTCCTCGATCGCGTGCTCCCGTTCCGCCCCTTCTGGCGGCGGAGGCACGGGCACGCCGCCCGCGCTCAGATGCCACAATGCCTGGCCGCCGGACGCGCCAGGGACGCGCATGTCAGGCGGCGTGGGGTAGCCCGCCTCGTACAGCATGCGCGCCTCGTCCTTGAGGAGGTGGCGGCGGCCGAAGCCGTTTGCGGCGGCGTCATCGCCGAGGAATCGCTCGGCCATCGCGAAGAGGAGAGCTCGAGGGAGGCGAGTGCGAGAGGGAGGAAGACGGCGAGAGAATGGTGTGGCTGTGCACGGCGAGGAGAGGGGATTTTATAGCGCGTTTGGAAGGCCAGACGGAGCGGCGGTGGCGCGCCATTACTGCGCCGCGTGCCCAGCGATTGGACGACTCGGCCACGGCCGCTCACTGGGCGCTGGCCACGCCATTACTCCGGCAGCCTTTGACCGGCGCGGGAGCCGAGATGATGAGGACGCGGCCGCTCACGGGCGGTTCTGTTTCCGCGCCATTTCGCCTGGTCGCTGACAGCGCTGGCCCGCCTGTTTTGCGTGCCATTTCTGCCCCCAGGCGCAACCCAATGGGCTGGGTTCCGCCTGGGTGCGCCGGCGCCAAAACGGCGCAAAGCGGCGCTATTTGGGCTCCTGGGGGGACGACTGGTAGAAAAACGACGCTATTTGGTCCAAAACGGCGCTATTTGGGCTTTGGGGGGCGCTGGGGGACGGCCAGAGATGCCCTAACTCTTGTTTACATGTCCTACGAGCATGTATTTCAAATAGGAAGCTTAATTTTGTAGCAACTTTGCAACTGGTATGATGAGGCTCTGTGACAAACTAACTTGACAGAAGTTGAAAACGATGTGCGTGGCATTTTTTTATCAGGGACTGGAACTGTAAATTTGCTATGACTTGTTACCAATCATGAGTGGCAGTCCAAAATAATAGAATCATGCAGTGGCACTAGTCCAAACATGGATTTCACACAGGTGGCGCTGGCGCTGCTACCTCGTCGGTAATACGCCGCAGGTTCAAAGGAACACATGGCGGAGCATGTGAACCAATTCCTCGTCCAGTAACGATGATCAGCAGAGCTGACCAGGAATAGATGCACGTCCTTGGTTTGGCCACAATGCAACAGTACACTGTAGACGAGCCACCTGTCAAAATAGAAAGCTATGCGATAATAAACCGGAGCATAGTCCACCGCACGCAAGCATTTGGCAAATAATTCATCTGTCATCATCACAGAACGGTGAGCAAAAACGGGTTAACATCTGTATAACGACCGCTCTGAGTTAAATTTGACTTTCTGCTAACACAGGCACAATACAAATTGCCGACTTGCTTTCCCTTCCCCTTGGTTTATTCTGGCTCTTAAGATGCTATCTTAACATAATCTACTGAAGAGGACCCCGTACGGAAATCCACGGTTTACTCACGGCGGAAAGTACCCCCGGCGATGAGAGACACAAGCAGACTTGGTTGGCGTAGAAGCTTCAGCATGATGGACTCAACGGCGCCAAAAGACCAGGACTCTGAAGGCAATCTCCTTGTCTCCTAATAAGCACTGACCATTTGCCAGGTTTGGTGAGGATGTAATCCTACGCCTCGGTTTGCCCCTCCTTGGAAATGTGGAAGCCTTCGATTTTACGTGCAACCTCATTTACCACTGCAGCAGCCTTTGGTTTACCGTTTGCACTGGGTGCCTCGCTGTCATCAGCATTGGCCGGGTTCAGCGGCCAGATCCGGATGGTGCCATCTTCTGACCCTGATGCGTATGATTCGCCAACAGGTGCGAACCGGACACAGTGAACTGGACCATGGTGGCCTTTGTTGCAGGCTACAAAACACAAAATAGAATCAGTCCTAAGTGTCCCGATACCATATGGTAGTGAAAAGGGAAATACTTATTTCGATATGTAATGTGGGCTTTAATGAAGTAACCAGGGAAATAGTTGTTTGCTCTCATAATGACCATATTCCAGCAACAGCACAATATCTTGGATTAGCAAGCAGGCAGACTACACACATACTTGAGACAAGGCTGGGACAAAAGCTTTGACTTTGGAACACTGGGTTTCAGCTCTACAGTATAAATTGCACTTGAGAATAATAACCAGTTGTGATTTGTCAAGTTATGTCATCGGAATCAGTTAGTGACACCTCAATATTGAAAAAAAGGTTCACATCAAATTAGTATTTGAAATTTAATTTTCGAATATCAGTATAAAGAAAGCTGCAGCCAAAAAATAAAAAAGCAATGGCAATAGAGTCCAATTGTACAGTCAATGAGGTGATATTACTTTGTTGTAGATATAGCAAAATCAATATACTACTTATACTTCTGTCTTTCAGACCATCTCATCCATCTCGGGTAGAATCCAATGGTTATCATTCAGTTCTGTATGTATCAACTGTTTCTGTATTGCAGCATCGAGACCCACATGTCATATGTGCAAATAGGGAAAAAAAACTGCAAAACTGGGATTTGAACCCAGTACCACTCTCACATAACCATATATGGCAGTCCCTGACTCCCTGTCTTTGGTCTAGAAGCTGATTTATATTTATATAGTAGTTCACTTGTCTCTGTAAAATTCAAATTAATTTTTTTTTCTGACTGGTTCCTAGGTGACCAAATTGCTCTACAACTCACAATAGTAAACTAAACAAACATATTATGCTACTGTTCTGTTCTGGGAATGAATAACTGCACCGAAGACTCAGTCTTGCAGGAGTCAGTAGTCACTTGATTAAATATAATTACAGGCTTACCTATTTCTTCACCAGTGAAGAAATCATATACATGAACCCACATATCTTCCCCTCCCGTAATGAACTTACTCCCAGACTTTGGTTCAAGTGAAGCCGACTCCACAGTGCATGGCATATCATAGCTTTTAACGAGCCCAAAACTGTCGAAATACAAGAAAAATTGCTAAAGAACTGAACAATGCATGTGATGCAGGACAATGGTCGTAGAGGAAAGAACTTACTGGTTCGCATCCCAAAATTTAACACTTGAACCATCAGCTGTAGTAATGAACCTGCCATCCTGGCTTACTTCTGCACTGGTGACAGGTGCCTTGGTTTCAAGAGTTTGGACAATTTTTCCACTTCTCACATCCCACAATCTGTTCACATCAATAATTAATCAGGGGAACAAGTATGCAGCAGGATTTTATCATACTAGCTTCAAATATTAAAGATATTTTCGAGACAAACCTCACTCCACCCATATCAGTACAGGAACTTAGAATAGACTGGTCACTATGAAGCCAAGTAACAGTTCGCACAGAACCAGGTGCTTTGTCAAATTCTCTTGGAGCTGCATCTGGACGATTCATATCATATACACGCAAAATCTTTTCCATGCCTCCAGTCAGCAACATGTGTGTATCCTGCAGTTGCGTCACTAGTTTGATTAGGTTTAGAACTGCTTATGGAGGACAGTTCCAACTGACTACTATAGCACACAGAGTGGTAAGAAAACAAGCACCTAATCATACAGCTTCATAGACATGATTAAAATTATTCAATGAGATGGGCTGAAGGATGTAATGAGCGACATGGCTAATATACTCGTTGAATAGTCCATATTTTGTGGCAAGTTGCAAGAATAGCAATACCAAGTCTTAGTTAAGAAAGTCTGGAGGAACATAAAGGACAAAAGAAGAAGAATAGAGATGTATCATCTTATTAGAGGGGGAGGGGGTGATGGTATATAGATGTCAGAAGTGGAGGCGGAGTTAAGCTTCCAACAAGCATTACCTCGGAAAAGGCACAAGCACGTACTATATGCTTGTGCTCAAATGAATGTAGCTCATTTCCTGTCAGTGCATCCCATATTTTGCTGCAAAAAGAGTCAAATATGTTTTCAAAAGAGTAAACTATAGTCAAGAATTAGTGCGGAAACATTTCTGAGCATTAGCATTAGAGGACTGCAGTGCTTTCTGCAAAAACAAATGCTTGTATTTCTTTGCACAGAGTATCAGCTTTACATCCATAAAATTGAGTGATAATGTATTAATTATGCAGATGAATACAACATAGTTGCCTTCTTATTCTACCTATTTTTTATGCTCGGTCGTCAATGCATTAGGTTATGGTTCACCAGGCGAGCAACCGACCAGTAATGTGCAGTTAAGTGGATGTCCCATCATAGGAAATCAGATTGGCCCACAATGCATAAATCCACAACTGAAAGCTGTGTAACTAAGTTTGTAACATACTGCATCTACTACCCCATGGTGCACTAAAATAATGATTTGAACCTGTTCGTGAACTTGATTTAAATCACAAAGAAGATGAAAAATCAAATGCAGTTCTGTTCAGCACTTTTCAAGGTTGGCTAAGTTATGTACATATAATGGTTAAATAATTGAAGAATGCATATAATTATAACAAATTAAACTAATGTAAGGATCACAAATGTACTATGCCGCTAACAATCACATTTTTGGCATGTCTCCTGAAGGAATGCAAAAACATAAATATGCATGGAGTAGATATCCATTTGATAAGCATTAGCTGATACTCTGATAGAGTAGTGCAGTAGCCAGGAATATTCCACTTTCTCAAAGAGAAAATAATGGAATTATGGAAATGAGGATTAATTAAACTTTGCAGGACAAATGTCATACGCTGAGAAGTCTGCCGAACCAGAGGCAGCACGAAGGGCATTTGTGTCTAGACAAGAGCTCCAAACAGCACCTTTATGACCTTCAAAAGTCCCAATCCAATCTCCCGTATCACCGTTACGAAGCATGGGATTTGAGTCTGCAGACCAGCATATAAGATCTTAGTGTTGGGTGATAGTTAACACTCATAACAAGACATGGACAATTTTTTATGCGTTTGAAAGTGAAGGTTACACGCAAAGTGGACTATAAGTAATAAGCTTAACAGGTAACAACTATCGTGTGCCAGTATTTGCACCGTTGTCTGGTAAGGGCACTCTGGTATTGAATAATACTATAATAGTTTACCAAGCGAATAATATATAATGGTGCAAACTATATAATAACATGAAAGGCACAACTTTATTCTTAGCCAGATACGCCCCTGTTTATGTCCCTAGTTGATCTGTAACTGTCCTGAAAGCTTATTGTCCTGGCCCTTCATTCACCACATCGAGTGGCCTAGATTAAAAGCTGGTCCAGGCATCCAACAATCTCTTAAGTATATTAATTATGTCAGTAAATGGAACTGATCGCAGCAATAGACAGAAAAAAATCAAGTTAATCATCTTATGTCAACAACTAATTAAAGAATGCACCACACCGCAAACAGAACATTTTCTCCTATTTAGCATGAACTCCGTGTGCAGACAGGCTAGTATCATACTCAGCATTATAATACTGAGAGCAAAGAAGAGTACATCAGAGGATGATAGTTCTTGTTCAACTTAAGTTGTCGCTCTCTGGGGATAATTCATTGGAAATATTTCAATACTTGTTATAAAGAATTATGTCATGGAGGTAAATCTAGAATATGACTCCAACTCCACACTAATAAACAAGTATGCCATCTAATGGCTGTGGCTGAGAAATGCTACTGCAACACATTGCTGAGAAGACATGTTAGCTGTATCATGTTTGAAACTACATCTATGGAATAGAAATATATCTTTGATTATATCCAACAGTTGTCATTTATTTACATCCCTAGAACTGACAGCTCAGCTGTGACGAAAACATGCGCTTGTATGCATTACTCATTTAACAACCTCCATTTGAGCAGACATAAAAGCAACTACCTCCTGTGAATATCCAGGTAATCCAGTAACGTTACAACTCCATTCGACATTATAACATCTATGAAGTATATAGCCAATCTAATTTCTTGAAAAATAACAGCAAATTTCCAAACTTGAAAGGAAGACGTGGAAACAAAAACCAAAGCATCGTTGTGCAGTTAAATGTTCTGAACATGTATGTATAGAGTGACTAACAACGTATGCTTATAAGAATTTAGGCGAAAGGGAAAATAAGCTGCAGTATATGAACTAGGAGTACATAGGATTTGGTTTACAGACTAATCTAATCTAGTTTGCGATGGACAAAAACACCGCCACAACCAACCTTACTTAAGGCTCAGATCGTGGTTCCACAACCGTGTTGTGCTGGATTGATTCTATAAGGGCATGTACAATGGTCTTATCTTGGCAACGCAACGTAGAATAATTGATGAGTTGGAGGAGAGATAAATGAAAAAAGAGGTTTGTCTACTCTTAGCTAAGAGATCATCTCTTAGCAACATTTGTCCCACCACATATTTAGGGATATTTGTTTTAGAGATAAGACTAAAAAAATAACCCATTGTACATCATTTTTTTTGTCCGATCTTGATTACGTGGCAGGTTTACGATGAGACTGTTTTATCAACCATTGTACATGCCCTATTCTTCTGCATAAAGATAGCCACAAAAGCATGAAAGTTTTGTTAGTCAAACAGTAAAATAACCAAAGCCAGTTGAAAAGGCTGGATTATCATAATCCACCACAATGCCTAACGCAGACTAAGTGACCATTGCCCTAACTCCACGTGTCTCTCACACAGGATCTAGCTAAAAGAGGTTGGCAAGCGAAACCCGCGGCAAAAGATGAGCACTTTCCTAGCTTAGACAGGCTTAACTAAAGGTACGCGACAAAGTTTGGCTTCTAAACATGGCACACGATAACTGCTAAATCCTTCAAATCAAACCGAGATGGCACAAACTTGATTAGATTGTGAAATTGGTAAAAAAAAATCAATGTATTCCGTGACCAATAGAACCGATACTATATCCATATAAAGTGGGTGAGACAACAGTACAAACAGCAAGTGACCAATATTCGTCCACCAGACCAGATACCGAATTCAACATGTAGCGCTCAGGACCACCGATTAAACACATTTCAGGATAGAATCTCGCGTGCAAAAAAAAGGTAATCTCATCCTAATCCACAATCTCGAGAATAACATATCTGGCATCCGCATCCCTACAAGTCTACGTCTACCACGGTTTTGGATCCGAACGAATCCCAGCCACAGACGCACAACCCCAAAAATAACGAGTGAGGTGAGGTGAGATGAGGTGAGGTGGCCAGCGAAGCCGAGTGGAGCGGATGGCTTACCCTTGCTGGCGCTGATGAGGAAGTAGCCGTCGGGCGTGACGGGGCTGTAGAAGAGGTCGACGACCGGCCGCGAGTGGCCGTGGCACACCTTGGACACCGCCACCTTCTTCTTCTCCATTGCTCCTCCCTCCCCTTGGGTTCGCCAACCTAGCTCGTCGAATCCGGCGGTGGCCTGAAATGCGGCGTCCTCCTTGATGCCCAAACCCTAGCCCCGATCGGGGAAAAAATCAAGGGAAGATCCAGGAGAAGAATCGCGCGGATCGGCGAGGGATCGATTGATCCGGATCCCTGGGGTTTGATTGCGCAGGAGTTTTATTGGATACAGACGGCAATGGAGTGTGGGAGGGCGCCGAGTGTGAGGCTGGCGGCCTCGGGGGCGCGACGCGAAGGAGCGGGGAAGGAGGGGAGGGCCGAAGGGGACAGCAAGGCTGAGGTCGGTTTATATGAATCTCTGGGCTCCTGGCAGCCGTTGGATCCCGGTCTGATGATGTTGCTGCCGTTGATTTTTCTTTTTTCTAGCAGAAGAGCTGGTAAATTCATTGATCAGAAAGAAGATTTGATCTAATAACTTATGAGAGAAATCAGATATAAAATTATACAAATGACGTTTTTCAGCTTACAACGCACAACCACAAACACATAACAATGGGTCTGTCTTGCCTAACCCCGGTCAGAAATGGCGAGGGGTTAGGACACAAGGCCACTCCTTCACAACCGGAACAAGACAACTTGGAAGCGCAACCCAAACTCTAGTAAGGCACATGTCAACGTAGGGCCCACCCATACGCCTAGAAAAAGTCGTGGTGAGTGGTCGACAGGACCCTACTGGACCTGAGGAGAGCATTGACAAGAGATGACGCATCTGTGTACATTGCGCCCTAGAGGACCACACTCCGAGTAGTGGCCATCCCTAACTCCAACTACCATCATGGGACTCCTCGATCAACCTGGACAATGCATCCAGTGAGGGACATCGTAGCATTGGGCATGACGAACGAGGCCTAGACGACGCCTTTAAGAAGGTGACCATGGGTCGGCCCATAGGCCTATAGGGTTACGTGCAGAAATTTTCAAAATTTTCCGTCTTAGAGCATCTCCAACAGTCGCTCTAAATACGCCGCGCGCGGGGACATTTCACTCGCTCCAGCGGACGCGGGAAATAAGCGTCGCGCCAAAAAGTGTCCCGCGCGCTGGCCAAAGCGGTACGCTCGGCGTTATATATCTCGCCCCGTGTCCACCGCGCTGGCTCTCCACGTGTCTCTTCTTCCTCTCCTCAATTGCTTTTCCTCTCCCGCGCGCACTCGGAAATCGCCACCTCCGGCCGGAGCTTCCGCGCCGCAGTAGCCACCGGCTACCGCGCGCGGCTGAGCGGCGTGTTCTACGCGGAGATCCGCTCCGGCGACGACTGGATCCCCCTCGAGACGTTCAGAAGAATTTACATGTTTAACTTTGTGAAATACCCCCTCTGTTCCTAAATATAAAACGTTTTAGCTTTTTTCCACATTCATATATATCTACATGTATTTAGACACGTTTTAGTCTGTATGTTCACTCATGTGGGTCCACACCTAGCTAGTCAACATGTGAGGGACCTAAAACATCTTATATTTAGGAACAGAGGGAGTACATGTTTATTTCATAAAACTGGCAGGGGCCTGTATAGACCAAATGATAAGAAGCACATTGTCATAATGTATATCAAGTAATTAAATATGCAAGCATATTAGAATCGACGCCATTTTATATTCCTTGGTTATTATCCTTAGCAGGGTTGCTTCAATATAAAAGTACAAAACATGCACACTTTTGTTAAATTTTGGCTTGCGAGACAATTTCAACGACATGTTTCTATACATATGCTTACTTAATCATACACTAGAGTCTAGAAACCCTTATTGTGATATTTGTTAGGTCATAATGTTTGCAGATCTTTACCATAAATACGTATGAATTATGTATTGTAAAAAAATAGTTATAGAACAAAATTTTATTACAAAATACATTTTACTATATTTATATGATATTCACTACAAGCACATACAACAACTAAAATATTTATTAGCATTGACATGTGGTTAAATTATGTCAACAAAGGAAAATTATACTTGTAATATTGTAACATGATAAAAATAAGATATACATAAGTATAGAAGTTTAGTAAAAAAATGTACTTGTTTTGCCCCGGGAACAACCCTGAAGGTGATGACAGCTACATACATCGTCCTCTCTCCGCAACTGCATGGGGATTTCTCCTAGCCCTAACATTAGTCCCACCGTCCACAGCACAGGCCATCCGGACTTCACAACGAGGTTGTGAATCTATGGTACGGGCTGCTGCAAATTGTTGGTCCAGTTATTTTGCGGGAAAAAACTCAAAACTCAAATGTATAATATGGAGACTAGAAAATACACGAGATTACTCGGTTGGTCCTCCCTATTTCCGATGTTGTGGGTACCGTACTTAAATGCATAAAACTAGCCGTTATGTGACGCTTTTCTGTCCACCATCAAATAAAGGTCATAAGGTTCCCAGCACACTACATGCTTCCAAAGTAGATTAAAAAGATTTTAAGCATAATTTTTGTTTGTTTGGTTCTGAACATGACTAAAACTTTTTTTTATCGGTGTGGTGGCTAGGTTACAAACATTTAAAAACAAAAATAATAGTGAGAGTGTCTCAGTTTTTCGCTTCCAGGATTTATTTTGGTTCATAGATGATAATTTACCTTTATAGATGAGACACACAAACCCAAGAAAAATTTAAAGTTAATTAAAAAATTCCAAATCTTATCCGAGCAGTAGCAGTAATAGTATTGCCCTTGATATTGGACGAGTGAGGCCTAAATGGTTTGAGGCCGCTTTTGTGAAACAAAACTGAGATCACACTTTGATGAGTGATTGACTGATTGTAATCCTGTCAGTTGATTAATAAAGCTCTCTTTATTCGCAAAAAAAAATGAAAACGAAAAACACGTCAAAAAAAAAAGAAACAAAACGAAGTGTGTAACAACCGCGTGGCCGTGTCCGTCTCCGATCTACGGAGTAAACCCGAACCGTATCGGGCCACACGGCGATCAGCTTGTCATATACGGCACACCCGTCCCCCGAGGAACCAAGGAAGCTCGCTCGCTCCTCACAACACGCGAACCCGAGTCGACTCGAACGAACAGGGCGGCGGAGGAGACCCGATGGCGGCGGTGGCGATGGACATCGCGAAGCCCTCGGCGGTGCCGGAGAGCGCGGAGGACCCGGCCAAGGGGAGGGCCCCGGGCGGCGGGGAGGGCCTGCGCCAGTACTACCTGCAGCACATCCACGATCTGCAGCTGCAGATCCGCCAGAAGACCCACAACCTCAACCGCCTCGAGGCCCAGCGGAACGACCTCAACTCCCGAGGTACGGCCCCCCACCCCCACAATCCCCAATCTCGGCGTACCGTGATCCGTCTCCTGTTTTTTTACTTCGCGCAACCCTAGTTCATGATTGGTGTGACGGCCCGCTGATTTGTTCCGTTGAAATTTAACAGCTTTAGCCTCGAATTGTTGCATGGGGCTTTAGCCTCGAACTTTAGTTATGCTTGATCTATCCTGTGTAGTTAGCGTCTCCGATTTTAGGTTTTTTTAAATCTGTTTTAGGCCTGTTTTGGTGTGGGGGGGTTAGCCGTTCATGTCTCCCCCTTAAGTTTCATGCGTCAGATTGATGGAAATTTTGCTTTTTTAGTGTGTAGTCCTAATAATTCTACATATGTGTATTTCCTTAACTGAAATTTAGCAGCTTTTGGGGCATTGAATTTTCAATTGTGTTCAATTAGAATATGGAAATCATCATATGCCAAAATACTAAATGCTCATCTCATGGTTAACTTTGATGTTGTGTATGCTGGTTTTTCTACCAAGGTCTCTGCAGCATGAAGTTGTTTACTGTTATATTTAGCATCGGTGTTAACTCTGTTTCGTGTATATCTAGCATCGGTGGTAACTAAAATCAATGTTACCGCCATCGATCATCCTCAAATGTTGTCTTGCAATTTTGTTATTACAGTTAGAATGCTCCGGGAAGAGTTGCAGCTGCTACAAGAGCCAGGCTCATATGTTGGGGAGGTTGTGAAGGTTATGGGCAAGTCAAAGGTTCTAGTGAAGGTGCACCCAGAAGGAAAATATGTTGTTGATCTTGATAAAAGCATCGATATTAACAAGATAACTCCTTCAACAAGAGTTGCTCTTCGGAACGACAGCTACATGCTTCACCTTATCCTGCCCAGCAAAGTCGATCCGCTGGTTAATCTTATGAAGGTGGAGAAGGTGCCTGACTCTACCTATGATATGATTGGTGGTCTTGATCAACAGATCAAAGAGATTAAGGAGGTTCGTAAAAAATCAGTGCGCAATACATTCGTTCTGTCGTTAGCACTTAGGGCTCTGGCCTAACAACTCAATTTTCAGGTGATTGAGCTTCCCATTAAGCATCCTGAGCTGTTTGAGAGTCTTGGAATTGCCCAACCAAAGGTTAGAACTTGTTTACCAGTTTGCATTTTATTTGGCACAATTGGGTCTTTATTCAGTGATTAATAATCACCCTTATTTATACAGGGCGTCCTTCTTTACGGGCCTCCAGGTACAGGAAAAACATTACTTGCTCGTGCAGTTGCTCATCACACCGACTGCACCTTCATCAGGGTGTCAGGTTCCGAGCTGGTTCAGAAGTATATTGGAGAGGGTTCCCGGATGGTTCGTGAACTCTTTGTGATGGCTAGGTAAACATTATCTCTTCTGTTGCATTCAAATTTTTATTACTTATTACTTCAGTCAGATTTCTTTTTGGGAAACCTCTTCAGTCCAATATTGAAATCATTCCTTTTAAAAGGATCTGTGCATTACATAGTATATATACCAGAGGCTAATGCACCTGGTCTGGATTTTGACAGGGAGCATGCACCATCCATTATATTTATGGACGAAATTGACTCCATTGGATCTGCTAGAATGGAGTCAGGAACCGGCAATGGTGATAGTGAGGTTCAGCGCACTATGCTTGAGCTTCTAAACCAACTTGATGGTTTTGAAGCATCAAACAAGATTAAGGTTCTTATGGCAACAAATAGGATTGACATATTGGATCAAGCACTCTTGAGGCCTGGTCGTATTGACAGGAAGATCGAGTTCCCAAATCCTAACGCAGATGTAAGTGATGCAGTACTCACCATAATCAAGGTCATACTGCTTGCTCATATCAGTGCCAACCTTGAGTTTAACTGTTCTCTGTTTCTCTTCCAGTCCCGTGGTGATATCTTGAAGATTCATTCAAGAAAAATGAACTTGATGCGTGGCATTGATCTGAAAAAGATCGCCGAGAAGATGAATGGAGCTTCAGGAGCAGAGCTAAAGGTATGAATTGGTGCCATTGTAGGCTAACAGAAAAAAATATATTGAACTGGACAATTATAATAAGCACATGGAATAAACACCTACTCCCTCCGTTCCTAATTATAAGATGTTTTAGATATTGTAATACGTACTACATGCAGACTAAAATTAGTGAATATACATACTAAAAGCGTCTAGAACGTTAGATGCATATGAATCTGAGAAAACTGAGAAAAGGTAAACATCTTATATTCAGGAATTGAGGGAGTATAATCTGCTAGGTCCAATTACCCTTCTTGCCCACGATAAATACCAGGAACTCAAAACCTGTTTCTGGTAGCTATTACTCCCTCCGTTCACTTTTATAAGACAGTTTAGTTTTTTTCAAAAATACATGTATCTAGACGTATTTAGTGTGTAGAAGATTCACTTATTTTGATATGTATCTAGTCCATATTGAAATATCTAAAACGCCTTACAACATTGAACAGAGGGAGTATTAAGTTTTCTCCATTTTGTTCTTGATTTTAGCTATTTAGCCAGTAGTTTAGCTCAAGTTCTCTCTCGAGCACAAACGTTTCATGTATTGTGCATCAAACCATAGGATGTCTATGGTGAGTTGCTCACCTTGATTGTCATATGGTTTTCAGGCGGTCTGCACAGAAGCTGGAATGTTTGCCCTCCGCGAGAGAAGGGTGCACGTTACCCAGGAGGATTTCGAGATGGCTGTCGCGAAGGTGATGAAGAAGGATACGGAAAAGAACATGTCGCTGCGGAAGCTCTGGAAGTGAAGCACTCTTTTTTGCATCCCAGCCATCACTGTTTGTATCAGTTTAAGCTTATAGCGGCACGCTGTCAGATGAGCTGTGTTATTCATGATTTATCTCAAATACTGTAACTTACAGTATATCCTGCAGCAGTCTTCAGGTTGAATTTCTTTATTGGGTTATCAGGAGATGAGAGATGTAAACAATAAGCTTTGCTTGTAATGTATGTTAACTTCTCCATAAAGATGTTGTGCGAGGAGGACAGACTGCAATGCTGTGTTGTGCTTTGCACTGGGCGGTTGAGCTGTTCTACAATTCTAACACCAAGACTAGGTACCCGAAGGTTCTTGTTGAGGTATTTTAGTTAGGTGGTTTTCTCAAGCTCGTCTTTACTCTCGGTGTTGGAGCACCGAGTAGACAGCCTTGCACGCCTCTTCGAAATTCCCCTGTTAATGAGATGTCGAGATGCAAAATATCTGCGCTAGAGACAAATACTTTCGAGTAAATTTAACTTTTCTTCGTATCAGGATCTTCGTTGTTTAGTCTGTTTCAGTTAATTTCCTCTAACCAATTACAACATCTTTACTTGATTGCCAGATTTTGATAGTCGCGGGAGTACGAAAACACAAGAACGATATTTTATGATAGCACACCGGATTAAGGAATTGAGCCGTGCCCGTTCTGCAATTGCCGGACGTCTGGACACCACGGAGTCAACACGTCAAAGGCAACACCGCACAATTTTCTATCCTGCCGTGAGGCAGTAACTAAGAGCAGAAAGACCATCACTCCATTAGTCCATCGGTTTCTTCTTTAAAAAATCAGACTAGGGCAGCAGCGTGACGCCAAATCCTTCGAGCAGATCGGACACTATATATTGCCGTGAAAACGTTGGTAGCAGCATCGCATCCTGAATCCCGATCAAGCTAACCATCGAGCACTAGCAACAAGCAAGCACGACTCATCACACTAGCACAGACCCTCAGCTCACCATGCTCAACCTCTACCCAAGACTCTCGGCGAGCTCCCGCTCTCGCGACGTCGATGTCGACGATGGCGTCACCAGGCCCCGAGCCTTCTTCGGCATTGCCGTCGCGTGCGTGTCCATCCTGCTGTTCTGCTGCGTGCTCGCCGCCAGCGCCAGCGCCCTGAAGGCCGGTGCCTTCGCGGCCACGGCCGCGCTGCTGCTTGTCGTCCTCGGCTGCTTCGCGCCCAGAACATCGTGGATTCGCCGCCGCCGCACGGGAAGGCCAGCGAGCGCCGTGCTCGCTCTGACGGCCAGATCATCAGGCGGGTCCGCGGACGCGCCACCGGCGTCCGCGTTCGTGTGCCCGCTGGAGGAAGGCGACAGCAGTGGCGTCGACGGCGAGGAGGCGGTCCCAAGCTGCGTGTTGGTGTGCCCGGTGTGCCTGGAGGGCGTGAACGGCGGCGAGATGGTGCGGCAGCTGCCGGCGTGCAGGCACATTTTCCACGTGGAGTGCATCGACATGTGGCTGCACTCCCACAGGACGTCCCCAATGTGCCGGTGCGTTATCTCGCTGCAGCCGACGACGGTGACGGCGAAAGCTTCGGAGCCGGAAGAGGCGCCCGAGTCGCCGGATGAGGTGTTGCCACCGGTTTAGTTTTTTTTTTGACTTGCCGGTTTAGTTGTTTTTATTTGAGTGTACGAGCTGAGTGTATAACTGTATATATATGGGTTGTCGTTTGACATGGCTGGCGAGCGAAAACACATGCCTTTTTTCCTTTTCCACGATTAATTTTCGTGGAAACGAACAATATTAGATTCGGCAAACGTGTACGCACTTATTTTACTTACTACTAAAATTTGTTTAGTTGAGATAGAAATAGTCAAATAGGTAAAACTATGCAAACACTAGAACGATCTCAAGCCATAACCCGAAACAAGTACCCCTCCATCTAAATATAACACATATAAATTAAGTTAAAAGTCAAAATTTACTAAGTTTGATCAAATATATAAAACAAAATAATAGCTTACAATATTGAATAAATACGCTATAAAAATAAACCTGATGGTAGATCTATCGATATATATTTGGTGTTACAGATGTTCATGTTTTGTCGATAAACTTGTTATTTGGAATGGAAGGATTATTATAGTTTGGAACATAGGGAATGCTATTATAGATATATCCTCGCTATGGTCAATCCAACATTAAACCACAAGAGAAAAGTGAGTAGCAAAATCTTAATTGCCGGAGGAGAGAATCTCGGTTCCTCTCCGTGTTCACGGTTCCTCCTATCTATGGTGGTCCCTCCGACATCGAGAGAGCAAAACCACCATTACGTTGGAGAGAATTTTTGGTATTTTTTTTTTACTAAACCCTACATTCGTGTGTTCTTGGGGCCGATGGTGAAGTTAAGTAGTATAGAATAGAGAAGTCCTACGTATCTATTCCCATCATGGTGGTGCGGTCGTCATGGCATGCATCCGACATCGGAGAGCCTTGTAGTGTAGTCTCGTGTTTTGACATGTCTTGCTAGTGATAACAATGAGGTGGTGTCGTGTGTGTTTTTATGAGAATCATGTGGTTCTGATTCTTCACCATCACAAATTTCTTCACCAACGACATGACGTTGAAGCAACAACTCGACAACTTGCATTGGACTGGGTGTGTGTGTGTCCTTAGCTAGAGTACGTTTTGTAACCTTATGTTCACACCTATTAAGGCGGATGATTCATGTGGCTCTTCAAAACCTAACCTCCTTTCATTTTGTGCATGTTTGGTCTTATGTCGGTTGTTTACGCAAGCCATGGTGGAACGTTTAGATGCAAACGAGTAAAATAGGCATAAGTACGTTGAGGAACCTCGATGTGTGCTTCTAAGTTTTATTATGAACGTTAGTTCTACATTTTTGTAACTTTGTTAGCAATAAAGTTGGATCAATTGCTACAAAAAAGATACTAGTACAAAAACAATAAAGTAACTACCGATGTATAATTATGAGCATAATTTTATCCTCTGCCAATTAATTCCCGTCTCCAAACTTAAGAGTTGTTGTTTCCAAATTACAGAACTTGTAGTTACCTTGCTATCTCCCATCACTAATCAAATATTAACTATTTGGGTTTGTTAGATAATGCTTCAAAATATAAGCCATATTTATTTTCTGAAGACAAGATTTTGATCCACATTTTCTCGATTAATACATTGTTTATATTTTACTAAATCATATTTATTGGCAAGTTGTTCCCAATACGAATTTAGTGATATCAATTTCGTGCCACAAATTTGCATATCAAAAGAGTAATTATTAGGTCAATCTTTTTCCTAACGAAAATACATACATCTATAATCTTAAAAGAAGAGGGTAAAATGTATACATTTACATTTCTCTTGAAAAATAGTTAACCAAGTACCAAGACCGCCGATAAAAACTATTTTGGTTTGTAAGATACAAAATTACAAAAAATTGTCTTGGAAAATAGTTTTCCTTATTTTTATTATTTACTTACATATCTAGATAAAAACTATGCTAAATACAAAATATTACTTCTATTTTGATTTGGATGAAACCAAGGAAGTAAACTATTCTCACTCCTCAAAGACCCCGGTTAAAAAAAAGGGGTCAAGGCGGAGGGAGAAAGCTAGAAACCCTCCTGGTCACTTGGTCAGCGTCGGTCTGCGTCAAGACGAGGCTACACATTTCCAGCCGGCGGGTGCTTGGCGCAGGTCGGCCTAGACCACCCCAGCCTAGGTCCCCTTTGCCACCATTGGATCTCCATAATACATACAAAATCAGTGCAACGCTCTTTGCAGTTTAGCCCTTCACGTTTTTGTGAAACAACCCGCACTACATAGCAGTTTGACTTAAACCGAAGGGGTATGTCACGTTGCCCTTGGCCTTACCGTTATTTACAGCACAGATGCCACTCTGATAATTTACCCCAGTATCGCAACAAAATGCGGAGTATTGCAACAAAATATCTCATCCCATGTACAACAAAAATATATTATTGCAACCAAATCGCCGCAACATTTCGAAAACAAGTAATGCTACAAAAATGTGGTTACACAACAATTTTGTTTACTGAGGATTGTTTTGCAACAAAAATTACCAACAACTTAAACAAAAATCACAAACTATTACAACAAAAAACATAAATTTGTAGCAATTAAAAAGTGACCAAGCAATAAATGTTTTGCCGCATATTTATTTGCAACAAAAAATCACCACTATTGTAACAAATAACACAAGCTATGAAAAAACGTGTTTACAACATTTGTAAAAGCACATAAAAATATCATCGAAAAACAAAAGTATACACAGATTTACAAAACGTTCAGAAAACCTTGCAACATATGATGTGTGATTTTGCAATAAAAAATATGTTTTTTTTTAGAATCAATAAAAATATGTGCTTGTTACAATTTGGAAGGCGACCTGGATTCCATCACGTAGGTCGGCCTAAAACAAGCTTTTTTCCTTTCCAGTCTTTTCCGTTTCCGTTCCCGAACCTGCAAGAGTCGCGTGCGTACGGTGAGAGAGACACAGCTTAGATCTCAGGCTAACCACCACAGTTACACATGGACGGCCAGGATAACAGGCCCGTTCACATCGGACGGCCCAAAACTCCGCTTAGATCTCAAGCTACACCATGGCGGCCACCGGCAACCGTAGCTTAGGATCGAAGCAGACAACGCCATATATAAACCACGGCCCGGCGCCCCAACTCTCCTCCCTCAAACACGCGCCAGAATCCACCGCCTCTCCCCGCCCAGTCCGCCGACGCTCCTCGACTTCGATCCGGCGAATCGCTCCGGAGGCTTCGATCGGCCCAATGGTGCGTGGATTCTTTCGATTTCCTCTTGTCTCGATTTCAAATTCCTTGTCCTGGCTGATGTAGTTTGATGATTTTCGATTCCGACCCAACGCAGGCAGCCAACACCCAGCCGCACGTGGCGGACTTGAAGCTCGTCCTCGTCGGCGACGGCGGCACCGGCAAGACCACGTTCGTGAAGAGGCACGTCACCGGGGAGTTCGAGAAGAAATACGAACGTGAGTGATGAGCCTGTTTACGTTTCTCTTTCAGATCTTGGTCGCGTCTCGCGTTCCTGTTGCTCACTGTAAATGTTGATGTGCGTGGTGTCTTGCAGCGACGATCGGCGTGGAGGTGCGGCCGCTGGACTTCCACACGAGCCACAGCAAGATCAGGTTCTCCTGCTGGGACACTGCCGGACAGGAGAAGTTCGGCGGCCTCCGTGACGGATACTAGTAAGACACCGTCAAATCGACTATCTACTCGCAATTATCTATGACGAATCTGTGATGTGATGAGTGCGACCTATGGTAGATATTGGTTCAGACTCAGATGCATGAGTGTTAGGTATTGATCTCCAATTGATTAGCCCAACGGCTAGTCAATCCCTGTGATCGCGCCCTGATCGGGGGCGCCCGACCCCTTAATGGTCGGTGGGCCCCTGTCGCGCTGCGCCATATAAAGAGGTGGGGGGCCGGGGCACACGGTACGAGGTTCACCGTGCCGCCGCCACCCCCACCTACAACCCTAACCGATCTGGGTGCGCAGCAGCGGCGGGAAGCACCACCGCCACCACCACGCCACCACTGCCTCGGCCACCATGGCCTCGGGGTCGAGCTCATCCACCCATGGAGAAGGTACGCCCAAATCTCCCTCTCTCTCTCTGTTCAACATACACACACACGCTGCACATGATGATCTACACGAGTAGTAGTTCTAGTGACACTAACAATGGTATCAGAGCATTTTTGCTCACTGGATCTTGCTCGTGTTGAGAAGAATCGAAAGAAAGAAAAAGAAAAACCCACCCGCAAAGGGAAAAGAAGCGCCGCCGATCCTCGGCCGCGCCCGTTCCTCTCGATCCAATCCGCATCGGCAAGCCGAGGGATTGGACGAAGAACACACCCCTCGCGGGGCAAAGCAAATGATTCCGAAAAAGAAAAGAAAAAGAAAGAAAAACCCTAACCCTAATCTAAAGAAAAAGGAAAAAAGAAACTCACCTCCTCGCGAGGCAAAGATCCACCGCGGCCAAACCGTTCGACGGCGGCGCATCCACCGAAAGGAGGAGGCGCGACCGGCGAAGGGGATGGCGACGGTGAGAGAGGGAGGAGGAACGGGAGGAGCCCGCCGTGGCCTTGTGCTGCGCGGCCGCTTCTCTCCGTCGCCAGAAAAGGGAGGAGGAAGGACGCGTGAGGCGCGGCCGTTCTCGCCGGACGGCGCGGCCGTCTCCGGCGGACAGAAACGCGCATCGCGTCGCCGCCGTCTCCGTGCGGGAAAGAGGCAGAGAGGCACGCGCGGGGGGGGGGGGGGGGGAGAATGAAGCTAGGGTTTGTCCTCGGGCGGCGCAGAGGCCGTTTTGTTCGAGCGAGGCGTGCGGGCAGCCGTCCGATCAAGATGGACGGCCACGATGCGCCCTCGCGAAACCCTAGCGCGCAGCCGGGCCAACGGGCCGAAAGAAGCAGGCCGTGGGCCGGCTTGGGCTGTGTTCCGCGTCTCCGCGTGTGGCAGTTAGCGCTGCCGCTGAAGGGCCGTGGGCCGCTGTTAAGAGCTGCACCGCGCGACAGATAGCGAAAGGCCGTGGGCCTCTGTTTTTTCGCACAGAACAGAATTTTTCTGTTAATTTTTTACAGAAGCATGTTTAGTTAATTTTGTTTTCTGTTTTCCTATTCAATTTTTATCCAACGAAAATTTTGTTTAGGAAACAGAAGAAAGAAAAGTGAATACTTGTTAAAAGTATAAAAGTTTATGAATTTTTATTCATTTTTAAAGTTTCCGCTGCAAATAGTTAAAAGAAATTGCATAAAGCAATAAAGTGAAAATTAAAAGCATGATTAAATGATATTAATGCTGATTATGATTCTGCTATTATTTGACCAACGTTATTAATAGCATTATTATGATTTAAAGTGAGAATTGAAAGCATGATAAAGTGATTTTAATGATGATTATGATTTTGTTGTTAAATGACCAACGTTGTTAATAACATGATTATGATCTGTCTTAAAGGTGCATTTATTTCTTTTATTGCCCAACGGTAATATAGTTTTAATTGCACAAACGGTTGTATGTTTTAATTTATACCAACGTTGGATTATTACATGCAATTGTTTTTTGTTATCTTATATCCTTGTGGTTTCAGGAAGTTTTCACCTGATGAGTTGCCTCAAGGACGTTCCGACGCTCAGGGGTGACAACTACGCTGAGTGGTGGAAGAAAGTGAGCTGGCTTTTGTCTGCGCTGAGGTCGACTGGGTTGTGATACTCCACAGCCAGTCAAGCCAGCAGAGCCAGTGAGAGCATCTGATGATGATGATTCTGCTTGGCAGAAAAAGCAGCTGGACTATGGTCCAGTAGAGATGGGTTACACCCTAGAGAACCAAAAGTGGGTGAACGCCAACAAAAAGTGCATGGCATTCATAAAGAACACAGTTGAGAACGCTATTGTGGGCTCAATTGAAGAGTGTACCTCTGTGGGAGAGTATCTCCAAAAGATAAAGAGCCAGTTTACTGGTTCTTCAAAGACATATGCTACCCAGCTGCTCAACAGCTGGTGACAGAAAAGTATCATGGAGGTTCACATGGCATAAGGGAGCACATTCTCAGAATGAGCAACATGGCTGCTAAGCTTAAGTCCATGGAGGCTGATCTGGAGCTCAAGCCTGCACTCATAGTTCACTTGGTGATGGCTTCACTGCCACCACAATTTGAAAATTTCATCATCAACTACAATGTGTCGCCTGAAAAATGGGACATTGAAAAGACCATTGCCATGTTGTCGCAAGAAGAGGAAAGGCTGAAGTCCCAGAATGGGGGCTCCTTGAACTTTGTGAAGGACAACAAGAACAGGAACTACAACGGTTCCCCTTCTAAGCCATATGGCAAAGGTCCTCCCAGTATAAGCCACATGGCAAAGGTCCCCAGCAGTATCAGCAAGTGGACAAAGACACCTGCCACCACTGCAAGAAGAAAGGGCATTTCAAGCAAGATTGCCCAGATTGGCTCAAGATGATAATGGAAAGAGAGGTAAGACACAGTTTCTTTTGTAAATGAATCCCTGTATACACAGTTTTCAAAATCTACTTGGTGGATTGACTCAGGTGCAACTGTTCATGTTGCAAATTCTTTACAGGGATTCCATTCGACAAGGACTTTGCAAAGAAGCGAAAGACACATTGAAGTCGCAAATGGAGTTCAAGCAGAAGTTGAAGCTGTTGGCGACGTCTCCTTGGAGCTAGCTGATGGTTTCAATATTATGCTTAGAGATGTTTTATTTGTTCCTTCGATTCACAGAAACTTAATAAGTGTATCGTGTTTGGATAAAGACAGTTATGAATGTTATTTCGGTCATGGCAAGTGTGCCATATGGTTTAAAGATGCTTGTGTGGGTATTGCTTTACTTCATGATAAGCTTTATTTGTTATCCTTGCGTGAAAAAGTGCATTCTGTGAGTAATGTGAATGAACAAATTCCTTGTCGAACAAAGAACAAAAGAAAAGAAAGCGAACTCATGACTCTTCGAAGTTATGGCACTGTCGATTAGGCCATATTTCGAGGGGAAGAATAGAAAGCCTCGTTAAAAATGATATTCTTCCTCCGTTAGAGTTCTCAGATATCGAACAATGCATAGATTGCATAAAAGGAAAATACGTAAAACAAATTAAAAAGGGTGCAAACCGAAGCACAGCGACACTAGAAATTATTCACACTGATATATGTGGACCATTTCCGGTGAAAAGTGTGGATGGTTATGACTCGTTCATAACGTTCACAGATGATTACTCCCGATATGGTTATATTTATCCAATTAAAGAAAGATCTGAAGCATTGGATAAATTTAAAATATTCAAAGCTGAAGTTGAAAATCAACATGATAAAAGAATTAAAATAGTCAGGTCCGACCGTGGGGGGGAGTACTACGGTCGGCACACTCCATATGGTCAAGTACCTGGACCTTTTGCAAGGTTTTTACAGGAAAATGGAATAGTCGCCCAGTATTCTATGCCGGGCGAACCACAGCAAAATGGAGTAGCTGAAAGGCGTAACCGTACTCTTATGGATATGGTGCGCAGTATGATGAGTTATTCCACACTGCCATTGGGATTATGGATGGAGGCGTTAAAAACCGCCATTCACATTCTCAACAGAGTACCAAGTAAGTCGGTGCCCAAAACACCGTACGAGTTGTGGACAGGGAAAGTTCCTTCTCTACGCCACTTGAAAGTCTGGGGGAGCCCAGCTGAGGCAAAAGTTTTTAATCCCACATTGCAAAGTTAGACCCCAAAACAGTAACTTGCCATTTCATTGGCTATCCTGATAGATCAAAAGGTTATCGTTTCTACTGTGCAGACAGATACACAAAGTTTGTAGAAACGAGACACGCGGTCTTCTTGGAGGACGAAATGATGAGGGGGAGCATGGTAGGCCGGAAAATTGATCTTGAGGAGAAGAGGGTGTGTGCACCTTTTCCGATGATCCATGAGCCATTTTTCGCCCTACCTGTTGTACCTGCACCGATAATCCCAGAGGTTGTGGTGCAAGCACCTGTTGTAACTCCACCCGTGACCACAACGAGGCAAGATTCGGAACCTGTCCGTCAGGACCGACTCAACCCGTTGTTGAGCATGAAAGGGAGCGACGACAGCCACATTTAGAAGAAGAGTCGCACGTTGAGACACATGATGTGCCAGAGAATGAGACTCTTAGAAGGTCTAAAAGAGCTAGGAAATCAGCTATTTCTAGTGATTATAGAGTTTATAATACAGAAACAGTTCATATGGAAGAAGATCCCACTTCATATGAAGAAGCCATGAGAAGCGTTCACTCTTCGAAGTGGCTGGAAGCCATGGAAGACGAGATGAAATCGATGAGTTCTAACAATGTTTGGGACTTAGAGGAAATTCCTAAAGGAGCCAAAACAGTAGGCTGCAAATGGGTCTACAAAACTAAGTATGACTCCAATGGAACGTTGAAAAGTATAAAGCGCGACTTGTGGCAAAAGGCTTTACGCAAAGAGAAGGGTAGATTACAATGAGACATTTTCTCCGGTCTCATGTAAGGATTCTTCAGAATCATCATGGCACTAGTTGCGCATTTTGATTTAGAGTTGCATCAAATGGATGTAAAGACGGCATTTCTAAATGGAGATTTAGAAGAAATGTTTACATGAAACAACCCAGGTTTTTTCATGGAGGGGAAGGAACATATGGGATGCCGCCTAAAGAAATCCATTTATGGGTTAAAGCAAGCCTCTAGACAGTGGTATTTAAAGTTCAATAATACAATTAAAAGTTTTGGATTTAAAGAGAATGTTGAGGACAACTGCATTTATGCAAAGTTTAAAAGTGGGAAATATATTTTCCTAATTCTGTACGTGGATGATATCTTGCTTGCAAGCAATGATGTCAGTCTACTACTAGAAACAAAGAAATTCTTGTCCTCAAATTTTGATATGAAAGATCTTGGTGAAGCTTCATATGTTTTGGGCATAGAAATTCACCGGGATAGAAAGAATGGAGTGCTAGGACTATCACAAAAGGCATATTTAGAAAAGGTTCTAAAGAAATATAATATGCATAAAAGTAGCGCATCACCTGCTCCGATAGTCAAGGGCGATAGTTTTGGGAAATTTCAATGTCCCAAAAGTCAATATGAGATCGATCGAATGAAAGCAGTACCATATGCTTCGGCTGTTGGAAGCTTACAGTATGCACAAGTGTGCACTCGCCCTGACTTAGCTTTTATCACCGGGGTACTCGGTAGATATCAAGAAAATCCAGGCCATGAACACTGGAACATGGTAAAGAAAGCATTGCGTTATGTGCAAGGCGCAAAAGACCTCATGCTAACATATAGAAGATCTGATTCCCTAGAGATAAGAGGGTATTCAGACGCAGATTTTGCGGGAGACAAAGATGATAGAAAGTCCACGTCAGGGTACGTGTTCACTCTCGCAGGAGGGGCTATTTCGTGGAAAAGCTCCAAACAGTCATTAGTTGCTGCATCCACGATGTATGCAGAATTTATAGCATGTTATGAGGCCACGGGACAGGCGATATGGTTAAAGAAATTTATACCCGACTTGAAAGTGGTAGATTGTATTGACAAACCACTAAAGATGTACTGTGACAACCAGCCCGCAGTATTCTATGCTCACAACAACAAGTCGAGTAATGCTACAAAGGCAATAGATATAAAGTATTATGTTGTGAAAGATAAGATCCAGGATCAAACTATAAGTCTCGAGCATATAAGGACAAAGGAAATGCTTGCGGATCCGCTAACGAAAGGCTTACCACCCGATGTGTTCCAGAAACACATAGCCGGCATGGGATTAATGGAAAGCCTATGATCTGGATCATAGAGGCCCAAAAGTAATAGTTTATTGTTTCAAAACTGAAAAGTATATGGTGGCTGTCTGATTCTATCGGCAATGAGCTGTGACGATGAAACATGCTCTATGTACTAATCGGTGATGAAACGAGTAAAGTAAAAGATAAAAGTTAAAAGTAAAAGTTGAGATCAAGGGGGAGAATGTTAGGTATTGATCTCTAATTGATTAGCCCAACGGCTAGTCAATCCCTGTGATCGCGCCCTGATCGGGGGCGCCCGACCCTTAATGGTCGGTGGGCCCCTGTCGCGCTGCGCCATATAAAGAGGTGGGGGGCCGGGGCACACGGTACGAGGTTCACCGTGCCGCCGCCACCCCCACCTACAACCCTAACCGATCTGGGTGCGCAGCAGCGGCGGGAAGCACCACCGCCACCACCACGCCACCACTGCCTCGGCCACCATGGCCTCGGGGTCGAGCTCATCCACCCATGGAGAAGGTACGCCCAAATCTCCCTCTCTCTCTCTGTTCAACATACACACACACGCTGCACATGATGATCTACACGAGTAGTAGTTCTAGTGACACTAACAATGAGTACCTGCAAAGTTTACCGGGTCTTGAAATTCCTGGTCTAGGAACGAACAATTTGTTGGTCATAGTGACATCGACACCGATTAAGTTACTATTGCAGGACTGGTTTGTCAACATTATTAATCGTACTTGATATGATCTCCGATTGATCACTTGGATTAGTTGCAAAAAATAAGTAGCCCAAGTTGTTGATTCAGACTTTAATTTGGACAATCTCTTACCGTAATCACGATTTTTCATATTAGTAAGCTCAGAAATAATGTTCAAACGGATGAGCCACGTGCATTGGTACTTAGAAGACATTTGCATTTTTTCTGCCTGCTCCTTGGACATTAACTGTTCTACCTTCTACAAGATCACTGGTGACCCCAAACATTTGCAGCACCTAGAAACTTTGACTAGATTACTTGTATTTGGTCTGTTTGTTCTGAGCTTGTAATTTCCAGCAAAGCAAATAAGATGCCAGTCACACACAATGGTTCATGTCCTGTACTGCTACTTTTTCGGTTTGTGCACATTGACAGGGTGGATTCTTACCCTTTTCCTGCTGTTTTTCAGCATCCATGGCCAGTGCGCGATCATCATGTTCGATGTCACCTCCCGCCTCACCTACAAGAACGTTCCCACCTGGCACAGGGACATCTGCAGGTAAAAATTCTGCTCCCCTGGAATATTTTTAAGTCTCCACCTTGCTCTTGTTTCTTCAATCGTCCTAAATAATTTGAACTTTCCTAAATAATTTGTTGCAATCAGGGTGTGCGAGAACATCCCGATCGTCCTGTGCGGCAACAAGGTGGACGTGAAGAACCGGCAGGTGAAGTCCAAGATGGTGACCTTCCACAGGAAGAAGAGCCTCCAGTACTACGAAATCTCAGCCAAGAGCAACTACAACTTCGAGAAGCCTTTCCTCTACCTTGCAAGGAAGCTCATAGGGTAACTAAGTATTTGCTGCACTGCACCCCCTTAACCACAACTATTTGAATGCTACATAGATTCTTCTTGAGCACAAACAGAAATGATATGCTGATTCTGAACAATCAACAATATTTCATCACTCTGAGCAGTCAACAATTAACACGATGTATATGGATGTGATTGCAGGGACATGAACCTTCAGTTCGTCGAGCAGCCTGCCCTCGTCCCCGCAGAAGTCACCATCGACCATGTCGCGCAGCAACGGTGAGTGAACAATGCACTGCTCTGAATACTGCTACTTCTGCTTGCTCTACTGAAACTGCATACATGTGATGTTGCCTTCCTCCTCTTGTGCTGAAAAACTCGTGTTTGTGTGTGCAGGATTGATGCAGAGATAGCAGCTGCGGCGGCAATGCCCCTCCCGGATGAGGATGATGACGACATGAACAACTGAGCTGATCGTTCGTAGGCTGTGCCTAGTTCAGTAGCAAGCATACAATATAAGTTTAGAATAGTTCTCTTTTGAGAACTGAAATTTCTGTGTTAGTACAGACTTTCAGTATTGATGAACCTGGCTCGTGTGACACTTCGTGCTTTTCGCAGTAGTAGTTGTTGTGGGATTTCTTTGTCAAGTACTTAGAATGAGTGGAAATGTTAATCAGTCTTTATATCATTCTGGAGTGTGGCGTTTAAAAAAAAATCTTCATCAACGCTCAACTTGCCTTTTTTTGTTTTCATTTCTCCAACTTTTCGGTGTGGCCAAGACAAAATGCAGACTGCTCACCATGTATAGCACTACACTATCTCGGAAGCCGGCCTGCATCGTGCATACGAAACGTAGGGGACTGTAGTTAAGTTCCAAAGACGGAATCCAAACAGAAGATGGAAAGAAAACCGACAGTTAAGATCGATCTGAGGTCAACACATAGCAACTTGGAGGTCACGGAAGGATGTGAAATATACCTAGCTACTCGCTCATGTCCTCAATTGATGGATCGCCGTACGTAGAGAAGAATATGGAAGTGACGGCGGAGCTACCAGAGGACATCGTTTTTTTTTTGCACTAGAACTTCAGAACTTTTATTCATGAACTTCAGATCCAACGTAATCAGCAAGAACGCTGGTTACAAGAAAGCTAGGCGGAGAGTCCACCAACAGTCCGACACCTCCAAAGTGCAAGCGAGCTTAGCACAAAGATGGGCGGCACAGTTAGCATGTCTCTTTACATGACGAATATCGAAATTATTGAAACTTTTAGCTAGCTCTGCTACTTCTAATAAAATCGGCGCTACCACAGAACGTGATACCTGGCATGTCCTCCACATGTTGACAACATCCAGGCAATCAACTTCCATAATAACTTGCGCAAACCCTCTAAGTTTCGCAAATATAACTCCATCGCGCAAAGCGAGCCCTTCGGCCACCAGCGGATCAGACACTCCTGGGTGTGGTTTACTCCACGCCGCAAGGAAACTTGAAGATGTTCTTGCTATCCCGCCAGCCCCGCTTTTCCCAAGATGCTGATCAACTCCAGCATCCGTGTTGATTTTGATCCAATCCTCAGGTGGACGCCGCCATCCATATCCCGGCAACACTCTGGCACTTTCTCTCGGAAGATCAAGCACAGCTAAAGCCTTCCGGATACGCTTCATAGATTGCACTGGATCAGTGCTAGCTTTGTCTTGGGTGATATTGTTTCTAGAGGTCCAAATCACCCACATTATTGTAACAATTTTTGCTCCATCCTCACTAGTGAAACGAGAGTCACAGAGAATATCTCTTGACCATGTATCTAGATGAAGCTCTGGTAATTTCACGTGAAGCCAGTCCCTTGCTTCTCTCCAAAAATTCTTTGCATGAGAGCATTTTATCAGTGCATGCATCATGTCCTCATTCGCAGCCATGCAAACCTTGCACCTAGCTAACGTGGCTATGTGTCTATACTGTAGTATACTGTAGAGTACTCTCAACTGGAAGAATTCCGTGAAGAACTCTGCCACCAGAATACTCTAACCTTTGGTACAACCTTGAGCTTCCAAAGTCGATCCCATGTCTCTCTGTTATTCTCTGAAGTTTCCTTACACGTCCCTTCCTCCAGAGTCAACTGCTCGTTGCGAGTCATTAGAGTACGATACGCTGATTTTACAGAGTAGACACCTGATTTCTCCGGTTCCCATGCCAAAAAAATCCTCACCACCATTCTGTCGAAGAGGAATATTCAAAATAGAATCAGCATCGGATGAAATGAAATTTCTTCTAATCAAATCGATCTTCCCTGATCCATTTTCTGTATTAATAAGGTCCGAGACCTTGTTCAATACATCTCTGCCAATATGCACCGATGGCATCATAGAAATTTTCCCGGGATCCACTTATCTTCCCAAACAGCTCTTGATGGTCCATCCCCAACTCTCCTAATTAGACCACTTGCAGCGCCTGACAGCCCGCAATAATTGCTCGCCATGTCGCGGATGATCCTCTTGCTCGTGTAACCTAGCTACTCGCCCATGTCCTAGTAGAGCTACCGTGTCGACTCGCCCATGTCCTAGTAGAGCTACCGTGTCGACGGACGTAGCCGCCCTTCTAAGGGCTTGTTTGGTTGCTCGTATGGTTTTTGGCCACTTTGCATCCGTGGCTCCACTGGGCCTGGCCTTGGAGAAACGCGAGATGGTCCATGTTGTGCATGTAGTTTGTTTGCCAACAATGTGCTAGCCAGGCCCGTTCGGCTGGATGCAAGATTTTTGAGCACGGCGTTTGGTTTGTATTTGTGTTTCCGGTGCTCTCACCTCGTTGCTACGTGGTGAACTTACCTCACACCATCACGCACGTGACACCATGAAGCGCGGCGAGAAGAACAATGGCGCGGCGTGATGGTGGTTCGTCGGCGGAGGTTGAAAAACACATGCACCAAGCACACCCTAGTAGTAACAGCGGTGATGGTGAGAAGCACAACGGAAGAACACCATGTATGAACAGGTACAAAGTTCATTACAAGATCTACTAGTATATGTTTGTTGAAATAGAAAAGTTACAACACGAAATTTGTGCGAAACATCGAGTTGAACATGCTCCTGAAAGGATTTTTCAAAATTTCAACCGAGGGTGACGAATTTGACAAAATTCGTCTAAAAAAGTTCCGAACGTTCGTTCGAAATTGACAAGCTATGGTCGATGATACTTAGAACCGAGTACGGGAATGAAACGTACTCATCTACACACACATATTTCGTGTAAACACTATTTTGAATCGAAGTGTGTTTGTGCAGATTAGAGACCAAGTGAAAATGAAAAGGAGAAAAAGGGGGAAAGGCTTCCGTGTGGATGAGGACGAGCATGGAGAGAGCCTGGGGAGATCTAGCCTGGTACTGCATCTGTGGAAGATGGCCGGAGTCGCCGCGAGAAGGCCGGACTTGGGGGAGGAGGCGGAGGATGGACACGGAGATCAGCTCGAGGCGCAGACCGCCTCGACCGCTCGTCCTCCCCCTGGCAAACAGGAGCGCTCACTCCTTGAACTTCAAGGACCGACGCTGCTGGGTTGCCGTACGCCGGCGAGCCGTACTCGCCGTCCGGAGCTGGAGTGTGGCGGGAGTAGTTGTGCTCGTGGCCGGCTCCCGTGTAGGCCATCCTGAAGGAGAGGGAGGTGGGGAGAACAAGTAGCTCGTACGCCATCAGCCACAACGGCTTGCGGAACAGTGTCAAAATACACTAGGCTATGGAGAAACGGCCTGACTGAGGGTGCTTTTAAGTTCTGTGAAGATGCAGGCCCGCGGAATGGGGCAGCTAACTAAACAGGCAGAAAAAGAGGTAAAACGCCACGTTCCGAGCCTCCGTGGGCAACCAAACACGCCCTAAGTTACGCCGCGACGTGCAAGGGTGGAGCGCCCTCATTGCCAACATCTCCTTCCTCTGTCGCCAGGGGCGGATCCACCATCCCTCCTGCCAGGGCAGCCACCGGCCGTCCGAGCTTGCCAGTGCCGCGACGCCTTGTAGCATGCGATTTTCTATAGCAATTTTGCAGTACAATTGCATCGTAGGCAGTAGACACATTTGCCCAGGCTTCTAAAAATTCCTCGGTCCGTCACTCTCTGTCGCTGCTCGACAAAGAACACGTGCCATCCATCGTCCCTCCTTGACTTCTTGGTTAAGCAAGTGGGCGATGCTCTGCCGCCGCCTGTCTTCGTCCGGGGACAGTCAGGATTGTTGCTCATCATCTGCGGCCGTCCGCTAACCTTGTTCGTCCCTAGCCGCTGCCGGCCGGCCTCTTGGATGGTGCGGAGGGCGGAGCCGCTCGCCGTCCGTCGTGTCCTTCCCATGTGGGCCTCACCGTGGTTTTTATGAATCCACAATTTATATACCTTTTCCGTTAAATCTTTCATGTTTTTGTGTATATTTTTCCTTTAAAATTATATTGGTTGTTTATTTTCAATCTAAAGAGTAAATTTTAAAATTTAAAACCTGTGGATAATTATTAAATGTGTGTGATTTTTTAAACCGTGAACAATTGTTTTAAACTTTGTGAACATCTATTCGAACGTGTGAACAAAATGCGCTTTGTGAACATTTTTGGAACATGTGAACAGTTATTTTGAAGCGCGAGAACATTTTAAACATAAAAAAGAGATTCATTTGACCAATGCGAATGTTTTTTTTAACATCATGAACCATTATTTTTGGACCGTGTGAATATTTTTTCTTTACATCGTGAACAAATATTTTGAAATGCATGTACACTTTAATTTTCGCATGAACATTTTTGTGAACTATATGAACATTTATGTTATCTCGTGAATAGTTTTTAAACTATACAATTTTTTCTCTCAACTTTCTAATAAAAAATGGCAAAATTTAAAACGATAAAAGATTGGGATGAAAGGAAGAAAAGAAAAAACTGCGTGACGGTGGAGTTATTCGATCTCATCGCCCAATTTTTTTTTATTTTGCAAGGATGGTCCGCAATTTTTTTGTTTGACGTAACAAATACGTGAGGCATGTACGCAGGCAGCGACGACAAAAGCAGCAGTACGTACACGCGAACGACATGTGCAGGACATTCACCCACGTAGGCGTAGGTATATATGTGGTATCATTCGAGAGACCGGGGCAGTGCGGCGCAATGGAGTGAGAGCGATGCTACGGCATAACTGTCACGTACGGACACGATGTGCATGGGTGAGCTTCGCACGGACAGAGAAGGTAGGAAGTGAAGGCGTATGATGGGCATGGGCTAGGACGCGCACCGTTGCCGAACCTCATGCCGATCGATGCCGGCAGCGGCACGCACGTTGGGGTCGCGTGCGCCGGCCGGGGAGACGAGCGACAGGAGATGGCGGCGGCCGCCTGGACCCCGTGGCCCGCGCTGGATCACGACCGGGCAGCGGAGATCGGGCGTGGATCAATCCCTGGGCTCCATCTGCCGACCATCGCATGCAGGGAGCGACAGGAGATACGCATGGCCGGATGACGGGACACGTAGCCTCAGTTTCAAACGCAACGTACAGAAAAAGTTGTGATCCACGAGGAGCACACATCTCGCGTGCATGGCCAGCACTGCACTGGTGCGCAACTTGACACAGGACAGCAGAATTTGCTTGACCATGTGAATTGAGTTCCGTCACATGGTGGCTATAGACATATAGTATGGCCGAAAGCGTCCGCCCTTTGTGAAAGTCCTTTTCGTCATACGGGAGGGACGGTTTAACAAGTGTTGCTTGCGGAAATCCCACTCTGAATTAGCTCGAGCAAGAGAACTATGGCGAATTCCATGCATGGACTAAGTGTTACAATAATAATCGATGGTGTCTACTCAAACCTGAAATTCACACATTTGTTCCTTTCTTTCTCTCTTTGCTCTCTCGCTCCGCTAATTCTCTTCTTGAGGGTCACCCGCGCCTTGACATGCAGCTCCTCTCCCTCACCTCCCGGGCGGCCTCGCCGGCCGAAGGGGATGGGGCAGGGGAGGCCTGCTTTGTCATGTATATAGTGCTAGCCCTAGGTTGTGTGTTTCCTACGTGGAGTCTGTCGTGATGTCGTGGAGGATCTGGCGACAGATATCGGGTGCATCTGGTCGCCGGTGGTGGTTACTCTGTTCATCGCGATGCTCCGGTGGGCGGAGGTGAAGGCGATGGGAGAAGAATCCCTAGCCCCCCCTTTACGTAAGCTCAAGGCTTTGCCTCAGAATCCCTCGACCCTCACGAAGAGGGAGAGGAACGGTGTAAAGGCGGTGTTCTGCTTCGATTTCGCTTGCGACATGAAGTTGGAGCACGTGTCGGAGGCGCTCCTGATGCGACTTTTCTAGGCAGAGCTCATCGGCAGAGGCCAAGATATGTCCAAGCTATCCATGGCGACGGGAGCCTCTTCACGCTTAGTTGCAGGTTTTGCCCGAGCTTCTTCCTCCTTCACTGGAGGATCTTGGATCTCGGTGAAGGATATCCATGGCTGGATGCACTAAAAGTGGTTTAGTCCCCAGTGGTGCAGTCGGTTCCTTCGCCTCGAGGTCGTCGGCAACGTGCGGTTTTGAAGAAGCCCTTGATTGATTTTCTATGTTTTCAGTAGACGACTTGTATGCAAAGTGCAAGGGCCCTGGTGTAATTTATATTTTACTTTTGTTCCTTCTTGCAATCACCGCTATGAATATATGCTTCTAGGCCCTTTGGGCCTTTTCCCGTAAAAGACATATTTGTTTTATTTTGCTGTATGGATAATCATGGCAACTTCCTCCTTAAACTTCTTGCATCTGAGTAGATTCGTTGTGATGCCTTTGCAAATGGTATCGTTCTTTGGGGTCCAAAATGCTCAACTGGTAAATACCATAACCTCTATACGGAAATGCTGATGGAGGTGGTTCTTGAATCCAGTAGGTTGAGGTTTGGAAAGTCCAGTTGAGACTTTTAAATCATTCCACCAAAAGGAGGAAAAAGTGTATGAAACATAACACACGAATAGTCTAACTAATATAAACTTTTCCTCTCTTAAGGAAGATTAGTTTAAGGTATTTATATTTTTATTCTTCGTTCTAATCTTATTATAATTCTTTATACTTTGTAATTGTCCATAATATTGTAAAAAAATACTATGGAGATCAACAAATGTATCTTGTATTTAATTATCATTTTTATTTATTTTTGTCTCAGATATTTCTCATGTGATTTTTTTGTTGAATATTATTAGCTAATACTCATTTACCCCATTTGTATTTATTTTGAACTGCAATGTGATAAGGATGCACTTTGTATCCTTCAATGTCTTATATACTCGATTTTTTCATATTGTACCAACAAAAATAAATTCAGCAAAATCGATTGCAGTCTCCTCACATAGACCTAACCCTGTCCATCGATTAAAAAAACTTTAACATTGCCTCTCTAAAAGTTTAATTTATCTGCTTTTTCAGATGCATGATTGCAAGATGCACAAATTAAAATTCTACCCCTGTGAGAACTAGAACTAAGGGATATGACATTCTCCCACTTTAACGAAAACATTTTCCTAAAGTTACGAAACTCTTTACCCAAAGAGCTGAGGATAATCTCAGCGTAAATCTTCGTCCTTTTAGCATGTTGCTTCTCGTTCATGATTATTTTTCTGTTGCACCTTACAATACTTAATTGCTCCATTTCGGAGCCTTTTCCAGTTTCCTTTTAGTTGGTTGTAGTTCTAACTTTGCACGTGACAAGGGTTCCTTCGGTGGTTTCAGACATTTCCATAATCGAGATAGAAGAAATACATCGTGAACTTTAGATAATCATTCGGGTAAATCTAACTCATATGCTACTTTTGTGACTGGAAACGTCTAGGTGCTACTTTGAATAATCATTTGGGTAAATCTAACAAGAATTAAATTTCTAGTGCATAAGGCTCAGTTGGGCCCTGGTCGCGTCTGGTAGCAAAATCGAGGCGGACAACCTCCGCTTTATGCATGCCATCGAGGTGGCGTACCAGGCTTGCTCCTCCGGTGGCGTCGCCTCCCACCTCGACCACGATGCATCCGAATGCCTCCTCCGCCCCAGAGTAGGACAACTCCTCCTCAACCGCCTACTTCGACGTCGACGACTACGATGACGATGACAATGATGACTTCGGCTTTGTCAGCAACGACGAGGTTTAGGGTTAATTAGGTTAGGGCTTAGTTTAGGTTTAAATTTCATTAAAATATTCTAAAATATCAACAAATTTGAATGAAAGTGTAAAATTTCGCTTAAATTTAACGTAAATTTTTGAGATGCTCTCGCTACCCTACGTTGCATTCTCTTCGACAAACTCACCCATCACCGAGGCGCTAAGAAGAGATCGGTTATCTATTCACGCGAGATCATCAATCAACAGACAAGATGCATAGACCCTGGGTCCTGGGATCGCGTCGCGAGACGTGCACAACAAGAAGTCCACGTCCGGCATCACGAGACGTGCATACACGGGGATGTATGTTCTGCTCTCCCAACACGCACGCACTTCAAAATTCAAACCCAGCGGCGGCGGCGGCAGCAAGCAACCGTCGCCGCGGCTCGCGCGACGAGACCTTCCCGGAACGCGCGCGGCCACCACCGAGCATCGTGCTCCTCCCGCCCGGCACCGTCCCGCGGTGCGCGCGCGCCACTCCGACACACGCGCACATGTCCACCTCCTTTCCCGGCTTCGGCTCCATCAACCAGTGGCGGCGCCAGGAATTGGTGCCTGGGTATTCACCCAAATTTTTTTTTTCCCTAAATGCAATATATGAACCAAATAATACGGTAAATCTAGGCGAATTTTTTTTCTTCATGTACAATCTACAATACAAGAAAACAAGAGGAAATTTAGGAAATTAAAACATTTCATCTACAAAATTAGATCTACTACTAGTGCAGAAGGTTGGACCAAATCAAACCGAACTGGATGTCGTGGTTCCCCATGGCGCCTGATGCAGTCCGTGAAGGACCAGCCCGTGAGCCCGAGACGACGTGATTCCAGCCGTGGCGCAGCGCCAATCGAGCTCCTGGGGGCCTGCGGCTCGGATCCATGCCTGACAATCTCCTTCCGACGTCCTCGAGTCGGAGCGGCTGGTGCTGCTGGGCGAGAACGCGCGGCTCGGGTTCCGCGCGTCTGCCGCCGAGGACGAGGCCGCCGCGGCCGCCGCCGAGCTCGCGTACACGCGGCGCCGGCGCGCCGCGTGGCCGAGATGGCGCGGCTCGTGGTCAAGCTCCGCGAGGACCACCGGGTGTGCATGCTCGGGCGGAAGATCGAGGCGCTGCAGGCGCAGGTGTACGGGCTGGAGTCTCCGGCGAACGGCGGCTTAGATCCGACGCAGCTGTCGATGCGGCCGGAGCGGGCGTGTGTGAGAGAGGCGAGCTGGGAGAGGCAGGGTTAGCCGAGGAAGGGGATCGAGGCGAGAGGTGCGTGTGTGCATGAGTGCGTCGCGTGTGCCGTGTGCGTGTGTAGCAACCTGGCGCTGTATTGTGTCGATGTGTATACACATTTTTTTTTATGCTCCAAATCTTGGGTATTCCTGTGAATACAGGGGCATACCCCTGCGCCGCCCCTGCCATCAACCTCCATTTTATACTACAGTGCTCATACTCGAGCTCACAGTCCGCCCCCGATTACACGCGGATGCACCAAGACGCCGGCAGCGGCAACCCGGCGCACGGCGAGATCGAGGGCGCCACCGCAGCTAGCCCGCACCACCGCGTTGACTCCTTGCAACCAATCATCCACATCGCCTACGTACAAGCTCGTTCCAATCCGAAGAAAAGGTTATCAACTTATCATTTGATCATTTCCGTCTGTACTTGATCGGTTGGGAGTTGGGACAGTTCCAAAATGGCTAGCTAGAGCACACTGCATTGGTCGCTCAAAGATGCACCGTAGTCCGTGGAACATGCTAGCTGCCGCCGTGTCCTCCCAACGGCTGCGTCGCCAGCTTCGGCTCCATGTGGCGCGCGACCGCGTGGATAACCATTTTCTAGTACTCCATAACTTCAACCACGTACAGGTAATCACCTGCCCAAACCGAGAAACCAATCATTCTCTGTACTTCAAGCTTAATTGTCTTTGCTTTTGCAGCATCGCAGGGTACGCTAGTAGAGAAAAACTTATAGGTAGAAATGATTCTGTGGCGCACCCCCTAATCGGTGCGCCACAGAAATAATTTCTGTGGCGCACTATTTTGCGTGCGTCACAGAATTGCGCCACAGAAATCTGCATTTCTGTGGCGCACGGGGCTCGGTGCGTCACAGAAATGCTGATTTCTGTGGCGCACCCGGTCCCGTGTGTCACAGATATTTTTTTCAGATTTCAGATCCGCACTCTCTCTCCTCTCACCTCTCACCTGGTCAAACCGCTGCAGGCCACACACATCGCACGCATCACCTGGCCACACATCGCACGCATCTCTCCACGCACTCATCACCTGGTCAAACTCCTTTCTCTCTCTCTCTTTCTTCACGCACACCACGCCGCCGCCGCCGGCCCCCTCCCCATCATCCATGCCGCCGCCGCCGCCTCATCTCCCCAAGCCCCGACCACCGCGCCGCACGCCGCCATGGCCTCGCGCCCTCCCCTCCGCACCACCTCCTCCACTCGATCCCCATCCTAACACGGCCCAGCCCACGGCCGGCCTAGTCCTCGCACACGGCCGCCCACGCGAAGACGCCGTGCTCAGCCGCCACCACCACCACGGCAGCATCCACGGCAGCAAGCAGCAGCCGCAGCGCAAGATCCCGTCCGTGGCGCCGTCCGTGCAGAGCGCGCCGTCCGTGGCCGGCGAATCGGGGCGTCGGGAAGCTCCGGACCATCTCACGACTCCCGGCGACCGCCCGTGGACAAGGACCATCTCGGCCTCCCGGCCGCGGCGGAGGACGACCAGCTTGGCCTCACGGCGGCGGCGCGTGAGTAGATGTGGGCGGCCTCCCGTCGGGCGCGCGTGGAGTAGGATGGGGGCGGCCTCCCGGCGGCAGCGCAAGGAGTAGGAGGAGCTCAGCCTCCCGGCTCGCAGCAGGCTACAGGCGACGCTGCCTTTCCCGGCCTTGTCCACCGCGCGCAGAATAGGAGGGGCCCGACCTCCCGGCGGCGGCGCGTGCAGGAGGACCAGCTCGGCCACCCGGCGGCGGTTCCTCTCGCCGGCGACGGTGTCGAAGCCATGGTGGGGCTGCGCCGCTGCGGTACTGCGGTGGGCAGCTGTTTTTTTTTTAACCGATGAAGACATTCTGTGGCGCATGGTTAGGTAGTGCGCCACAAAAAATCTGGATATTTCTGTGGCGCACGGTGGGGATGCGCCACAGAATTAAATTTTAGTGACGAGCATTCTGTGGCGCACCCACCAAACTTGGGGTGCACCACAAAATTGCTATTTCATGCGCCACTAAAAGGCCTTTCTGTACTAGTGGTATCCCACGTTAGCTGCCTGTTTTTTTTTCACTTTCGATTGAAACGGAGTTAGCAGCTTGTTTATTAGAGATCTCTGTTTATCATGCTTATGCTTCCTTCGGTGTCCGGGCCAAGAAACCGAAGTCGCCATTCTTCGACCTTAGCGTGCCTTGGACGATATGGTCAAGTGGAAAATATGGACTCTCTAAGACTTACTTGTCGGTAATTCCGACCTCTTGACAGAGATCTGTTTGTCTCGTACTTACGAGAATGAAAGAGACAACCCCGGAAATAAATTGAAAGGGACAAGAGCTACGTGACTTCGGTTCCTTTGCTCCGCTTCTTGGTCCCTGAAGACGGCGCTGGCCCTCTAGTAAAACAAACTTACAACTCTTCAAGGAGTGCAACCTAAATGAGCAGAAAATAAAAACTCTAAAGAACAGTATTAGGCGATAAGTTATAGTATTTCAAAAGGTTAATAATGATTTATTTTCCCGGCAAAAATTGATTTATTTTTAGAATTGTTTAACTTAATTCCTTAATCACATAATAGACCGAAGCAAAAGCTTTGCCGGTTTAATTAATTAAGAAGAAACGAGTTGTCTAGTTAGTTAACAAAAAAATTCGGGTGAAAGAAGATACAACCGTGGCCAAGCCTGAGCAAACACCAACACAATTACGGGCAAGCCTGAACAACACTCTTCTGAAACATAAACGGACCCTACCAATGCCCGAGAGAAGACTCCATGAGTACTGTTGTAGGAGTAGATACGGAATGCTCCAACGTAGATGAAGCACCCCACCCTCCAGGAGAGTTGCCCCATCGTGATGCCTACTACTAGCATCAAGGGCAACCTTGCCGCCCACACGAAACGAGATCGATGCACTCAACAAGGTCAAACTCCTAGGACCGCCGCCCCGTCACTCATCTGATCCGCTACATCCAACAGACCGCCAACACCACCTTCCCAGACTGGCGTCTCAACGTACCACCCTCGCACAGCCACAACGCCGCACGGCTCAGATGCCTGCAACCAAAGCTGGGAAAACAGCACGTAGACCACGGCACACACCAAGATCCCAGGCTGACACACCGACGTATAGTCAAACCTATTCCGGTGACACGCGTCGACTGAACCAACAACCTCACCACTCTAGCAACACAAAAAGGCATGACAAGCAACACACAAACAACTTCGCGAGGCCACTACCACAAGATCCACCATCCCGATGATAAGAGAAGCACAAGCCGAAAGCAATATACTCCATTTGGTTATTCATATACAGAATCAAATGATTTACATTTTGTTTGGCAATATATGGATTATTTGACACAAAAATCACACCATTAAATTCAGAAAAATCCCTTTTCTAATCGTTACAATCTTGTTATTATAAGTAAAAGTGTCCCATTTTTAATTCAACTGGTGATTCACTAAACTAAAAGTGTAGACTTTTTTTTAATCAATTGAGATCTAAGAAAATAGTTGATCGAGACATAGCAAAACATAAAAACTTATGGTTTTAATCCAACATTAGTAAGCGTAGATGACTTACATAAATCATCAGAGGGGAGATGTTAGATGTCCACCTAGGAGACATGGTCAGGTGTCAATATGCTTAGTTATATATTTTTTATTCTTATAATGAGTTTTGCATCTGAGTGCTCTAGCCCAACGGTTCTCTTAATTTAGAGACATATAAGCTGTCTGGTTTGGATGTATGCAATCATCTACATATAATGCCAATAATTAGTTTATTATTAGCATGTAAAATACAATCATTAGTCCTGATAAGAAATCACATCAAGAGAGACAGGTAGGAGGCAGACGTCCACAATTTAGTAACGTTTTCTTTCGTTGGTTTGAGATTTTAGTCCAAAAAAATAAGGATTAACCCACTTGTTTGTAGCATGTCATGACTTGCGTATACAAGCATAGACAGATCAGGCCATACTACAATTTTGCGGTCTGCTCACACTTCCACATTAACAAGGAAACCAAAGGACATGCATGACTTGATGACTTGAGTAGTGGATTGCAATTATTTAGGAATAGAAGATTCGCGTATCGGCGTATGCATGTTTCTAGAAGTGTTAATGCCAGATCAAGAACTAACATAACACGTGTTTCCCCTTATGTCATTCGAATAACTGTTTAATTTCTTAAAATGGGAAAGTCAGGAATTTTATCACGGCTGTCATGAAATCCAAAAATTGTTCACCCAATTTAATGATTTGTCCATCTTGTTTGAAAAAGTCAGGAGCAGTATTATCTTAGTCAACTGGTGTTTTCCCCGTACAAATGCAAAATTGTTCAGTGCCATTTTACTGACAAAGAATATATTATGCCCTGAAGTTCTTTTAATCGTGAAATTTTGCATAAATCCTAACATCAGGGTGTCGGCTGAGAAATAGTAAGAAATTCCAATATAACTGGAAATTAGATAAGCAATTTAGTTACGGATATATGCGCACTTCTAATTTAAGACCATACTTCTCACATGACATTTTCCCCATCCGTTCCAAGTTTCAACAGGAAAAAGGAATTGCCACGTCACCAACCCAGGATGGTGGTCAATTGAAGACGCTGCTTAAACCTACCTCGTTGACTCCCGCAAACCCAAAGCATGATCAGAACAGAGCAATCGCTGGGCCCGACTACCGCCGCCGGCCAGTCCCCTATATAACGGCCGCCTCCTCCCGCCCACCTCCTCCTGCTCCCTTCTCATTGCAAAACTACAACCCAAGAACGCTCTAACGACCACCGCTGACCGAAACCCCTGTTCTTTCCGGGTGTCCTCTGTTCCAAGAAGCAGGGGGTCAATGGGCGCCGAGGAGGAGGGGATGGGGTCGCCGGTATGGTGGTCGACGTGGAGCTGGCTGGCCGTCGCCGTGACGGCGGGGTGCCTGCTCCTGCACATGGCCGCGCGGGTGGCCGATGCTCTGTGGTGGCGACCGCGGCGGCTGGAGGCGCACTTCTCGGCGCAGGGCGTGCGCGGCCCGCCGTACCGGTTCCTCTTCGGCTCTGTCCGCGAGATGGTGGCGCTTATGGCTGAGGCCACCGCCAAGCCCATGTCTCCGGCCACCTCCCACAACGCGCTCCCCCGGGTGCTCGCCTTCTACCACTACTGGAGAAAGATCTACGGTATGCATGTGCACGCCGCTTCTGTGCTTCTTTTCTCATGTTTCTGTCGTTTGGCTGCACGTTCTCGCGACCAGTGGATGGAATTTTAATGGCGGTGTCGTGGTGTCTGGCGCAGGGCCGACGTTCTTGATTTGGTTCGGGCCGACGCCGCGGCTGACGGTGGCGGAGCCGGAGCTCGTCCGCGAGATCTTCCTGACGCGCGCGGAGGCTTTCGACCGCTACGAGGCGCACCCCATCGTCCGGCAGCTCGAGGGCGACGGCCTCGTCAGCCTCCACGGCGACAAGTGGGCGCTCCACCGCCGCGTCCTCACCCCGGCCTTCTACCCCGACAACCTCAACGTACGAATGAAACGCATGTTGTTGCCCTTTCTCTCGGGTCCTTTGGTCACTGCGCAGCGGCTCACACGGCGATGTGTGTTTTGCAGCGGTTGGTGCCGCACGTCGGCAGGTCAGTGACGGCTCTGGCAGAGAGGTGGCGCGCGATGGCGTTTGCGAGCGGCGGCGAGGTGGAGGTGGACCTGGCGGAGTGGTTCCAGGCGGTCGCCGAGGAGGCCATCACTCGCGCCACGTTCGGGCGCAGCTACGACTCCGGCCGCGTGGTGTTCCGCATGCAGGGCCGCCTCATGGCCTTCGCCTCCGAGGCCTTCCGCAAGGTGCTCGTCCCCGGTTACCGGTACGTCGTCAAACACATTTAAACCCAAACGCAACGATTAAACTCGACGATTCGTCCTCACGCATGTTCGCGCCGGGATTAATTAAACACTCGATTCATTTGCAGCTTCTTCCCGACGAAGAAGAACCGGATGTCGTGGGGTCTGGACAGGGAGATCAGGCGGGGCCTAGTCCGGCTCATCGGCCGGCGCAGCGGCGCCGCGGAGGAACACGCAACGAAGGCCACCATCAAGGGCAACGACGGCTTCCGCGACCTGCTGGGGCTGATGATCAATGCGCGCGACAAGAAGTCGCAGCCCATGCCGGTGGAGGACATGGTGGAGGAGTGCAAGACGTTCTTCTTCGCCGGCAAGCAGACGACCACCAACCTGCTGACCTGGGCCACCGTGCTCCTGGCCATGCACCCGGAGTGGCAGACCCGCGCGCGGCAGGAGGTCGTCGCCGTCTGCGGCCCCGGTGAGCTCCCCACCAAGGAGCACCTCCACAAGCTGAAAACGGTACACCACGCACAAACCACTGTTCCGATCGAGAGACACCGAAAGTACCCGAAGAACGATCTTTTCAAAAGCGTTTTTCTCCGGATCGAGGGGCGTTTCGGTAACTTAGCAACGACAAGAGCAACCAAAAGAAAAGCCTCACGTTGTTCTCTTCTCCGTGTCCTGTTTGTTTTTCCAGCTGGGGATGATCCTGAACGAGACGCTGAGGCTGTACCCACCGGCCGTCGCCACCATCCGCAGGGCCAAGGTCGACGTCACCCTGGGCGACATGGCGATCCCCCGCGACACGGAGCTGCTGATCCCGATCATGGCGATCCACCACGACGCCAGGTTCTGGGGCGCCGAGGCCGCGCAGTTCAACCCGGCCAGGTTCGCCGGCGGCGTGGCCTGGGCGGCGACGCACCCGCTGGCGTTCATACCGTTCGGGCTCGGGTCCCGGATGTGCGTCGGCCAGAACCTCGCGCTCCTCGAGGCCAAGCTCACCGTCGCCATCCTGCTCCAGCGGTTCGAGTTCAAGCTGTCGCCCAAGTACGTCCACGCGCCGACGGTGCTCATGCTGCTCCACCCGCAGTACGGCGCGCCCGTGATCTTCCGCCCCATCATCCCGTCTCCACCGTCCGATTCGACGCAGCAGGCTAGGTAGCTGGTAGCTTGCCAACGAACTGTAGGGACTACTAGTAGGAATTGACAGAAATGACCCAGCCGTGCTTTCTATGTGTGTGTATATATATATGCCTAGTGTGACAAGGAAGAACCACTAACAAAAAGCTTCCTCTGCATTTGTTGCCCTCGATCGTTAACTGACTAGATCATCAGAGAGCAGAGAACTTTAGGATTTGATGGCACGGGACAGGAAAACACCGGGCCCGCCTCCCCGGCCCGGTCGCTTCCATTTGTTCTCTTCCCCTTGCATGGATCCTGGCTGGGTGTTTGTTTGGGTACGGGTGTATATTATTCCGGCTATTCTTTACACGGAAAATCCAGAGGGAAAGTTGTATGGGGATGGGAAATTTGGTACACGGTATTCCAGCCTTGTGCTCCTCTCCTTTTTTGTTTGGGTGCCTGGTTGTGCTCTGTTGTGTTGACAATTCATCGTAGAAGAATCTCGGGTACAGGGAGGAATACGCTTTGTTCATTTTGTGCTCTTGTTTTTGTACAGACGCGTTAGATTCTAACTCAAGTCCACTGTGCTGCCAGTGTGTCGCCGCTGTCGTCCTCCTGTCTTCTCTCGCTCGCTTCGTTTTGGCCCTATGTTTTTTCTTCATACAAAAAAAAAACTTATTTCTGAGTACGCCATTTGGAAAAATCCTCACCAATGTAGCTTATTAACAAACTTTCGTGGCACAAGGAGGTCAACCTTGGCTCTGCTCTCTCCCCCGCTACAGTAGGGAGAGGCGACTTTTTCCACCCCCGTCCGATCCAGTTCGCGGCGACGTTCCTCCGGTTTCCCCCCCTCCGTCGGCCGCTCCGGCGGCGGGAGGGTGGGGAAACTCTGGTTCTCGCCTGTATATAGCTAGGTTCGAGTGGGATCTTCGCTGGCTGCGCCGTGGAGAGGATGGTGCTGTCGGTGTGGTTTGGGGCGGCGGAGGTCTTCTCCGGTGGTGGGGTTCTGCGGAGCCCGGCCGCTTCTCTGCCTCCTTCCGGGTGCTCGCATCTCGGCGGAGATGCCGTGCGCCTTCTTCCCGTGCCGGAGTACGCAGGCGGCGGCTCCGGTTGTTGATAGTTTGCAAGTTGCAGGTGTGGAGCTCCAGATCGAAGACGACGGCGGCGTCGCAAGGTGGAGGCCCTTCGGGTTCGAGGTTCGTCGACTTCCCGACCGCCATGGGACTCCGTCCGATCCAAGGTTGCAGAGGAGGAGCGGCGGCGGCGCGCCGGCGGAACGTCTTCTTCGTCTCCGTGGTCTTCCTTATCCTTAAGGACCTGGTTGTAATTTTCGTTTCTTTCGAGATGGTTCTGTAAGGTTGCTGGAGTAATACACTTGTGCTTGCTCGCAAAAAAAAAACTTTCGTGGCACAAAATACACGACTTAAGTAAATGGCCAGTGCTAGGCAGTGGCGGACCCATGAATTTAATTTTGCCGGGACGAACAGTTTAGGACAATTTTTTAAAGCATAAACGCAAGTGTATCCAACACAATAAATGGTCTCGAAAGATTCAGTTTTCAATATGGATAAGATTCAACTACTAAGAACATGGAAAATTATAAAAAAAATTCTTACAAACTACTAACATGTAAAAAAAATTATGTATCTAAATCTCAACACAAGTGTGACAACAATTGTAGCTTTTGAAGCGAGAGCATTGTACCATTAAGTTGAACAAGGAACACGAGGTGGTCGAGGTAGATGGCCTCGACGATTCTTGAAGGCATGAAAATGTACCATAATCTCCTTGTCGTCAATGTTTGCAAATACCTCGTGTTCAACAAAGGAAACAATTAAATCATTGAGCCAATCTCACTTATCTTGTTTCGAAGATCCGTCTTGACAATATTCATGGCTGGGAAAACCCTCTCAACTGATGTCGTCTCGACCGGTAATATCAATGCAAGTTTAATGAGGTGATAAACCAATGGAAACACTAACTTGAGTCTCAAACTACCACAAGTCAATGGAGCCGATCCCCTGGCGTGTTGAGGCTAAGTCACCAAGCTAAAGTTTGTTGACTTTTTTTCGCAACCAACAGAAAAAAATGTATGGAAGAGATTACATGGTCGCTTAGCCTTCAGTAAAAGGTGGATTCAACCGAGAAGGATCCGGTGCTATCGGCGAGGTATCCGTCCACCGTGGCCCTGACGTCCTACTCCCTCTCGGTGGTGCTGATTCGGGCAGAAGTGGATGGGATCGAAGGAGTGGGTGGCGTGGCGTGCGGACTTGGTCAGAAAAGTGTAGGTCGGGAAAGTATGTGAGAGAATCTCGTGTGAGTACGTCAGGTAAATAGTAGTGGCTTTTCCTAGATTTGTATTAGTTGCTTTGACTAAAACAGACAGATGTCAGGCAGTGAATAGGTGCGTAGGCACCACCATGGGTAGTGAATCATTTTTGTTCACTGGTATTAACATTCTTCATGCATAATGTATATGATTGCTACGATAAGATTAAGGATTTTATTTACATTATCACTCCAGTTTATTTGGCAATTTTACACAAGTCTGTGGGAAGTATGTTAAGGAGACGCTACCGTTCTCCTATATTTATATCAAACTTTTTAGTTCATTACCACTATTTTTATGTTGTTTCATTAATACACATTCTCCCACACATTATCTTAATCATCATTTTGTGTGTAAAACTAGTTTATGTATCTATGTAGTGAAGCTCATGTATCATAATATAGCTACTTGAATTTACTAATATATTTTCTATGCCATTTTGTTAATCATCGCAACAAATCTAAGTTCTAGTGCTAAAATAAAATTGTATTTTGTCAGAAAGTATGTATTTTCGGATTTTAGTTTGATATATGTTATATCATTATCTTTTATATTGCTTTCGACCTTAAATAAAAGTGGACCAAAAGAATCCCATTATACAAAGTAAACATTTATGCCACATATTTCTAATGCTTCTATGTGTTCCCTTGTCCTTAGTATCCTTAAATATCTACATTTTGGTAGAGTTTTATAGAGTGTATAAATCTAGGTATAACTAATTGTAAGCGTATGTAGTGTCAACAAATTACCAATCCCCGAATCCTTTCATTCGCTCTCGCTTGTTTTACTCTTTCCGCTTTTATTTACTTTACGTTCTGGGTTTAGTCAACGTCAAAGTTTGTCAATTTTGACCAAAAATATAGGGAAAAATATCAACATTCATACACTAGTAGAAAAGTGGCCTTAGAGGCGGACCTTTAGTTGCGGCTCGTTTCCGAACCGCGACTAGAGGTCTCGCGGCTCCGACAGATCCAACGGGTAGGACAGGTGGCGGTTTGTGCTGGAGCTTTGGTCGCGGTTGGAGCCACCAACCGCGACTAAAGGTCCTCCACCTGCGGCCGGAGCCGCGCGGGGCACGCGCGAGGACCTTTAGTCGCGGTTGGTGGCTCCAACCGCGACTAAAGGTCCCGCACAAAAAGGCCGCCTGTCCTAACGAGGACCTTTAGTCGCGGTTGGAGCCACCAACCGCGACCAAAGGTCAGTCGCCTTCATCTTCCACCCCGAGCCAGCCTTGGCCATTTCGAGCTCGAGTTGAATCTCCATTTTCTCTCCACCGAGCTCGATTTCATCCACGATTTTTTGCACCATTTGTTAAGATTGACGGTGGTGCATCTATCCAAGGGTTAGCAACTGCAAACTCTCTCTTTCGGCGCCCGTTTCGTTGGTTGTCTAGCTCATTTAGCTCAATTCATATTTGTAGTGCTAGGTAGGTGTATGATGAAATGCCTAAGTTAGCTCATTTTGCTTATTTAGCTCAATTTTGTATTGTCAATTTGATCTTAAACTAAATTATGTTTTTGTATTTCAGTGTCACAACATTCACCTCCTCACCGTCGTCGATAGACCGTCTCGTCACCGACACCACCTAGGTGAGCTTTCTTTTTTATTTAAAAAAAATCTATGTTGTATGATTTTGTTCCATAATTATTATTTGTTTTTTTGTATAAGTGTATAATTGTTTTTATATATATATATATATATATATATATATATATATATATATATATATATAGTGCCATGGTTTTCACAAATACCCCCACCGGCTCTCGTCCGCTCTATTATTCGGATGTGGTATGACTTTTAATAACTATATATTTGTTTCGTTTCGCGTTTATGACAATCATGCGGACCAACTTTGACATAAATATATATTTGTCTAGGAGGTAGTTGAACCGGAAATTCCAGTGGACCCTATTGTTGAATATTTTGTGAAAGAAAACGATGATTTGAAAGCTAAATTAAAAATAAGTGAAGATCTCCGCAAAGAAGAGAAGAAGGAATTGGAGGTTAAGCTTGTCAACATCATCGATGAACACCAGTTCAAGCTTGCCGACGTCGTCGATGCTTACGAGATCAAGTTGGATGGGATGCGCTCGAAGCTTGCCGACGTCGTTAATGCTTACGAGATCAAGTTGGATGCGATGCGCTTGAAGCTTAAAAAAATTAGAAGATATGCCATTAGTCAAGAGGCTTGGTATCATTATGCTGTTGGTTCAATAGTTACCTTAGTTGCGATTCTGATCGCATTTGTTGTTGGACTTAAATTCTTTAAATAGTTCAATGTTAGTTTAAATTAATGGATATTTAATGCTACAATGTATTACATTTGTCGCCACTCTACTTTGCTTGAATTATTATGGTCACTTATCTATTCATTACTGGCATGCATAATTTTTTTGATATACTTATATAATGCAGATGAGACGTCAATAGATGTACGGTGACCGAGTTTGTGCCGAATTCATTACTGGCATGCATAATTTTCTCCATGTGGCTGAGACAAGCAAGCGAAAGGATGGTTTTATGTGTTGTCCATGCAGTCTCTGTATGAATAAGTATACATACTCTTCCACAGACAGGCTTCACGAACACCTGTTGCGAAATGGTTTCATGCTTGGTTATTATTGTTGGACCAAGCATAGAGAAAGAGGGGTTATAATGGAAGAGAATGAAGAAGAGGAGGATAATGACAACTATCCTCTGTTTAATGAACACGCTGATACTACAATGGGGGAAGACGAAGTTGAAGAGGATGCCATCTTTGATGAGCCCGACGATGATCTTCGTCAGGCCATTCATGATGCACAAATGGACTGTGGAAGTGAAAACGAGAGGTTGAAGTTGGAGCGCATGTTAGCCGATCACAGCAAATTGTTGTACCCAACTTGTACAGATGGCCAGAAAAAGCTCGGTACGATACTGGAAATGCTACAATGGAAGGCAGAGAGTGGTACTACCGACAAGCACTTTGAAAGTTTGCTGAAAATAGTTAAGAAGATGCTTCCAAATGAAAACGAATTGCCCTCTAGTACGTATGAAGCAAAGAAAGTTGTCTGCCCTCTAGGATTAGAGGTGCAGAAGATACATGCATGCATTAATGACTGCATCCTCTACCGTGGCGAGCACGAAAATTTAAATGCTTGTCCTGTATGCGGTGCATTGCGGTTTAAGATTGGGCGAGATGACCCAGGTGAAGTTGAGGGCGAGCAAGGTTGTCCAAGGAAGAGGATTCCTGCCAAGGTGATGTGGTATGCTCCTATAATACCACGTCTGAAACGTTTGTTCCAAAACAAAGAGCATGCCAAGTTGTTGCGCTGGCACAAAGAAGAACGTAAAAAAGACATGATGATGAGACACCCCGCTGATGGGTCCCAGTGGAGAAAAATCGACAGAGTGTTCCCGAAATTTTCGGATGACGCTAGGAACTTAAGATTTGGTCTAAGTACAGATGGATTTAATCCATTTGGAGAGCAGAGCTCCAGTCATAGCACTTGGCCTGTGACTCTATGTATATATAACCTTCCTCCCTGGTTGTGCATGAAGCGGAAGTTCATTATGATGCCAGTGCTCATCCAAGGCCCGAAGCAACCTGGCAACGACATTGACGTGTATCTGAGGCCATTGGTGGAAGAACTTTTACAGCTGTGGAGTGATGAAGGTGTGCGTGTGTGGGATGAGCACGAGCAAACGGAATTTGATCTACGAGCGCTCTTGTTTGTAACCATCAATGATTGGCCTGCTCTTAGTAACATCTCAGGACAGTCAAACAAGGGATACAATGCATGTACGCATTGTTTAGGTGAGACTCAAGGTAAACATATAGGTAACAAGATTGTGTACCTGGGCCATCGTCGATGGCTTGTACCGAGGCATGCAGGAAGAAAGGAAGGCCGACATTACAAAGGTGAGGAAGATATTCGACGGAAGCCTACTCGACCTTCTAGTCCTGTTATACATGATATGGTCAAGGATTTAAAAGTAATATTTGGGAAGGGTGCTGGAGCACTATCTGTTCCGAATGACGCTCAGAACCACGTTCCCATGTGGAAGAAGAAATCTATATTTTGGGAGCTGCCCTATTGGATAATGCTAGAGGTTCACTCTGCAATCGACGTGATGCACGTGACAAAAAATCTTTGCTTGAACCTGCTTAACTTGTTGGGCGTGTATGGAAAGTCAAAAGATACACCGGAAGCAAGACAGGCCCATCGACGTATGCATTCACGAGACGACGATCATTCTGATAATCATCAAGGTCCTGCGAGCTATGCTCTTACGAAAGAAGAGAAGAAAATATTTTTTGAATGTCTTCGCAGTATGAAGGTTCCATCTGGCTTCTCGTCGAATATAAAGGGAATAATAAACATGGCAAAGCAAAAATTTCAGAACCTGAAGTCTCATGACTGTCACGTGATTATGACACAATTACTTCCGGTTGCATTGAGGGGACTTCTAAAAGAAAATGTTCGAATACCCATTGTGAAGCTATGTGCATTCCTGAATGCAATTTCTCAGAAGGTTATCAATCCACTTACTCTAAAAGATTTAGAGAATGATGTGGTCCAATGTCTTGTCAGCTTCGAGTTGGTGTTCCCACCAACCTTCTTCAATATTATGACGCACCTTCTAGTTCACCTGGTGGAAGAGATACGTGTTCTCGGTCCTGTATTTCTACACAACATGTTCCCCTTCGAGAGGTTTATGGGAGTCTTAAAGAAATACGTTCATAACCGTGCTAGGCCAGAAGGAAGCATCTCCAAGGGCTATGGAACTGAGGAGGTCATTGAGTTTTGTGTTGACTTTATTCCTGATCTTAAGTCGATTGGTGTTCCTCAATCGCGTCATGAGGGGAGACTGCGTGGAAAAGGCACGCTAGGAAAGAAAGCAATCATATGTGAAGACGTGGATTCTTTCACTCGAGCACACTACACAGTTCTGCATAGTTCCATCTTGGTGGCTCCGTATATCCAGTAACACAAGAATGATTTACGCTCCAAATACCCAGAAGATGAGATTGATGGAGTACACATCAGGACTTTTGGCGGTTGGTTACAGAAAAGACTGATGAATGTCAGACGTTGTAATGCATTAAGATAAATGAACTAATAATTTTTATCTGCTTTCTTCTGCATTTTACAACACCAAACATTCATCTTACAAATATGTGATAGTTTGCTCTAAAATTGTTACAAAAATAATTTTAGGGTACACAAGTAGTGGTTACAACATAGAACCATCCATAGTTTTTGGAAATTCGACCACCTTAGATGAATAGCCATGCTCTCCATTTTGACCATTTTTTGAAAAGAAATGAGAAAAAGAGAAAAAATACTCAAAAAAATAAACCCTTTGCCATGGAGTCCTTTTAAGTGTACTAGTTTCTAGGAAAAATAGGAAAACAAATCTAAGTATATAAAAGAATTAAAATCTAAGTACATAAATGAAAACAAATACAAGAAAAGAAAATAGAAAAACAAAAAAAAAATAGAAAAGCCCTTTAGTCGCGGTTGCAGCCAGCAACCGCGACTAGAGGTCCCCCTGGGCTTGGCGCCAGGTCGACCTCTAGTCGCGGTTGCTGGCCGCAACCGCGACTAAAGACTAGAGGTCGATTCCGCGCCGTTTAGTGGGGGAGTTTGCGAATTTTTTTGCAAACTCCCCCCAAATCGACGAATTGAACCGCCTCCGGGCTCCCCTGACGCCGCCGACGACCCGCGCGCCGTGGTGCTGCTCCGCCGCCCGTCGTGCTGCCCCTCCCCGTCGTGCTGCCCCGCCTTCCGGCCGCTGCTGCGCCCCCGCCCTCCGTTGCGTCGCCGGCCGTCTCCCGCGCGACGACGACGCCGCCCAGGGCGCCCTGCCGCCGCCGCCGTGTCCCGTCCCCTGCCCTGGACGCCGGCCGCCCTGGGCCTGCCTCCCTCGGCCTCGAGCACCACCACCGGCGCCGCCGCCGTCCCGTCCCCTGCCCTGGGCGCCCTGCCGCCGCCGTCCCGTCCCGCCTCCGCCGCCGTGGTGCTGCTCGATCGCCATTTTGGAGGTTAGTTTTTCTTATCTTTTTTTTTGCATATTTAGGTTAATTATTATCTAGTGTTAGAACTAGATGCAATTTTATCAAATAGATGTGTTAGAAAAAATGTGTTAGAAAAAATAGATGTGTTAGAACTTTTGATCAATTTTTTAGCAATGTGTTAGAACTAGGTTAATTGCAATGTGTTAGGAAAAATAGATGCAAAATAGATGCAATTTTGTGTTAGCAATGACATACAGTGGGAGAGTTACTGTGTTAGCAATATATAGTTCATTTTAGTTAGATTAATATAGTTAGGTTGTAAATTATAGGTATTATGTAAATTTTGTTTAGTTAAGTTTTTTCCTTTTTTCATTATAGTTAGGTTATTAGAGCTATGTGAATTGTCATTATAGTTGATTTTCTATGTTTGAAGTTGTTTAGAAAATTTGAATATGTGAATATTACTATGTGTAAATATGTCAATATGTAAATTTGCTAAGTTAGTATTGCTAAGTTGTAAATTTGCTAAGTTTGAAAATTTGCCGTCACGGCAACGGTTGCCGTGACGGGTACCGTAACGGTTGCTAAGTTTGAATACTAATTATGCAAATTTATTGAGTGTAGGAACATTCAGCTATGGATGACCCTTTAATTGTGCGAGACGAGGAAGGAGAAAACTTATTCATGCAGGATATTTTTGAGCATCGCGATGCAAATGCTGCCGGTGGAGAAGGCGCCGCCGACGATCGAAACGAAGATTTTGAGCAATTTGCATCACAATTTTTAAACCCGTCTGGTGAGGGTATTTTAGAGGAAGAAGAAATAACAGCCTCCACCTCGAACACCCTCCACCTCGAGGTTTATATATGAATTCTATATTTGCTTGAACACAAAATGCATTAACTGATTTGTATTGCACTTATTAACGCATTATATTTCTTACTTTAGGCGTCCACCTTGCATAAAAAGGCTAAGAATCAAGCTCCTCGAGGCCCAGCGAAAAGAATGACTAGCGAAGATGCAAAGTTACCAATCTATAAAATTGATGTAGATGGCGATCCGGTGGAACCGATAGAGAACCGCAGAAAATATATTAGTCAAGCTGGAGTTATTGTTAGGGACGAGGTCCCGATCTCCATAGCAGAATGGCTTAAGCCAGCAGGCGTTGCCGAGGATGACCCTTGCTATGTCCACCAGCATTATAAAGATTTCTGCTTTGACACACTCTTGCAGCATTTTAACCTCCCGGATGGTATTGAGCCCGCCTTGAAGTTGAAACTCAAGCACTGGACTCTCTCCAAGATGGCCGACGCCTTTCGGAAATATAAGCAAACATTATGGGCAAAATATGAAAAGGTTGATCCAGATTTCAGTCAAAAAAAACTGGTGAAGCTAAGAGATCACTGGGAAGCCTTTAAGGCGTATAAGACCTCGGCTGCGGCTGTGGCCCGATCGGAAAAAAATAAGCTAAATGCTGCGAGTAAGACACACCACCATAACTTGGGGCCAGGTGGCTACAGGTCAGCCATTCCTAAGTGGCTAGCCATGGAAGATAAACTCGTGGCTGCAGGTTTCACTCCACAGACATACAGCTGGCCCGAAAGGTCCAAATTCTGGTTGTTCGCGCATGGCGCAACGTTGAACGAGGAAGGGAAGATTGTCCCGAGGGTTGAAAAATACAAGGCAACAGTAGTAGCCATGGTCCCAAAAATTGAAGATGCAATAAAGGAAGTTCTAGCGGGTACGTGGGAACCCTATAGAGAGGAAGACGAGCTGGCACGGGCCCTAGGGAAACCTGAACACTGGGGACGTTTACGAGGCTTACCCGGCGGTGCCACCTTGAAAAAACAGTATCCGCAGCACGCTGACACTTATAGAAGCCGTGCAAGAAAGAAGAAGCAGGGTGAAGAGCGGATAGCGAATTTGGAACGCCAGATGAAGCAACTCATTAATGAACGCCAGGTGCAGCAGCCCCAAGATCCTGAAGTCGTGGATGCTCGATCTCAGCTTAGAAGCAGCGTGGGTTCCACGCAACTAGAACTCGATGCTCGCTACCCCGTGGATGATATCACGGAACCGACACCATGTGAGCTACATACGCCTGTGAGCAACATATCCATGAAGGTGGCGGTCGGCTATGCTTTACCGATTGTCGACACAGCAAGCTACCATAATGGTGTCATTCATCCTGGCTATGCTGTTGTCGGGGTGGATGAAATTGTGCCGGGATCGGAATCATTGGCTCTTGAGATTCCTGGAGGTAACGGTGAGGAGGCATTGTGCGATGTCAAGGGTGGTTTCGTCCAGTGGAACAAGAAATACATCAAGTTCTCAAAGCCACCGACTCAGCAAAGCCCACCCTGCCGGGGTATCGATGAGACACATCCATCTCCGGCACCGCGTGACAGGGACCCCACACCGGAAAATAATCTAGAGGACCATCTCAGTCAGCAAAGTCCATCTCCATCTCCATCTCCGGTACGGAACCCCCCACCGGAAGTGTCCGTACCGCTTAAACGGAGAAGGCGCGCGTCTTCCCCGGTCAAGAGGCGACCTGCTAAAAGGGCCACAACGCCTGATCTGAGGCAACCTTGGCAGAAGACTCTTGACCAAAACGAAGCAGCCATCGAGGAGCATAATAAATCATTGTTCGCACCGAAAGTGCCGCCGCCAACATTTACCGAGGGCTATACTGCAGCGGCTTGTCATAAAGTCATTGACAACTTATATGTCCCTCCAGAGAAGCCGCCATCTGACTATGTCCGTTCTATTCAGAAGTCATATGACGAGGTGACGGCGGCGGAGGCGCCGAAGAAAGGTGAACAAGACGCAGAGTCAGTCCCGCCGCCGGCGGCAAACGAAAAACAAGCAGCACCATCGGTCCCGCCGGCGAAGGAAGCTACAAAAGCAGCACCATCGGTCCCACCGCCGCCGAAGATAGGTAAACAAGTTCCCCAGCTCGGAGAACAACCCGTACGTTCTGTCCCCCCGCTAATTGTCCCGCCGCCGACGAACAAAGATAGTCGAGTTCCCCAGCGCGGAAAACAACCAGTACAATCTGACCCTAAAGAGCCGATGGTGTTTGACATAGAGGTAATCCGTCGTCTTGCCGCCGAAGCGCAAATGCCTATAGATGAATATGCTTCGAGATTGAATTTTGAGACTGCACCACCAGCTCCTCCAGTAAGAAACTTCGTTCCGGGGAAAGCTTTGGTGCAAATCAGGGGCCTTCCAACAAAAATGCGTACTCTGCATCAATGGTACATGAAAAATGCAAAGAAGACATCTGCTATCGTTCTGAAATGTAGGGAAGACGATGAGCACTTCTTAGAAGACTACAATCACACTGTTACGTTTAGCGAACTTTTTCAGCTATACAATCTGCGGGCACTCGACAAATCTATCATGAGTTCCTATTGCCTGTAAGTGATTTATTTAAGTCTTTACCTAGTCTCGTTCATTGTTTGTAATTATTCTCACTTTAATCTTTTGTGTGCTATATTATGCAGATTGAAGATGCTCGAGCTCAAAAAGCTGAACCAGCATGACATTGGGTTCATTGACCCGGATAAATATAACGAAGAAACCATAATAAATCCCTTGTATAACAAGAACACACCGGATGATTTGCTAAGGGTGTTCAAGCGATACCGCGACAAAAGAACTATATATTGGCCTTACCACTTCGGTAAGTTTTAGTGTCTTCTACACATTCTAATTTGCTCACCCGATGTTAAGTTTAACTGATGAGTTATGCATGACTGTGCCCAGCTACCACTGGATTCTTCTTGTCATTAGACATCACGAAGGACTTATTCATTCACTTGACTCATTGAGGTATCATCCTGACACTTACAGGAGTTGTTTCGACTTACTAGCAAGGTACATTCATTTCTTACCGCCTCTGTCATTCATATCTTGATGTCAAGTCATTAACGAATAACTCATTTGTGAATGTTCTTTGTCGGGCAGAGTTTGGGAAAGGTTTCGAGCGGAAGATCCTGAAGGTGGGTGGCGCCAAAAGCTGGATTGGAAGTTAAACCAAGTAAGTACTGCTACCTCTTCGTCCACACAACATTTCTCATGCATACTTCATTATTATTGACTGAAATCTATTCTTGTATAGTCTTGCATGGAGCAACCAAAGGAACTGAGTACTGTGGATTCTTCGTTTGCGAGTATATATATGTATTAGTCACCGAGAAATGGAATATGAGAAAGGATGCAGAGTTGGCAAAAAAGCGCGAGAGGCTACCACTCGACCACCGCTTCAGAGCAATTGGAGAGGAATTGGCGGGATTTTACCTTTCAGAGGCCTTACAGGAGAAAGGAGAGTACTACGATGCTGAAAGCATGAAATCGTTAAAGTAACTTGTTGTTTTGCTTCAACTCTTGTACTACGATAACTCTTGGCGCATCAACGAACTCTTGTCTACGATCTTCAAGTATTACTTAATTTAATTGTATGTGTTATAAATATGTGCATCGACTTCATACGACACGGGAACGGTTACGACATCGAAAACGTTACGGTTACCGTAACGGTAACCGTCACGGTTACCGTAACGGTTACCGTCACCGTAACCGTCATCGCAACGGGAAGGGTTACCGTTACCACGGGACACGGGAACCTAGCTATAACCAAACCCCGGCATATATAAACCCTAAACCCTGCAATTAAATCGAAAAAGAAAAAAAAAACCAAAACCCTTTGGTCCCGGTTGGTGCTACCAACCGGGACCAAAGGTCCCAACACCCCACGTCCCCCTAAAGCCCACGTGGAGGGACCTCTAGTCGCGGTTCGGAATCCGCCGCGACTAAAGGGTGGGGGCTTTAGTCCCGCCAGCCTAGTCGCGGTTGCCCAACCGCGACTAAAGGTCCTCTGGAACCGCGACTAGAGGTCATTTTTCTAGTAGTGATAATACCAAATGCATCTAACATGTAAATATACTTTAGGAAGATTCTAACATTATACAGTACTCCTAGGACGTGGCGTTGGCTCGTACGGCAAAGTTCCATTTTGATGGAAAGTTCCATACTTTAGGAGTAGATTTTACCCAAGGAAACAAACAAGCCTAGGACGTGGCGTTGGCTCGTACGGCAAAGTTCCATTTTTATGGAAAGGAAGTTACGTACGTCGGGAAGAAGAATGGGTCTGGATGAGACGAGCAGCCGCTCGCTGACACGCTGCCGTGACCGGTAAGATCCAGGGATCAGAGTCACGGACCTGGCTGGCGGGCGGCCGGGCTGCGCATACGTCGCCTCTCTCGCCAGCCGCGCGCCGCAGCTCTTTTTTTTTTTCGAAACTTAGACAATCTATTGATTAAGCCGAAAAAGTGTTGGACAGTTTATAAGGAAAACCGGCCAAAAATCGTACAACACAACGCACCACTCGCCGGCCAAACCCGGCGAAAACCAACACAACCGCTGAGCGGCACCAAAGAGAAAACCCCACACGCCTCTCAGGAGAGGGCCTCGCCGAGACTGCATGAAGGCGTCATCGTCATCACATCTCCCCTGGGGGCCACGCCGCCAACCCGAAACTCTGAGCATGCGACTCCGACTTCACCGCAGGCAGTCGCCGAGCCAACCCGCACTGTCGTGGCCGTGCGAGGCCATATGAAGATCCGTGCCACTCAGCCCCTGCGACAAGACAGCGCAGCTCCGAGTCCGAAGAAGAGCTAAGAAGAGAGAACCAGGCAGGCTGGCGCCGTGGAAACTCGCCGAAAGGAACATCTGCCGCCAGTCATCGTACACCAACACCACATCAGCTTCGACTTCTCAGCAACAAAACACGCCGAGGCAACCCCAAGGACACGCCGGAGAAGAGCCGACTACCGCAGCCACAGCCACGTCTCCGACATCGCTCATCATCATCATCATCGTCGCCACAGAAGCCTCAACGCGAACACCTCGGAGCAACCTTGTCGCCCACACGACACAAAGTTGGAGCACCCTCGATGTTCCAGAACTCTCGGAGCCGCCGCCCCGACATCCATCTGTCCCTCACGCCCTGCGCAAACCACCTGAACCACCTTCCGGGGCCGCCGCCCCGACATGCCACCGCTCGCACTCGAGCTGCAGCGCCGCACGACCTAGTTGCCCGCAGCCCAAACTGCACAGGACAACTACCCGCAGACCACGGCCGCCACACCAAGTCCGAGGCCGCTGCCTCGACATACTGAAGATCGCCCCTCCCTGGGCGCATCGACCGAGCCGACAACCTCGCTGCCCTCACAGCTCGAGATATGCCACCCAAGCCATGACGAGCTGCGGCCCTGCCTCATAGCGCCACCACTCGCGATGGACCCCGAGGCCGCCGCCTCGGCACACAAGCACAACCTCTCGGGGCCGCTGCCCCGACATCCACCACACCATCGACGAGAGAGACGAGCATAGCAGCCACTTGTAGACTCCCCAAAGCGATGCCTCCAAGGAGGTAGTGACGTAACCGACACCATCGCCCTGCTTCGGCAAGCAAAAGCATGGGATTTCTCCCGGAGAGCCACAACCCACGGAGGCGAGAACGGAGCTCTACGACAACGCCTCCAAGAAGGCACACGACGCCGGGGCGCCGCCGTTGTCGGCCTCGACCAAAGGTCAAAGCTAGACTTTCGCCTAGAGCTCTGTCACGACCTCACGAAGTGGGCAAAAGTCCGGCGGATCAACGACACCAAAGCGTCGATGACTCCGGTACAAGCAACCAGCAGCAAAATCCTCTCCAGGACTCCTCCAAGGCTCCACCCTCCTCGCCGTGCAGCACCGGTACCAGCACCTCACGCCGCACCGAACACCACGACCCCAACAACCAGCCGCGCTGCCATGAGCAGCACCCCTCGCCGCGGCGCCGCCGCGCCGCCGTCCCCTGCCCAAGAACTCTCCCGACCTCCACCGGCCAGCTCCTGCCCGACGTGCTGCCCGTCCGCCATCCTGCAAGACGAGCCAGCCGGCCTCCTCCGCGCCGAGCACGAAGGACACGCGCCGCGGCCCAGGCCCGACGGGCCCCGAACGGGCCCGCCAAGCCCATCTGGCGCCCCGCATCGCCGGCGACGACGCCAACGGCTCCCCATGCCGCCGCCCGCCGCCTGCTCACCACCGCGTCTCCGGGGCCGCCGCCCCGGCTTGCCCTCGCCGGAGAGCCGCCGGCCTCGTTCCCAGCCGAGCCCGGCCAATCCCGACGTCGCCGCTTGAAGAGTAGAGAGGAGGAGCCTCCCCCACACCACCACTTGGCAGCGGGGGGCCCGCCGCCACCGCGGCGCACGGCCGGGCCGCAGCCTTTCTGATAGCGTAACGAGAAGACGCAGAAGCGACGGGACGAGTCTCGGCCGGAGCGTCAGAGCTAGCTAGGGACGACGGGACGCTGCGGTGTCCGACGCTCCTGTGTCATGTGCGCCGCAAGCCGCACGCAAGTTCCACCGGAGCCCGGGAGGCGAGGGGGCACGCGCCGCGTTCCCGTCTCGCCTGGCCGGGGCCCTGCATGGATCCATCCATCGATCCCGCATGTGTTCCGCATGCCGTCTGGTGTGATGCTCGGGATGGGAGTATGTGACCATCATTGGCCGTGTCCCTGTCGCCGCTCGCCATTGCCGGCCGGCTCCACCCTCCATCCATCCCCACCGGCCATCTGTTCTCCGATCGGTTCTCCGTTGATGGCTAAAACGCCTGATTCCACATCCAATTTCCGTCGGCAGAAAGATCACGCTAGGAACCGATCGCGCGCGTTGAAGCACTGCTGGCAGATAATGAAGCTTCACAGTAGGATGAGACCTACCTGCGCTAGCTAGGGTAGACGAGTCCCTCCCAAGCTTCGTCGACAGCCAGCAGCACATCGTACGCGCGCTACTCGCGGTAGCCATTAATTGTCTGGACTGGAGTGGTGCACAAATCTCCCCTCGGGGTAGGTTGCCAAAACACGGACGGTCCCAAGATAGCAACCGGCCATTACGTGCATGCATGCCAGCCGGCCGGCGCTGAAGCACAAGCTAGAGCTTGCGAACCACTCCACTCCTGGTCCGTCCATCACGGCACCAATGATTGATCATCGGTGGGCGGCAGCGATCGGCAGAGATAGCTCCCTGTGCATCCACCTAACCTAATCCATATGTACATTGTCTCGCTGCCTTCACCAAGCCAATTCGCTGTTGCAGGCAGCAGCTAGCCAGCTTTGATCCATCAGCCAGTGGATGCAGAATGCATTGGACATCTGGTAGTAACCAGTGATGATTTATTCAGTGCTGAATTTACACATGCATGGATGGATGAAAATGGAGATGATGATCAGCATTGTTCCTTGTCATCCGATCCATGTGCTTTAGTTCTGGTCCACTGGAGAGGCATGTGGTGCGGCACAAATAGGATAAAATCCTTTGTTGCTTCCTGCGTGTAGTAATTGCTGCAACGCCTCTGCAACAGCTCCTCCTATGCATAAAATGGAGAGGGAGCCCATGTGCCTCAGTCCCGCGCCGCATTATCAAGTCCTTGTGGATCAGCATGCATGGTATTAGCGAGACTATGCGTGTCGGCATCTCCAACGGGCTGGCGCAAACGGATCAGCCCAGTCTGTTTTTGTCCGATATGGGAGGTGCTCCAACGGACTGGCGCAAACGGACATATTGTTAGCGGACTGTCCATTCTGGACCAAACCTGACCCAAGTTTGGTCCGTGTTTGGTCGAGCGTGGACTGTCCGGCTGTCCGCTTTGTCCTCCTCCCATGTCCGACCTGGCCCAGCTGCCAGTGAAACAAAGACCAGGTACACTCCTTCTCTCTCCTTTCCCCTCATTTCTTTTCTCTTTTTCCCACGATCCCCTCCGCAGGCAGATCGACCACGCCGCCTCCGGCAAGGTCTACGCCGCCACCAACTAGATCGACCACGCAGACGGAACCGCCGGTCGCCGCCACCGCCGGTCGGAAGCTACCGCCGGTCGCCCCCACCGCCGGCCGGAAGCTACCGCCGCCGGTCATCGCCGCCACCAGCCGACACAAACAGTTGTTGGGAACGTCTTCCCCGCAACCGTCCAAGGTTAGTTCTGACTTTCCGAATTCCCCGACTTTCCAACTTTCCCGACTAACGGATGTGCTATTGTTTATGTTTTAGGACAAAGCCGTTGCACCTCAACTTGGTGGCAACGACGACAATGTTGAGGAGGATGATGATAATGATGTAAACGTCGATGACTACATCAACACTGGCGCCGCCGCGGATGATATGTTCATGCCTCTTATGGATGAAGAACCCTTCCGCGACCACCACATTCAACCTGCTCGTCCCACTTCATGCACACTGCGCCTGGCCTTCACCGACACGCCTCCGGATGCCAGCGATCATCAAGCTCAACCGGGTACCATTTTCACCCCTACCACACTGAAAGAAACAGTTAAAGCGGGGTTCACTGCACCCCACCCCCACAATCCCCAGAGAAGAAGAAAAAGAAGAGTCATCAAAGGAAGAGAAAAGCATACTCTGCGAGCCAGCAAGATCCTAAGATCCGGGGTCCTGAAGACACGAATCCACAAGGCTACTCCAGAGTTCATGAAGCTGGTAAATCTATCTTGTCCGGGGACATGCTCCGCCTTGCAGAAGGATCCATGATTACTTTGCAGAATAATATCTTGTATCTAGAGGAGACACTTCTTAAAGAGAAGAACCCAGGTTACCCGGCGTTCTCGGTCAAGGTGCCAAAAGAGTTGGTGGACTTCGTCCAGGAAGACCCCGCAGATGTGTTCTTCATAGCGTACGAGGACATCTTCAGCCTGTATCACTCCAAACGGCTGGACTATAACATGGTCCGCCTATATGCTCTCGATGCGGCGATGAAGATCAGGAGAGATGATACCCCGTACATCGCGATAGTGGATCCCTACTACATGCGCGACAGCCATCTGGTGGAAGGATCAACAACACGGGAAACGGCCAAGGAGTACCTCGTTAGGGTCTTCCTGGCCAACAAGGAGAAGACCGCCCTTCTTCTGCCTTACTTTTTCGAGTAAGTACACATCTGCTCGCCACCGTCCTATCTTATGTCTTCTTGTACATTTCTTCCATCGCTGATCCTTTGTCCAACATTCTGCTTCAATTGTGTTGAGCAGGGACAAGTACTGCGCACTCATCCACGTATCCCCGAGGTGGTCCGTTGCCACTTATTTGGACTCGGGGAATAAATCCCAGCCGAGATCATACAACAGAATAAAGGGTGTTCTCGATGACGCTCTCGAGGCCTATGCCAAAAAGGGCGGCCCCTTCCATAAGAAGTCGGAATTTTTCACGGAGGACGACAACACACACAAGTTCTTGCATGGGACCGGTTTCCATTGCGTCAAGCAACTGGATGCAGTGTGATGGAGGCCTACTATGCCCTCCGTCACCTTAAAACGATTGTCCGGGATTGCGAGAAAATGAAGATTGCATCTAATCTCGCAGAATACACCAAAATGGCGGAAGGTCTCACCGATGCTGATTATAGACAAGACTTCCATCGCATCCGACTGCAGTTAACAAATATCATCCTCGACGATGTCATGCACGCCTCAGGGTCCTTCCACTTCCGCTTCGGTACGTAGGATGTATTATAAAAGATAGCCTTGCTAAGCATTACTAGCTAGTGTGTACTTTTTTGTAGAAGTGCATGTGTAGGGTTTATATTATATATATGCTATGCTATGAAACCCAAATAGGATAGCCATATGATTTCCAACCATGACAACATTGATTGATCGTCTTGCCTCTATACTTAGATGAATAAATTATACTCTATGTATATCACTAACCAATATATATCCCAATCCATCTTCAGCGTTGTCTCAGAAGGAAATGGAAGAACGACTAGCGGCGCAGAATGACACCAGGGAGTGGAGGACGAAAGGGGGCATTCTACCGTTCCCGGCGCCGCTCAAGAAGAGGAAGCCATGATTATGCATGCATGCTCCCGCGCGCTCTTGCTCACCATCATCGCCGATGTGTACTACATTTGATCCTAGTTAGGCGGTGAACACTTTATTTGTAATGTGTAGTGTGACTATGTGACTATGTGTATGTAAATTAACATTCGGCACTTTTGTGACTATGTGTATGTATCTCGGGCACACTAAGTAATATGTGTGATGAAATAGTGATAAATGTGTGTCTGTTTATATACCTGTCAAATATATCTGTATTTCTGGATAAATCCTGTATATACCTGTATTTATACAGCTAAATGAAAAAAATACCTGTAATACTGTTTCATATTTCTGTGGCGCACGCTTTTATGTTTTTGTGGCGCACCAACAGAATTCCTTTGCTATGTGGCCTACCGAGCTATTTCTGTGGCGCACGGCCTGGGTGCGCCACAGAAAGTGGGTTTCTGTGGCGCATGCCCATGGTGCGCCACAGAAAACAAATTTAGTGGCGACGATTCTGTGGCGCACCCAGCAATTCTGGGGGTGCGCCACAGAATGTCAATTTGGTGCGCCACTGATAACCCTTTTCCTACTAGTGTGAAGACCAGAAGCCCAACAGGCTGGAAATGGGAGGGTCCCACGCGGCCTAAAATACCTGACCGCGTGGGCCCAGCTCTTTTCCCCCTCGGAGCTCCGTGGCCGTCGATCTTTCGTCCACCGACTCCGTTTTGACCTAAAAACGCCTATAAAAAAGGTCCCCTGGCGTTTCGCGAAAGGAGGCGGCGGAGAAACACAGAACCACGAAACAGAGAGTCAGAAGGCTGCCGCCGGAGAAGATCGGAGGGGGAAACGCCGCCGGAATCGCCTCCGGAGGGCTCCACCCCCCTCCGGCGTGTTCATCATCAACATCTACAGCAAGAACTTCTCCACCATCATCACCATGATGAAGGGGAGTAGTCCACCCCATGGACTAGGGTTTGTGGTGGTAACTTTTGTATCTCTCCTCTCTCTTGAGCTTCACTAATTAGTACCGTATGAGCTGCTGAACATGATTACGGTCATCTATGTAATACCTTTGTGGTGAATATTGTGGTGTGAGATGATTTGTTATGCATTTACCGTTGTGTTGGAGCTTTTGTGATTTGTCATACTTTGAAGTATGATGTATGTGGGTACGGGATGGCCGATGTGACACGGCATAGGTATTGAGTGACAGAGTACCGCCCAACGTCTTTTATCTGGTGGTAAAAAGAAAGAGTATGATGTGGGAGTGAGAGCAACCACGCTAGCCTTATGAGGTGTGACCTAGCAACACAAATGAGTATTTCTTTTAACTATGTGTTTTAGGACATATAGCCGTCGTAAAAAGCTACCATTAAAACATGACAATTGTGTGTACTTTATCTATAACATGATGATCACCGTAAATGAGAGAGAGGATTAAGTGAACCCATGAACCATGTCCATTGTTCCTATAAGAAACACACACTTGAGCTTGTCCTCTTGCTACATAGAGGATTGGGCTTTCTCTCTTTGAGAGCTTTCACTTGCTACTACCTTTGTCTTGTCCTCTTGCAAAGAAGAGGATTGGGACACTTTTACATCCATCAAACCAACCATCTTGTTCTCTAAACTTGTTTAGTGCATAATCAACTAAAACTTGTGACACTTTAGTTGTAGGGAATAGATAACTTTTCCTTCTTGCTCCTGCGGATCGATACCTTACTTCCACATTGAGAGGTGCTACAGTGATCCCTTGCTCTTGGGGTTATCAAGTACTTTTCTGTCGCCGTTGCCGGGGAGCGTAGCGCTTAAGTTTCTATTCTTGTGTGCACTAGACTAAGCTTGGGGATGTTCCTTTTATATCTTGCAATCATTTAAGCTTGGGGAGGTCTCTTTAACTTATTTTATATCTTGCAATCATCTAAGCTTGGGGAGGTTCTTTGACTTGTTTGATGATACTATGTCTCCCATTTATGATGATGAATATGATATTTTCAGTCCATCTACTATTGAGGATAAAAATCATTTTGATTATTCTATGCCTCCTATTATGATAATTACATGATGGATGTGATATTTTTACTCCCACTATTGCTAATGAAACTGTTTATGCTTATGTGGAGAGTAATGATACTTTTATGCATGTGGATCATGATAAGAATGCTCTATGTGATGGTTATATTGTGGGTTTTATCAATGATGCTACTGAAAGTTTTTATGAGAGAGGGAGACATGACTTCATATACCACAATAATATTAAGTCTCCTCTCTTTTTGTTGAAATTTTGAAGTTGCACTTGCTTTGCCTTCCTATGCTAGTCACTTTGTGCTTTATTGATTTATTTTCTTACAAGATCCCAATGCATAGGAAGTGGGTTAGACTTAAATGTGTTTATATTTTTCTTGATGCTCTCTTTTATTTCAATCTTATTCCTATGTGAGCATCATTAAAACTATCAAGCCTAGCTATATGGCTATAAAGAAAGCGCTTTGCGGGAGGCAACCCGGTTATTTTTTGTGTGATTTTCTTTGTGTCCTCTTGCTGTACAAGAGACTTTGTTTAGTTTAGGTTCTGGATTTTCAATAAAGTGCCAAGTTTTACCCTTTTTGGTTTGAAAAAGTTGCTTATAGCGTTCGGAGATTTTATTCCTGCACGAGTCAGTGCACGGTATGATTTTTAATTCTTATTCTGTAACTCCGAATGAGCTCATATTTGAACTGTAGTTGCAACTTTTCATCCTCTGTATGCATGAATTTTTCGGAATTTTTCGAGAAAGTTTGGTAGGGTAGAAAAATACGTTTTGCTGCTGCTGTTTTTCTGGACAGATTCTGTCCCATTTTGTTTGATGCATGCTTTGAGCTTTTAAGTTGAATCTTTTTGATCCAATTGAGTTTATGAGTAGGCATACAACATTATACACTTTCTGGACATCTCATATGAATTTTTGTTCAAGGATTATATGCAGCAAAACCTATTTGTTTATCACTATTAATGCACCCCACAGAAAAGAATGGGAGAAACGGTGTTTTGAAGTTTTTTCACAGGGATTGGAGGAGATGCACCAAGAGCTATCCAAGGATGGTGAAGACCATAAGCTTGGGGATGTGAAGACAACCCCGCTGGACCTACACACTCTCGGTTTGCACACGTCCAACTTCTGTTTTTCGATCGAAACACTTTATCGCATAAACTTGGAGCGTCGTTTTTGTTTTTGTTTGAGTCTTGAGAGACCACCACACTATCAATTATATATGAGAGAGCTACTGGAAATATGGGTTGAAATATGTTGGATGCTTTTATAAGATTGGGAAAAGGGATGTTTGACTTGATTTTTAATGATACATATAGTTGCATGATTCATGAGCTTGTTTATGAGTAATAGTTTGCAAATTCTTTTTGTAGAGCTATCACTTATTCATGTTTTGGTGCTGATTGTTATTTTACTTGGTTTAACATGGATTAGTTAGTTCTATGGACACTCATGCATGCATCTAGATGGTCAACTTTCTCCCTTTTGCTAGCCCAAAAACTCCAACAAGCAAAAACTTGTTTCCAACACCTTCAACCAAAGTTATTCCAGTGAGTCCACCATATCTACCTATTGGCTTTATGCTATTCCGAGTATGTTTAACATGTTGTTTGTGTTATCTTACCTCTGAATGAAAATGTTTATGTTATTGATTGCAATGGAAAATTGGTTATATAGCTCTCACGAACTTGATGCACAATGTTCTTTTATTTGCATAATAAAACTTGACCCATTGTGATTAAGATTATGATGTTTGTGGCTTGATGAATGTTTTGGGTTGGAAGTTAGCCCATATGTGCTGTCACATGGCAAGCTTTCAACACGCTCTTCATCTCATTTAGTTGATATCATGTGCTTTTGTCTATGGATGCTTATCATGTTGAAATAAATGTGGAAATAGAGTGAGTTTAAATGAGTTTGTGTAAATGGTTAGAGAGACGCCTGGGCCGCTAATCTAAGCCATGCATCATTCATGGTGGAAATTTACTTACATACTATGGTGAACCTTCTGTGATACACCTTGCAATAAAAAACTATTCCAAATGGTAAATAAAAAGGGTGTTGAGATTGTTCATTTTGTTTGTTTGTCTTGTCATTTTGATATGGGCTTGTTCCATATCTTGGGACAAGAGGTACCCCAGTTGACGCTCTTGATGATACTATTATGCTTACAATGATATTTAATTGAACTTGCTTTGTTTCCCAAGTTGAGTAACACATGGTGTAAGTACTTGTATTCAAGGGGCATGAGACATTCAACCCATTCTTTATCAAGCACACTACTCATATTTGCTTTCACTTTAACCTTAATCATTCAAGATGCTATGATAGGGGCAATGAGAGCTTGACACCAATGAATACCTTATTGCAATCATTAACTTAAGTAGAAGAGTTTGGAAGTTGGATGAAACTTATGCATGCTTTACCTCTACTCACATATACATCTTTCCAAAGTGTACACCTATCATATTCAGATTTTCATCTACACTCTATGACCATTGTAGGATGTTCTACTTATCATTATGCATACATGTGTTCCATATTACTTGCTACCATGTTACACTTTGTGAACTATCAATGAACATCCTTGTCTTGAATACTTGATATCACTTCATAAACTATTTGCATATTGCTACTCCTTTGAAGAATGAATCATTTGACTATATGTAGCAATAGTAATCATCTTTGATATTCATTGTTAAGTATTAAATTGCAAAGTCCATGTTAGTTTTATCATCTTCATACTCGAGGACGAGCATGGATTAAGCTTGGGGATGTTGATGCATGTAAAATGCATACATGAACTTTGCACTTTAATTGCTTATATTCCAATCATATTTGCATCATATAAGGGTTATATCAATGTTTTATAATGATTTTGGGAATATTTCATAGTTTTCCCATTTATTTGGAATTAACCCTGTTTTTCCAGAAAACGTCTTTTTTAGTGTTTCAGACTTTCCGGGAGCTTCGGGACTCCAAAAAGGGCAAGGCCAAAGAGCACGGTTCAGAATTTTCGAGACGAACGCAATGGGCTTAAATTGAAGACCAGAAGCCCAACAGGCTGGAAATGGGAGGGTCCCACGCGGCCTAAAATACCTGGCCGCGTGGGCCCAGCTCTTTTCCCCCTCGGAGCTCCGTGGCCGTCGATCTTTCGTCCACCGACTCCGTCTTGACCTAAAAACGCCTATAAAAAAGGTCCCCTGGCGTTTCGCGAAAGGAGGCGGCGGAGAAACACAGAACCACGAAACAGAGAGTCAGAAGGCTGCCGCCGGAGAAGATCGGAGGGGGGAAACGCCGCCGGAATCGCCTCCGGAGGGCTCCACCCCCCTCCGGCGTGTTCATCATCAACATCTACAGCAAGAACTTCTCCACCATCATCACCATGATGAAGGGGGAGTAGTCCACCCCTGGACTAGGGTTTGTGGTGGTAACTTTTGTATCTCTCCTCTCTCTTGAGCTTCACTAATTAGTACCGTATGAGCTGCTGAACATGATTACGGTCATCTATGTAATACCTTTGTGGTGAATATTGTGGTGTGAGATGATTTGTTATGCATTTACCGTTGTGTTGGAGCTTTTGTGATTTGTCATACTTTGAAGTATGATGTATGTGGGTACGGGATGGCCGATGTGACACGGCATAGGTATTGAGTGACACAGTACCGCCCAACGTCCTTTATCTGGGGGTAAAAAGAAAGAGTATGATGTGGGAGTGAGAGAAACCACGCTAGCCTTACGAGGGGTGACCTAGCAACACAAATGAGTATTTCTTTCAACTATGTGTTTTAGGACATATAGCCGTCATAAAAAGCTACCATTAAAACATGACAATTGTGTGTACTTTATCTATAACATGATGATCACCGTAGATGAGAGAGAGAGGATTAAGTGAACCCATGAACCATGTCCATTGTTCCTATAAGAAACACACACTTGAGCTTGTCCTCTTGCTACATAGAGGATTGGGCTTTCTCTCTTTGAGAGCTTTCACTTGCTACTACCTTTGTCTTGTCCTCTTGCAAAGAAGAGGATTGGGACACTTTTACATCCATCAAACCAACCATCTTGTTCTCTAAACTTGTTTAGTGCATAATCAACTAAAACTTGTGACACTTTAGTTGTAGGGAATAGATAACTTTTCCTTCTTGCTCCTGCGGATCGATACCTTACTTCCACATTGAGAGGTGCTACAGTGATCCCTTGCTCTTGGGGGTTATCAATGACTCGCCAACATTTGGTGACACGTTCACCTCACTATTGTCCCCCTCATCTATGTCAATGGAGAGGGGATCATTCCCAGACCTAGCATGCTTACCCGTAGCAGTAGTTGTCCCAAACATGGTGTTCATGGCATGATAGTCTTCAATGGGAGTATTCAAGTAGTTGAGATCAGATTTGTGGACCTACACAAAAACATGCAAATGATTACATAATGTACACAAAACTTGGCATGCTAGTGTTGATAACAAGATTACCTTGCAATGACCTGCATAGTGTTCATCGCTTAGTTTAATAATGCAATTATCTTCATCCCATAGAGCTCCACTCAAATTCTTCAATTGGACTATCCAGCCCCAAATTTTCCTCCACTTCTTAAGATGGTTGCTAACTTGGTCCCCCGTGATAGCTAGCTTGAAATGTTCATTCAAAGCTGTAGCAACTTGATTGAAATGAACCTTCTTGAATCCAGACGAAGTTCTCTTCCCACTAGCAACCATGTCACACAAAAGGCCCAACATCATGTTGGTCATGGAGGTGGTCCACACTGCCTGCCCACTTTTACCGGTGCTGCCACTTGGAGCGGTGACTTCGCCATTGTCCATTTCTGTCCAGCAATATAAAATGATACAACAAAATGGATTAGAACATCACAAACACATAGTTTCGAATTATAAAATGGCACAATCTGTCCAACCAATCAAAAGGTTGCATAAAATGCATTACAACAACACAAATACATGGTTTCGAATTATAAAATGGCACAATCTGTCCAGCCAATCAAAAGGTTGCATAAAATGCATTACAACATCACAAATACATGGTTTCGAATTATAAAATGGCACAATCTGTCCAGCCAATCAAAAGGTTGCATAAAATGCATTACAACATCACAAATACATGGTTTTGAATTATAAAATGGTACAAAGACATTGCTTCCACATGAAGTATGCCACACTCATCAATTTCCATACATGGCTTGCCTATCTTGCCACATTTGTGTGGCAATTTGTTCAGTTTTAGTTACCATGGCCCTATGGTCTCTTGCTTGTTGCCTTGATGTACGAATTGGATGGTGGTCCATGTTACCTCCGGTATGATAAACTCATCAATCCCTTGGGTCACACGAACAAGTACAGCCACTGCAGGCAGGGTCATAAAAACAGCAGCACCCCTAATCATTCTTTTCCTTTTACTCATGCTCTTGACCATCTACAATGCAAGTTTCTATCAAAATAGCACCAAAATTTGTCTAACCATTCAATGCATATTGGACAACAACAAACAGCAACAAAATCAAACAGATAGCAAGTATACAACAGAACCATATAGCAAGTAAAGAACATATTTCGAATCCTCTCCTCTCAAACTCTGAATCTTCTCAATCTCAATCTGCTGCAGGTGAAGATTGGGTCGAAAATTGCAGTACACGAGGGAGGAGTTGGGGGTGGGGGCAGGGGAGGGGTGGATTCGTACCTTGCTCTGCCGCCGTCCCGTCGAGCACTCGCTGCTCCGCCTGCTAGCCGCCACCCCGCCGCTCCACCAGCCCCTGCCCCGCCTCCCCGCCGCTCCACCAACTCCTGCCCCGCCGCCTGCTGCTGCCTACCGCCGCGCCGCTCCAATCGCCGGGAGGAGAGGGCGCCGCTACTGACCGAGAGAAGGAACGAGCGCCGCCAGAGAGAAGGAAGCGAGGGAGAGGGACGAGCGTGGGTGAGATAGGGTTGGGACGGGGGTGAGAGGTGAGATTGGTTTTGTTTTTTTCGTTAGCTCGCTTCGGAACCGAGTGATTCCACCGATTTGGAGGTACCATCCAATTGCGCATCTTGGTCGAATATTCGTTTTCTAGGAATCGCTGGGTTCTGGTTCTAGTACCTACCGAACACAGGAATCTGGGCTGGGTGCAGGTCCAACCCGTTACGTTCACGCGGTGACGCCAACCGAACACACCCTAAAGGAACAGCAAACTTATGGCCAGAACATGGCATGCTTACAATTGTAGAGACAGCAAGACAGATGTGAAGTGGCTACGGTAGTAGCAAATTAAGCAGCTCAAGTTGTTCAGACAAGGCGCTAGGTTGGTGTTTTCAGACGCAAATCTAGCCCTTCAACCAATGGGAAGACGGCAGGTAGGAAGAAGCGAGAGGCTGTTTGGTGCCTATAACGAGTCATGAGCAGGAGCCAGCAGCTTTCTATTTTGTTATAAGTGCTCACTCTCATGTCGCAAGCAATGGTGCACCATCACCACCCAACAATATTGTGCTAGGGGCATGTAGTACATCTCATGCCTTTTTTTATTCTTCAGTTGTGGCGTTGTTAGCCTATGATTGATGCTTACGTTGCATGCGTGATTTAATAGGTTTAGTTCAATGGTCGCAAGTCCAATCCAAAGAATTAGGTTGGCATTAAACATAACGATTACACAAAGAAGAAAAAATACTGGAGTATATCTACTTGACCCTCATGAATAAATATTCAGTACGAGTAGTCGAGTACTACTCCACTAGTACATAACACTATTTGTAACAAGTACCTGAGGTTCTTTCACCAGTGCAAAACTCTGAAAACTAGACTGAGATGAGAAACAGAAGCCTTTTAACTATTGCACAATAATTGGCATGCATGCACCTTGAATTAATTGATTTATTCCCACGCTGAAGATAGGACAGTTTTGTACTTAGAAAACTGTTTCTCTCACCTCTGAAGCAGTGTTTGCCATACCCTTTTGCCTTGAATTAATTGAGCCCCTGACGTAGGTGGATGTCAATCTATAGCCTTCTTCTCTCCTTCTCCTGCAACTATGTAAAATTACTATAATTAACCTCTTATGGCCTTGTTACATCATTTTACTATACTTGCTCTATGGAGCCCGTTGGATCACTTCGGACTTGTGACTTCTGGATTCCAAGCGATAATTCGTGATGCAATCACTCAAGATGAATGACGCATGCCATTTTAGTATATATCCACTCAGAAGCAACAGTTAAATATGAAATATATGTTGCCGATGCCTTACTTACTACTACCTCGGTTCCGACTTATATATCTCAGCTAGCTTTTGATACCATGTTAGTGTAGAGACCTTATGTAATTGGTGTCGTTCTGATATTAATAGAAATAAAGGGCTCCTCTCCCCAGTTCCATTTCAACGAAATGAAACTTACAGACAACCATTTACAGCTTTCGAGGAATAAAACGACAGAGATGTCGCCCCAGAGATGCAGAAGCTAAAAACAAAACATCAGGCAAACTAAGATCTACTGATCTTCTGCTTGATGCGGAAAGGAAACTGGACCTAAACAATCCCAAATGCAGACTTAACCGCTGCATCCTAGACCACTCCAGTCAGTATGATCTCCAAAAACGCCGCCCTCAAGAGGGAGAACGGCACCGAAGGTGTCACCAGCATCCGATCCGAAGAGCCCGGATCAAGGGTTTCCCCCCAGAGATCCCGAGAAAAGAAGTTGCAGCTGCAAAAATGATGCCTTCGCTAGGGAACGACGCCAAGAGCGCCGCCATCATCCGCCTCGGTTTTCACCGGCAGCCGCGCAAGTCCAAGCCCGGTGCTGGCAAGCCCACCAGCCACTGCCACCAGCGCTGGCAAGCCCACCAGCCACTGCCACCCTCGACGGCGACGAAGAGTGGTCGAGGACGCGTAGTGCAGCGCAGCTCCGTCCCCTGCCCGGCGAGCCCAGATCGGTCCGCCAAGCCCATCGGGCACCCTGCCTCCTGCAGCACGGGGCGGCGCTCCTGCCGCTCGCCGCCCGCATCCCGCGTTCGGAGGACGCAGCACCGCCACCCTGGCCCGGCGAGCCTAGATCGGGCCCGCCAAGCCCATCGGGCGCTCGGCCGCACCCTGCAGGCGCATGGGACGGCGCCGCTGCCACCGCCGCCGCCTGAAGCCCGCGCGCCGGCTGCTCCACCATGCGATGCACCACCGCGCTGAGGAAGAGCGCCGTCTTCTGTCGCTTGGCCGGCACCGCTGCAACGTCGCGCCTCCGCGTCCACCGCGAGCTCCTCCTGCCGCCTTGTGGAGGAAGGGGGGCCGCCGCCACCGCGGCGAAGCCGGCGGCAGCGGCGGCGACGAGGCCAGCGAGAGGCGAGGTCTCCTGGCGGCTAGGGTTGGGCGCCCCGGTGCCGCCCTCGAGCGGCACGGGAGCGAGACTGGAATCTGATTTTGTTCTGATATTTATATATTCCCTTTTTATAAGAATCAGTGTCATCGGCAAGATTCTATATATCCATGTATCTATGTAGACCCATAATTGATCACATGTCAGTCACATGACACGATAAAGACTAGGAAACAACAGTTGCTGAAAATGGAGCGGTGAGTGGAACCTATCATCCAAGAAGCGAACGAAAGCTACACATGTAGGTTACCAGAGCAGGTCCACGGCACAAGTAGAGATCAGAGTGAGTAGTAAGTTTGTTTGTTTGTATGTTTGTTGGCATGTAGCTTGTCGTTTATCCAGTGGTTACATCCTCATGAGTGTGACTGGCTGCTTGTGCTTAATTAAGTGCATGATGAATCACGCAAGCCCCAGATCTCATGGCATAATAAGCTAATTAAACGTTCCTTTCATCCTTGTCTATATCTGTAAACGAGCTGGTTATTCAGATCGGCTCGTTCTCATTGTCTGAGAAATAATAAAAAGTAGTGCACACCTCTTGTTCCAATGCCACTTCACGGTCCGTGTTTGGTCCACCTTGAAGACGTGGCTTGCGCTTCATGACGTTGAGCCAAGAGATTGGCATGCCATGCATAGCGTCAATGAGTGGTGGAATGATGCAATTCACAAGAAGGAGAAGTCACAGAGAGCCATTGCTTTGCTAGCGATGATGTTCTCTTGGAAAGTTTGGAAGGAAAGAAATGTCCGTGTCTTTCAGAGTCAAGCAATAATCTCTACAATGCTTATCAACAAAATCAAAGATGAGGCGACTCTTTGGGGCCTCACTGGGCGAAAGCTTTGTGTAATTGAATGCCACGAGTGTAGATTCTTATATTTGGCCTAGGCCTTTGGGCAAAGCTTAGTTTGTAAGACCTCTCTAAAACTTATTCTTAATCAATTATATGGCAAATATTTTGCATTGATGAAACAAAAACTAGTGCACACTCGTGGATACGTAGTGGTATGTGCGTGACCAGCTGAAGATTTCTACGGTGGAGAGGGGGTGACGGACTGACGGAGTGTACAGCTAACTTCTCAACCTAGCTACGCGCGCACAGGCTTTATTGTGCATCCATTTGTTAAGGACTCGGCGTCTCGGACCATCAGCACGGCCATCCTAGGCCCATAATGCTGCGTAAATGAAGCGTATGCAGCCGGACTGCAAGTCTGCATGGTTCGTTAGGAAAGTGATAGTAGTATCAGCAGCACGCAGAGGGGCTAGTCTCTGAGCCCATCATCTCGGTTCCTGGAGGATGTCACCGTCGTCGTCGTCGCCGTCGCCGTCGCAGCCACGTACCGGACCTGGTCCCCGGAGTGGTGGTGGCGCTGTCGCCTGATTTCACGTCTGCATGGCCCCAGGCCCCAGCTCTTGGACCCCTATATGCTCAGCAGGATATCCGCATGTCAGGGACTGGTACCGTAGGAGACGTATGGCTGCTTTTATGGGGGCGTGCTGGCTCATTGATTTCCCATATGCATCTTGTCTTTGCGATGAATCGATCTCCCAGCCCAGAGCAACGCATGGTCTTTCGCTGTCCTTGCAATCGTGTAGGATGGATTCTGCTTGCCTCCAACCAGGGACGAAGCTGGAAGGAAATGCCGTTGGTGTAAACTTCAGTATGTAGTGCTATTTTTCCAACAGTATACAACGCTAATGCATGGATTATCTAGTGAAGGATTTCACACATATCATTGGGTTCAGCTGACCCCAATGGTTGTATGGCAGCTCCGCCACTGCCTTCAAGGCTTCAACGGAAACTTGCTAAACTCCACATGCATTCGTGATGTCACGATCTGCATTGCGGCGCACCGCTTCATTAATATATTTTCTTCCTGAATTACAAGTGACCCTGGAATCTCCATCCTTTAATGAATATAACCATGCAGTATTATTGACGGCCCTATATTAATTGTTTACTACGTACTATCTCCGTTTCAATATATAAGACGTTTTAGCTATCCAACATGTTGTCTACATGCATACTAATATGAGTGCACATACAAAATAAATATATCTACATACATCTAGATATATGTGAATGTGGACAAATGCTAAAACATCTTATATTTAGGAACGGAGGGAGTATTTAACAATGTCGATCAAAGCCAACCACCGGTTCTTAATAAATAAGCTAACAAAAAAGTAAAAAAAGTGCGAAGTCACCCAAAAAGATTAGCTTTGCCCATATATATCCAAAAAGCTATCACGAGGACACGGGTAGGCGGCATTTTGGTGAGCTAGAGTGTGGCCGTCGGCATGAGGTCAACGAGGGGACGGGGCGCGGTCGGGCGCCGTACCTGCTGCAACATGTTAGGGACCATGGCTTTGCGAGAGGAACGGGAGGCGGCGAGGACAAAGTTGAAAAAAATGGCACCGGGGTCATCAGTATAATCTCTCTATTACATTGGGGCCATTCTCCATAAATTAACACTAAGTAATACTAATTAGCGAAGGATTTTGCATTTTCCATTGGGGTCAGCTGCCCCCACTGGCCTAAGGCACCTCCATCCTGGTAGGCGGATTTATAAGGACTTAGGGGAGGCAGGAAGGCTCCACCGGAAAATGCGTGTGGGAAGTCAGAAATTCATGAGAAAGCATCACACACGATTTTATTGATTTACCACACATCACACACGGCTCTAGTGGACAAAATCTGTGTGATTGATTTGATGCTATCATATATGCATTTGGTGGGAAAACCTTGTGCTATCGACCCTATAGGAAAATATTTTTGCTTTTATACCAAATGAACAAAATAGTGTTCATTCAAACATTTATAATCAACTGAACAAAAGATATTTCGTAAATTAATAACTTCACAGAGTACTATATCACTAGTGGAAAAAGGGCCTCTAGTCCTGGTTGGGGAGGGCCTCTAGTCCCGGTTTGCCAACCGGGACTAGCAAATCGGGACTAAAGCCCCCCCTCTAGTCCCGGTTCGGCACGAACCGGGACAAAAGCCCCTCCCACGTGGCCACGGCGGAGCCCACGGGGTTGGAAATCCGAACCGGGACTAAAGGTATGTGCATTTTTTCTTTTCGATTAATTTTCAGGGTTTAGGGTTTAGGAGGGGTTTAGGGTTTCGGATGTTTTCAATCGTACGGGGATCACGTCGATGTGCCAAAAACGCGTTTTGGTATATATAAAGTACTACATGAAGATCACGTTGATGCATATATATATATATATATATATATATATATATATATATATAACACATATAATTACATGAAGATCACGTTGATGCATATATATAACACATATAAAGTACTACATGAAGATCACGTTTTCGTATAAAGTACTTAATTACATATGGAGATCACTATACATGGAGGCATATTATTCTTCGCTATAGTGGTACTCTCCGGTTTCAGGTATGACCTCCGCAAGGAGAAATCCCGCCAATTCCTCCGCAATTGCTTGGTCCACTGGTAGGAGAGCGTTCCGCTTCCTTGCCAACTTTCAAAGAAGGAGACCAAAATGAATACATGAGTTGTGTGTATATATATATCAAATCATAATAAAACAATTATGAATGAAACTCAACACAATTGATGGTAACAAAATAGAATTGTGAATAATGTTTACGTACATCTTTATTTCTTTGATTATTGAATCTCTCACTGGTCCTCATGTGAATGTACTCGCAAACGTACTATCCACATAAATTAGTCCCTTGTGGCTGTTGCAGGCACCACTGTACGAGAATAGAATTCAATCAAATAATAATCAAGCATGATAATGGTATTGAAACTAGAATTAAAGAGATGCGTGGACCTAGGTAGTACTACTTACTTGGTTCAGCTTCGGTTTAAATTCACCGGGTTCTTCCTCGATGAACTGTTTCCAAACGCTGCCCGACAAAGAAAATGAACACAGGAGAGTTATTAATTGCTTGATATCAGGAAATTAATGGAAGAGGCCGATATTGTGCGATAAGAATAGAAATTACTCTTGGAGCATATCAAAGCAGCTCTTGAATTCTTTATGATGTTTCCTTAATGAGTCAAATACTTCAACTTCTCCAGCGTCACTTTTAATGACCATAAGAATAAAGTGGAACCTGCGCACGTTTATATACAAAGTCATTCATAACTCATTAATTACACTTAACATCGGGTGAGCAAAATCGAATGTGTACAAGACAGTAACACTCACTTGAAGTTGTAAGGAAAAAGTATTTCTTTTCTGGTATGTTGTCGCTTCAAAAACCTTAGCAATGTCGCCTTTGTGTCCTCGGCACACAATTCTATGGTGAATTCATGAACTTTATCCGGGTCAATGAACCCAATGCCCCATATTCCTTCCCTTTTATTTTCGAGAATCTTCATTCTGCATAACAGCGTACAAAAGATTATAGTGAAAATAATTACAGACAATAAACGAGATGAGCTAAAGACTTAAATTACAGAAATAAATCACTTACAGACAATAGCAACTAATGATAGCTTTGTCGAGGGCGTCTTGATTGTATAACTGAAAAAGTTCGGTAAACTCAACATGCACACCTTATTCTTGGAAGTAGTGCTCATCCTTAACTGCCGCCATGATACCGATTTTCCCTTTCTTTGCGGCATTCAAGTACCATTTATGCAACTGACGCATTTTTGTTGTTAGATACTTGACCTGCTCATGTCTGACCAAAGACTCCCCGACAACATATTTCCATGCTACCTGATCAGAAATGGGGAAACCAGTGTCGCCTATGCGTTGTTGAGCAACACTAAGACCAGTACTGTCATTTTGTATGGCCTTGTCAGGTAACACCTTGAGCGGGGGGACCGATTGTACATCCTGTTCTCCGAGCTGGGGAACTTTTTTCCCGCTTTTCCGCTGCTCCACATGTGCGCTATATGACTTGTCAATAATGCGCTCATAGTCTGATGGCGGCTTTGGTTCCGGGTTATATAAGTTCCTAAGGCAGGGCTCAATGTCCTCCTGAGGTATTTTCTGACTTGGCTCGGGCTTTTTCGGTGCAAGTTGTCTTTTGACATCGGCAACCACCCTCTCATCTAGTTCCTCCTGAGTCAACTCGTAAGATAACTTTTCAGGAGCCTTGACGACCTTGGTTTTCTTATTTGCACCTTTCTTCTGAGTAGTACTAGTCGACGGGAAGTGCAGCTTCCGCTTTAGCAACTTAGTAGTGGGCGCTGTCGACGGCTGACGGGACGGAGCGGGCGATGGACTCGGGCTGCGCTCCCAACTGGCGGGGAGGGCTGGACTTTGAGGTGGTGGATTGCTACTCGGAGGAGTCGGTGGCCTTGGCGCCGATTCTGGAAACACGATATATTTCTTGTTCCATAGAACGATACCATTCTTGACTTCTCCCAGTGTCTTCTCGTCGTCACCTCTAGGAATGTCAAGCTCCAGTGTCTCAAATCTCCGCATAATTTCATCCACCCCGACACGAGCATAGCCAGCTGGAATCCCACCAAGATGGTAGGTTGCTCCAGTTTGATTTGGTAAAGCATAGCCGACCGCCACCTTGAAGGATATGTTCTTCATTGACATATGTAGCTCACAACTTGTCTTCTCCGTGACATCATCCACAGGGTAGTGAGCCGCCGGAGGTTCAAATGCAGAATTTTCTAGCTGCGTGGAACCCACGCTGCTTTTTCGCTGATCAGATGGGACAGCTTCGACTTCAGGACCTTCTAGCTGCTGCTGAGATGCCCTTTGCTGACTAATTGAGTCCAGTTGCTCCTGCTGCCGCTGCATCTTGCGTTCCAATTCCGATAACCGGTCTAACTCCTTCTTCTTCTTTCTCTGATGGCTTCTATAACTGTCACACTAGTACAGAACAACACATCGGATACCCCTCTATGGAAACGGCAGGCGTTAGGCGACGAAGAATCGCGCTTTCCGCGCGGCCAGTGCGTACAAACCTGACCTGGGCCGCGGCTGGCCCGTCAACATAGGTAACGGAGAAAGTATTAACTCCGTTACCCATAATATTGGCAACGGTCTTAATTCTGGCTCCGTTTCCGATATGTGCCTCTATAGCAACGGAGACTTTTGGGTGTCCGTTTCCAATGTGGACACGTTCCATCTTCTTGGAATTCGAAGCGAGGCGAGTAAATGCTATGGCGTAGTGGCACCGCCCACTACTCCTTGAAAACCCCAATCCTTGCTAGCTCAAGACGCCACCGAATCTGCTCTCTCTCTCTCTCTCTCTCTCTCGCTCGCTCGCTCCCTCCTACTGATTAGCGAAGATGCCTCGCAGCAACGACACACAGGAGCACACTGAGTTGCCGCGGGACAGTCCCTCGTCAGCGGCGAGTCCGTTGAAGGACCGACGCCGGAGACGAGCGACGATGAATACGCCAACTTCCATGATCCCACCTTGATGCTGGGCCCGCCGAAGGTTGATTCTGATGACGAGTCAACCGAAGAGGAGAAGGAGGAGGAGGAGGACGACGAGGAGGACGAGGCGGAGGCGCCGGTCGCGAAGAAGGGAGCCCCGGCGACGGAGAAGAAAGCCGCCACCGCCTCCGATATGCTGCCGCCGCCGCCGCCACCACCTCCAATGGCCCCCAATAAGCGAGGCCGTGAGAAGGACGAGGATTGCGCGGAAGCAGGGCGCAAGAAAAACAAGAAGTAGCTAGTAGTAGTTCTATAAGTTCTCCAACTGTAATTTACTTTATTATTATTAATATGTACTGCGTATGTAATGTAGTAATCACTAATATTAATATAAGTATCCTATAAGTGGTTTTCTCCATATAGTAGAGATTAGGAAAATATTATTCCAGAGAGTAGAAGAAATTCCACAGAGTGGGCGCGTAGGTCCCACACCTCAGTGGTAGAAACACAAAGGAAACGGTCCTTTTAAAGAAGCGTTTCCTATGTTTTACCTATAAATATGGGCGTACAGAGCAAAACCTAACACTCGTTTCCTCACTCTGTCCCAGTATGCTAGATCTGTTCGTGGCGGCGCCTCCTGGCGTTGCGGCCATCGCCGGCGCCGTGGCGGCGCCGTCTCCGCCCAGACGACGGCTATCACGGCGAGGTCTTCGCCATCTCCCCCGACACGGCGAGGTGTTCGCCATGTCCCCCGACACGGCGAGGTCTTCGCCATCTCGCCCGACACGGCGAGGTCGTCGCTCTGTCCGCTTCCTCTGCCTCCACCACTTCCGGATATGCTAGATCGATCCAACGGCGACGTGAAGAAGGTATCAGATCCACATCCGGTAGTTCTATCTAGATCATTTCTTGATGTAGTTAACTTGCCTATTGTGCACTTGCAACTAGTTGTAGTTTAGCTAACTTGTTGAAAGTAGTTCAGTTCACATCCGGTAGTTCTATCTAGATCATTTCTTGATGTAGTTAACTTGCCTATTGTGCACTTGCAACTAGTTGTAGTTTAGCTAATTTGTTGAAATTAGTTCAGTTCACATCCGGTAGTTCTATCTAGATCATTTCTTGATGTAGTTAACTTGCCTATTGTGCACTTGCAACTAGTTGTAGTTTAGCTAACTTGTTGAAAGTAGTTCAGTTCACATCCGGTAGTTCTATCTAGATCATTTCTTGATGTAGTTAACTTGCCTATTGTGCACTTGCAACTAGTTGTAGTTTAGCTAACCAGTCCATGTGAAAACAGGAGTCTATTTCGGTGACACTGCATAAAAAAGTCGGAGACACAGAACAAACAACGAACATTACTCAAGAGAGTAGTGTTTGTTGACTTTCCCATAATGGCCTCCAATTATATACACAGGTCAGTACACACTATATACTACTGTATACTTTATATTATTGTGTTAAATTGTTTGTTCTATCTAGTAGTGTCAGAACTAACATAAATCCTTATTTACATTTAGGGATATCAAGTTGTTCCCTTTCAAACTCCACCATACATATCCACCGTCGCTATTGTGACGTTTTGGTACACTGCATAAAATACTTTTTTAAGTAAGAGTGTTTTATACAGTGTCGCTGAAATGTCACATCGGTGACGTATTAGATTAGATTTTGGTGACACTGCATAAAAAATCCAGAGCCGGTGGTGGCCCCATGGAAAGGATGATCGTTGTCAGGCATCCTATGAAGCTGCTGACATCGCAATATCTTGTTGACAAGCCGTGTGTTGGCTGCTCCGGTTCATCAATAAGAGCCACCTCAAGACATAGGTAAGATATCGTTTCAGTTTGCTTAAATTCATAGTGTTTTTGTTTTAGCATATGTATTTAACAATTGTAACTCTATTTACTAATGTATAGGGTCCAAAGCTTCAACATCCTTCTCTCAAGAAGTTGAGATAAGAAGAGATAGCTAGAGTGACACCTGCGAGGATAGTGGAAAAGGATGTATGGAAGAAATCATATATTCTTTCCGTCCTTTGACATGATAGGCTTAGTATAGATGAAATCTGTTATCGTTTTACCTCTTATGTTTGTCACATCTTGTGATGCAATTGTAAAGGTGAAATTGTGATGGAAATGTAAAGTTACATTGTGATATGGAGACCTCATCGGAAACGGTTTTTGGCCTCCGTTACCGATGAAGGCCTTCACATCAGTGACAGAGACGGGGACACGGACCCTTTCTCCGTTGCCGAAGGGGTTTTTGGCCCGTTTCCGATGTGTCGTTATGTACTAGTGTCAGCGTAATCCGCAAACCCTTGCTTCCACGAAACACTGGGTCCATAGCCTCCTACTCGTCCAACGTGTTCAGGATTCCCAAGGGCGAGTGTCAGCTCGTTGTTCTCTCTATCGGGTTGGTACTCTCCCTTTCGAACTTTTTCTATTGCGTTCTCAAGCTCTTTGGAGATTTTTAAATTTTTTTTCTTCCATTTACCCTTTGCAACAATCTGCCCTGTCTGTGGGTCCAACCCTGCCCCATGCACGAACAACTGAAACTTGGACCTCTCGGGCCAGTCCGCTGTCTGTGGAATGATCCCTTTATCAAGCAGTGCCGCTTCAAAGGCTTTCCACTTAGGCATGTTAGTCTTGTAGCCACCTGTCCCCAAAGTATGGTGATATTTCTTCTTCGCAACATTTGCCTTATTTATTTCCGATGGGGCCACAGCGACAGACGATTCTTTTATCTTCACAAATGCGGGCCAGTCATGTTTTATCTTCACTAGTGCTCCAGTGAAATCTGGATCTTGTTTCTCCGCCGATAGATAATTTCTCCATAATGTTTTCTTCCGGCTCTAGAATTGTGTGGCCATCTTCTTAAAAGTCCACTGCTTGACTTTCTCCTTCTTGTCATCTGTGTGACCTGGCGGTAGGTTGACATGTGTCAAGAGCGTCTCCCAAAGCAAATATTTTCTTCTTTGGTCGACATAACTAGCTCCATTGTTGTCGTCCTTCGGCTTATGCCATTCTTCAAGGATGATCAGGACCATGTCCCTAACAAGAACTCCGCATTGATTTATAAATTTACGGCGGCTCTCTATGGGTTCCAGCGGTTCGCCATCATCACCAACTTTGTCGATTGATATCCTTGCACCATCGCCCAACTTTTTGTTCGGGCCTCGTTGCCTTTTTGCCTTTTAGCAGCTGATTGGCTCGATCCAGAGGGCTAAAAGAAAAATGATTCGTTAATAAGTGCAATACAAATCAATTAATGCATCTAGTGATCAACAGAGGCTTAATATATATACCTCGCCAGAATTTGTTAAGGGCACTTCGTCGTCTCTCCTTTCTGCTGCTTCTAGCTCAACTCCCTCACCGGAGTCGTTCATAAATTGTGAGCTGAAATCGTCATCTTCTCCACCGGCATCTTTTCCACGGGCACTCTCATATATAATCTGATAGATTCGGTCTTCACCCTCCTCGTCTCTGTCGAGGGCGTCCATAGCTCAATGTCCCTGCAATCAATTTTGGTCACATGTCACCTAAATATGCAAAGTGTTTCTATAAATCTTGGGAAAAATCTTGCAAAGTGTCATTTTGAATAATCAAACAAAATGGGCAGCATAATTGTTAAAGAGTCATTTAACAATTTTCATACACAAATTTTAAACAATGTTAAAAATGGCTAAAAGTTAAAGTTCAACAAATTATTGACAGTAGCAATTCATGATTGTTAAAAATGGGCAACAAATTATACACAAAAATTTGCATAATTGTTAAAGTGTCATTTAAGAATTTTCATACTCAAATTTTAAACAATGTTAAAAATGGCTAAAAGTTAAAGTTCAACAAATTATTGGCAGTAGCAATTCATGATTGTTAAAAATGGGGCACAAATTATACACAAAAATTTGCATAATTGTTAAAGTGTCATTTAACAATTTCATACACAAATTTTAAACAATGTTAAAAATGGCTAAAAGTTAAAGTTCAACAAATTATTGGCAGTAGCAATTCATGATTGTTAAAAATGGGCAACAAATTATACACAAAAATTTGCATAATTGTTAAAGTGTCATTTAACAATTTTCATACACAAATTTTAAACAATGTTAAAAATGGCTAAAAGTTAAAGTTCAACAAATTATTGGCAGTAGCAATTCATGATTGTTAAAAATGGGCAACAAATTATACACAAAAATTTGCATAATTGTTAAAGTTCAACAAATTATTTATAACAAAAGTTGCATAATTGTTAAAGTTCAACAAAAAAATTGCTAGAACTAACACTAACATGAGTTTTGGCAGTAGCAATTCATCAAACACCTATACGAATTGGCAGGGAAGGGGGGCATGAGCACCTCGGGAAGGCGACGGCGTCGTGAGCAGCATGGGCGTAGCAGCAGTGTGGGCAGCCTTGGGCGCGACGGAGCCGCGACGGTGGAGGCGACAGGAACGGCGACAGAGTGGCGACAGGAGCGGCGAAGGAGCCGCGACGGTGGAGGCGACAGGCGGCTGCGTCGCCGGAGTTGCTCCTGGCATGCGTGCGGCGGGGGCGGAGGAGGTCGAGGACGGCGGCAATGGCCCGGTGGAGCTTCGGCCGGAGAGGAAGAAGACGAGGACGCGCTGGAGTCGAGAGGAAGAAGCCGGTGAGAAGGGCGAGCGGGCGCGCGCAGCCGGGGAGATGGATTCCGGCAGCCTGGCGGCGTCTCTCCTTCTCGGGCGTGGACGTCAGGGGAACTGATCGATCTGGAAGAAAGGGGAACGGCGGTGGCGCTTATGTACCCCAGACGTTTAGTACCGGTTGGTATCACGAGCCGGTACTAAAGGTCTATTTTGGGCCGCTGCGAAATTCGCACGCGAAGCCCACCTTTAGTCCCGGTTCCAACCAACAATCGGGACTAAAGGGGCTTTTGGAATTTCTTTTTATATTTTCTTTTCTCTGATTTTTTATTCTATTGATTTAATTGTCCAAATTTGACAAACTTTATATCAAACGTAAGCCCTGGACATGTAGAATCTTTTGGTACTGGTTATTTTCAAATTTGACTATATTGAATGTATTCAAATTTCAAATGGATGATTTGACTAAATTTGACATCGATTTAAATCCATATCATCAAAAATTTCAAACAAACTAATTTTTGGAGACCTTAGGACTTGCTTAACAGATGCCCACTGGACAAAATAATTTCAAAACTATTTTGAACCTGTTTTAGAATTTAACAGATGCCCACTGGAGACCTTAAATGCATGTTTGAGTGTTTTTTATATAATTTGAATTTCTAAAAATGCTTTTAATAGAATTTAAATGCATGTTGAGTGTTTTTGGACAAAATTATTTTCTAAAAATTTGTAAAAATCATATCCATTGATTTTTTTATATCTATTCATTTCATTTATATCTATTTATTTAATTGTCCAAATCAAGTCAAATTATTTTCTAAAAATTTGTAAAAATCATATCTATATTTGAAAACATTATTACAAATGGAGTCCTCTGTCTCACAGAAACAGAACCAAAAAGGTTATATAAAAGGTTTAATACATTATTACGCATCACCAACAACATCCCTATCTAGTGTTGCTAAATTTTTTAAATAATACATTTGTTTAATTGAATTCAATAAATAATACGCATTTTCAAAGTTTTTTCAAAAATAATACGGCCTAAAACGACAGGTACCTATCGTCTTCGCCGTAGACGATTAGCTGGTCGTCCGTCGGCTGCGTGCCTGACATGACGTGCTCGTCTGCGGCGTAGACGATTGGACCATATCGCCCACGCCGTGGACAACGAGTGCATGCATGCCTAGCTCACGTTGTGAGTGATCAGCTCGTGTGTGTGCTTGCCGTGGACGACCGTGCGTGCTTGCCGGCCGTGCGTGCCGTGCCTGCAGTGTGTGCTTGCCGGCCGGTGTGCCGTGCCGTGCGTGAGTGATCAGCTCGCGTGCGTGCTCGCCGGGATGGCCGTGCCGTGCGTGCTCGCCATCTGGCCGTGCGTGGTGGCCGTGCGTGCTCGCCGTGCCGTGCGTGCTGGCCGTGCTGGCGCGTGCTGGCCGCCGGGCTGCCGGCTGGCCGTACTGGTCGTGCTGGCCGTGCGTGCTGGCCGCCGGGCTGCCGGCTGGCCGTGCGTGCTGGCCTTGCTGATGGATCGCTAGCTGCTAGCTTGCTATTTCCCGCGATGTCAGCTCAAGAGATCGATCGATCAGGCATATCATCTACGCCGTGGACGATAGGCTTGTCGGGCGCGTGCACGCGCTGAGCCATGGCCTGGTCATCTGCGGCGCAAACGATAGGAGCTAATCGTCTACGGCGCAGACGATAGGTACCTGTCGTTCACGGCGTAAATTAGGCCGTATTATTTTTAAAAAACTTTGAAAATGCGTATTATTTATTGAATTTAATTAAAAAATATATTATTTTTTAAAAATTAGCTCTAGTGTTGTGGTATAAACTTTTTCTTCGTTTGTGTCCCTTTCTTCTGATTGCGTCGTAACCATGGGCAATCTTCATCATTTAACATGATGCTTGAGTCAGTGTTCACTGCGAAGGGCGGAATTTCATCAAACTTATTATAATCTTCTGACATGTCTGTCTTGTCCTCCACTCGCACGATGTTTCTTTTACCTGAAAGAAATATGTGGCGCTTTGGCTCATCGTATGATGTATTCGCTTGCTTATCTTTTCTTTTTTTCGGTTTGGTAGACATGTCCTTCACATAGAAAACCTGAGCCACTTCATTGGCTAGGAAGAATGGTTCAGTGTGGTATCCAAGATTCTTGAGATTCACTGTAGTCATGCCGTACCGGGGGTCTACATGTACCCCACCTGTCAGGTTGAACCATTTTCACCAAAACAATGGGACCTTAAAAGATGATCCATAGTCAAGTTCCCATATCTGCTCTATGTAACCATAATATGTGTCTTTTTGCCCACTGTTGTTTGTTGCATCAAAGCGGACACCACTGTTTTAGTTGGTGCCCTTTTTATCTTGGCCGGCCGTGTAAAATGTATTCCCATTTATCTCGTACCCTTGAAAAATCAATATAGTCGAAGATGGTGACATGGCCAACAAGTATAGCTGTTCTGCAACAGTGGTGTTATTAATGAGATGTGTTTGCAACCAACCGCCGAAATTCTCCATGTGTTTTCCTTTAATCCAGGAATCAGTACGCTCCGGGTTTTCGGAGCGTACAATATTCATGTGTTTCTCGATATACGGAGCCACCAAGCTGAAATTATGTAGAACTGTGTAGTGTGCTTGAGTGAAAGAATGGCCATCCATACTTATTATTGCTTTCTTTCCTAGCGTGCCTTTTTTACGCAGTCTCCCCTCATGGCGCGATTGAGGAACACCGATCGGCTTAAGGTCAGGAATAAAGTCAAAACAAAACTCAATGACCTCCTCTGTTCCATAGCCCTTGGAGATGCTTCCTTCTGACCTAGCACGGTTATGAACGTATTTCTTTAAGACTCCCATGAACCTCTCAAAGGGTAACATATTCTGTAGAAATACAGGACCGAGAATAGAAATCTCTTTGACTAGGTGAACTATGAGGTGCGTCATAATATTGAAGAAGGATGGTGGGAACACCAACTCGAAGCTGACATGGCATTGGACCACATCCTTCTGTAAACTTGGTAGAGTTACTGAATCGATTACCTTCTGAGAAATTGCATTGAGGAATGCACATAGCTTCACAATGGGTACTCGAACATTTTCCGGTAGAAGCCCCCTCAATGCAACCGGAAGTAATTGTGTCGTAATCACGTGGCAGTCATGAGACTTTAGGTTTTGTAACCTTTTCTCTGTCATGTTTATTATTCCCTTTATATTCGACGAGAAGCCAGACGGGACCTTGATACTGCTCAGGACTTCAAAAAATATCTCCTTCTCTTCTTTGGTAAGAGCATAGCTGGCAGGACCTTGATACTTCTCTGGATTTGGTCGTCTCGTTCGTGCATACGTTGCTGGTCCAGCCATGCATCCGGTGTATCTTTCGTCTTCCCATACACGTCCAAGAAGTATAGCAGGTTCAGACAAAGATTTTTCGTCACGTGCATCACGTCGATTGCAGAGCAAACCTCTAGGATTTTCCAATAGGGTAGCTCCCAAAATATAGATTTCTTCTTGCACATGGGTACGTGTCCATCAGTGTCATTCGGAACAGATTGTCCGCTAGGACCCTTTCCAAAGATTATTTTTAAATCCTTGACCATACCATATATATCAGCACCAGTAGGGCGGGTAGGCTTCGTCCGGTGATCTGCCTCACCTTTGAAATGCTTGCCTTTCTTTCTTAAGGAATGCTTGTTTGGAAGAAATCGACGATGCACCGGGTACACATTCTTGTTACCTAAATATATACTTTCAGTCTCACCTAAACAGTGCGTGGATGCATTGTATCTCTTGCTTGACTGTGCTGAAATGTTACTAAAAGCAGGCCAATCATTGATGGTTACAAACAACAACGCTCAGAGGTCAAATTCCTCCAGTTTGTGCTGATCCCACACACATACACCTTCCTGGCGCCACAACTGTAAAAGTTCTTCAACCAATGGCCTCAGGTACACATCAATGTCGTTGCCGGGCTGCTTCGGGCCTTGGATGAGCACTGGCATCATAATGAACTTCCGCTACATGCACAACCAAGAAGGAAGATTATAGATACATAGAGTCACAGGCCAGGTGCTATGACTGGAGTTCTGCTCACCAAAAGGATTAAAGCCATCTGTACTTAGACCAAACCTTAAGTTCCTTGCGTCACGTGCAAAGGTCGGGAAGTCTCTGTCGATTTTTCTCCACTGCGACCCATCAGCGGGGTGTCTCAGCATCACGTCTTTCTTACGGTCTTCTTTGTGCCATCGTAAAACTTGGCATGCTCTTTGTTTTGGAACAAACGTTTCAACCGTGGTATTATAGGAGCATACCACATCACCTTTACAGGAACCCTCTTCCTGGGGCGCGGTTCGCCCTCAACATCACCAGGGTCATCTCACCTGATCTTATACCGCAATGCACCGCATACCGGGCATGCATTCAAATTCTCGTACTCCTCACTGCGGTAGAGGATGCAGTCATTGATGCATGCATGTATCTTCCGCACCTCTAATCCAAGAGGGCAGACAACCTTCTTTGCTTCGTGCGTACTGGGGGCAATACGTTATCCCTTCGAAGCATCTTTTTTAATATTTTCAGCAACTTTTCAAATCCCTTGTCAGATAGACTATTCTCTGCCTTCCATTGCAGCAATTCCAGTGTGGTACCCAGCTTTTTCTGGCCATCTTCGCAATTTGGGTACAACAATTTTTTGTGATCCTCTAACATGCGGTCTAACTTCAACCTCTCGTTTTCACTTCCGCAGTTTATTTGTGCATCAAGAATGGGCCGACGAAGATCATTGATTGCGTGGATCACACGTTCGTTGGGAGACCCCAACAGGAAGGTATGATACAGTGTAGCAGCAGTTTTCCCTCAGTATGAAACCAAGGTTTAATCGAACCAGTAGGAGCAAGAAATCACTTCTGAAGGTTGTCAGTGGCGCGCTGACGTGGAACCTGCACACAACACAATTAAACTACTTTGCCCCAACGAAACAGTGAGGTTGTCAATCTCACCGGCTTGCTGAAAACAAAGCATTAACGTATGGTGTGAAAAACAGTAGTAAATTGCAGAGAATGAAAAGGAACAGTGTTTGCAGTTGGTTGTATTATCAGTGTAAAAGAATGGACCGGGGTCCACAGTTCACTAGTGGAGTCTCTCCATAAAAGATAACTAACATGCTGGGTGAACAAATTACAGCTGGGCAATTGACAAAATATTCAGCGCATGACAATGCATATATATGACATGATGATTACTATGATATTCATGTGGGCATTATGACAAAATACATAGACCGTTATCCAACAGCGTCTATGACTAATAATCCACCGCCAGGTTGTCATACCGAGTTCCCCGTTGGTATTAAGTTGCAAGCAACGGATAATTGCATTAAGTAATGTGCATAATGTAAACAAATGCATTACACCTAACGGCGCACCCTTAAGCTAAGTATCGGTTATTTTATCCCTAGTGGCAACAGCACATCCACAATCTTAGAAGTTATTGTCACTCTCCCAGATTACCGGAGGCATGAACCCACTATCTAGCATAAATACTCACTCTTGGAGTTACAAGCATCTACTTGGCCAAAGCATCTACTAGTAACGGAAAGCATGCAGGATCATAAATAACATATAAGATAGATTGATAATCAACTTGACATAGTATTCAATATTCATCGGATCCTAGCAAACACAACATGTAGCATTACAATAAGATGATCTTGATCATGATAGGCAGCTCACAAGATCTAAACATGATAGCATAAAGTGGAGAGACAACCATCTAGCTACTTCCATGGACCCGTAGTCCAAGGATGAATTACTCACGCATCACTCCGGAGGCAGGCAGGGTGCCGGGAAGAGCTTCTGAACCCTCCCGAGCTAGGGTTGACGGCGGCGGCGTCTCTAGAACTTTTCATGGATAATGGCTCGGGTATTTAGGGTTTTTACGTCGAGAAGAATAAATAGGCGAAAGGGCGGCGACTGCGGAGCCACGAGGGCCCAACACCACCCCACGGCACGGCAGGGGGGGCCCGCGTGGCCCATGGAGTGGGTGCCACGTGGCCCTCCCCCGTCTCTCCTCTGGACACCGTCTTCGTGTTGGAAAAATAGGAGGTTCTGTCCAAGTTTCGTCCAATTCCGAGAATATTTCCAGACTAGCTTTTCTGGAATACAAAAACAGCAAAAAACATGAACTAGCACTGTGGCATCTTGTTAATAGGTTAGTCCCAGAAAATGCATAAAAATGCTATGAAGTGTATATAAAACATGTAACAATTGGTATAATATCAACATGGAACATCAGAAATTATAGATACGTTTGAGACGTATCAAGCATCCCCAAGCTTAGTTCTACTCGTCCTCGAGTAGGTAAAACGATAAAAACAAAATAATTTCTGAGGTGACATGCTACAATCATAATCCTGATCAAATAATACTGTAAAGCACATGTTATGAATGAAGTGATCCAATTCAATGGTCTATAGTTTGCTAGCAAGTAGATGCTGAGCAAACAACTGAATCATATATGCAAAAACTTTTCATGAATAGTACTTTCGAGACAAGCATCAACGAGTTTTGCATAAAAGTTAACTCATAAAGTAATTGATTCTAAGTAAAAGGTATTTAACCAACACAAAGTAAGATTTAAGTTTCAGCAATTGCTTTCAACTTTCAACATATATATCTCATGGATATTTGTCAACACAAAGCATATAATAAGTGCAATATACGAGCATATAAAAATTGTTGCACCAAAGTTGACACTAGTGTTTGCTTCTAAGGTAGAAAGAAGTAGGTAAACTGACTCAACATAAAAGTAAAAGAAAGGCCCATCGCAGAGGGAAGCAGGGATTAAATCATGTGCTAGAGCTTTTTAAGTTTTTGAAATCATATAGAGAGTAAAAATAAGTTTTGAGAGGTGTTTGTTAATTGTCAACGAATCAGAAAATGGAAAGTACAATATGACCCCTGCCAACCAGACTTTTAAGAGCGGCTCCCATGAAGGACGTTATTTTTTCCAGCAAGGCAGATCATCCCTCTTTCTCTTTTGTTTACACATGCAGGTATTTCACTGTTTGCCATTTGCCAGCTCTTTTTGCAAAATTAATGGATAAGCGGATGTATATGCGCTAGTCCGGTGGTAAAGTCTGTTTGACAGTTGACATAAAGACATCCACCCCGTCCTCATGAGCTTGGTAAACATTGACACAAAATAGGAGTAATAATTTTTGAATAGTTTAAAGGTAGCACATGAAAAATTTACTTGGAATGGCAAGGAAATACCACATATAGGTAGTTATGGTGGACACAGATGGCATGGATTTTGGCTCAAGGTTTTGGATGCACGAGAAGCATTCCCTCTCAGTACAGAGTTTAGGCTAGCAAGGTTATTTGAAGCAAACACAGGATATCAACCGACACAGCAAGACTTATATGAAAACATATTGCAAGCATTATAAGACTCTACACTGTCTTCCTTGTTAACCAAACCCTTTTACTAGAAAATATCTAGACCTTAGAGATACCAATCATGCAAACCAAATTTCAACGAGCTTTACGGTAGTTCTTCATTAATAGGTTTTAACTACATGATACAAAAGCTTAAACATGAACTACTTGATAACTCAAAACAATTGACAAGTATCAAATTATCCAATACATGATCTACAAGAATATGTAAGCTTTTTCCATTATACCATCTACCACATGCAACATTTTCTGTTCCAACCAAACACCAATCAATTTATTTCAACATAAACTCTCCAAACAATTATAAGTGAAGCAAGAGAGTACTTTCTTTAAAAGAACTAACAGCTCTGAATAAGAGATGCATGCAAAACAGGAGCTAAAAGCATAGCAATAGCTAGATAAGAATACTCAACAAGTATAAGTGAAGAATAGGAGTATTCATATGAAAAAGCGGAGCGTGTCTCTCTCCCAATCAAGAATGCTGGGGTCCAATCAAGTTGACCATAAGAAAAATAAAATACTGAAAATAAAAGCACACAGACGCTCCAAGTAAAGCACATATGATGTGAAAGAATTAAAATATAGTTTCACTAGAGATGACCTGATAAGTTGCTGATGAAGAAGGGGATGCCTTGGGCATCCCCAAGCTTAGACGCTTGAGTCTTCTTGAAATATGCTGGGGTGATCCATGGGAGCATCCCCAAGCTTAAGCTCTTCACTCTTCTTGATCACATTATATCATCCTTCTCTCTTGACCCTTGAAAACTTCCGCCACACCAAACTCAAAGTAATTCTCATTAGAGGGTTAGTGCACAATCAAAAACTCACATGTTCTATAAGGACACAAACATGACCGTTACTTTTAACATTACTACTGCCACTGATGTTATGTGAAGCTCTTCACCCTAAAAAAGAATTCCACTCAACACTAGTAAAAGAGAGAATGCGAAAAATAAAAGACAGAATCTGTCTAAACAGAACAGTCGCAAAGACGAATTTTTTCGAGGCACTTACGTTGCTCAGATCGAAAAACTTTAAACTAACGAAAGATGCGTACATATCTGAGGATCACGCACAAAAATTTGCAGATTTAAATAATTTTTCTGTGATTTTACAGAAGTAAAACGGTGAACAGCAGAAATCTGTTCCTGCGCAGAAATCCAAATCTAGCATCATCTTCCTATTAGAGGCAATACTTGGCACAACAATGCGATAAAATAAAGATACAAAGGAATTGTTACAGAAGTAAACAACTCCTTGACTCAAAAATTGCAGAAATAAAATAATGGGTTGTCTCCCATAAGCGCTTTTCTTTAACGCCTTTCAGCTAGGCGCAGAAAGTAAGAATCAAGTGTTTCCAAGTGATGAAGCATCAACAATCTTACGCTTAGCTCTCTTACCTTACCCTTATCTTTAGGAAATACTTGGTTACACATAGGTGAAGAGGCGAAATTCATAGTGCCTTGGCCCACATCTATTATTGCTCCAAAGCGTTTCAACAGAGATCTTCCAAGCGTAATTTGTCCTACTCCTGCACATTCAATGACAAGATAATCAATAGATATTGTTATCCCCAGGAGTTTTGTAAATACTCCTTCGGCTACTCCTCTTGGTAATTTAATAGTATTATCACCCAAAATTATACAATCTTCGCATTTGGAAAGCTCCCAAAGATTTAAGGAATCAAAAATATCCTTGGGCATTAAACAGAATTCAGACATAATATCACAGCGAGCATGAAAAGTTTCACCATTGATAACAACTTTTACTGAGGGAACCCATCCCGATGGTTCAAAATTTACTGGCACATTATCATAGTGTTCAAATTGATTATACCCTTCTTTTAGACCAGATATGTTTGTTTCAAGAGTGTTAAGTCTATCACTTATGCTTGTCAAAGCCAAATCAATTTTACTGATTGGAGGGCTAGAAATTGTAATCATTTTTTTATAGCATTAAAAGCTTGATCCCCATCATAACGAAGGAAATCTCCTCCTACCACAGCATCTAAAGCATATCTGTAGCAAAGAACAAGACCAAAATAAAAGCTACTAAGAAGCAGGCTTAAAGTCATTTTAGGTTCAGTTTTAGCATAAGACTCAAAAATTCTAGACCAAGCATCTTTAAAACTCTCCTCACTCCCTTGCTTGAAAGTGAAGATCTCTTCCTCAGGTGACATGATGACAGGAACAGGGCTAGACATGATAACAAGACTGAAAAATAACAATTCGAAAATAAAAGTAACTAATTTTTTTGTGTTTTTGATAAATAAAGCAAACAAGACTAAATAAAAATAAACTAAGCAAGACAATAACAAAGTAAAGAGATTGGAAGCGTGAAACTCCCCTTGCAGAAATCCTCTTGCTCCCCGGCAACGGCGCCAGAAAAATGCTTGATTGCGTGGATCACACGTTCGTTGGGAGACCCCAAGAGGAAGGTATGAAGCAGTGTAGCAGCAGTTTCCCTCAGTATGAAACCAAGGTTTAATCGAACCAGTAGGAGCAAGAAATCACTTCTGAAGGTTGTCAGTGGCGCGCTGACGTGGAACCTGCACACAACACAATCAAACTACTTTGCCCCAACGAAACAGTGAGGTTGTCAATCTCACCGGCTTGCTGAAAACAAAGGATTAAACGTATGGTGTGGAAAACAGTAGTAAATTGCAGAGAATGAAAAGGAACAATGTTTGCAGTTGGTTGTATTATCAGTGTAAAAGAATGGACCGGGGTCCACAGTTCACTAGTGGTGTCTCTCCATAAAAGATAACTAACATGCTGGGTGAACAAATTACAGCTGGGCAATTGACAAAATATTGAGCGCATGACAATGCATATATATGACATGATGATTACTATGATATTCATGTGGGCATTACGACAAAATACATAGACCGTTATCCAACAGCGTCTATGACTAATAATCCACCGCCAGGTTGTCATACCGAGTTCCCCGTTGGTATTAAGTTGCAAGCAACGGATAATTGCATTAAGTAATGTGCGTAATGTAAACAAATGCATTAGACCTAACGGCGCACCCTTAAGCTAAGCATCGGTTATTTTATCCCTAGTGGCAACAGCACATCCACAATCTTAGAAGTTATTGTCACTCTCCCAGATTACCGGAGGCATGAACCCACTATCTAGCATAAATACTCACTCTTGGAGTTACAAGCATCTACTTGGCCAAAGCATCTACTAGTAACGGAAAGCATGCAAGATCATAAATAACATATAAGATAGATTGATAATCAACTTGACATAGTATTCAATATTCATCGGATCCCAGCAAACACAACATGTAGCATTACAATAAGATGATCTTGATCATGATAGGCAGCTCACAAGATCTAAACATGATAGCATAAAGTGGAGAGACAACCATCTAGCTACTGCCATGGACCCGTAGTCCAAGGATGAACTACTCACGCATCACTCCGGAGGCAGGCATGGTGATGTAGAGCCCTCCGGTGATGATTCCCCTCTCCGGCAGGGTGCCGGGAAGAGCTTCTGAACCCTCCCGAGCTAGGGTTGACGGCGGCGGCGTCTCTGGAACTTTTCGTGGATAATGGCTCGGGTATTTAGGGTTTTCGCGTCGGAAGAATAAATAGGCGAAAGGGCGGCGGCTGCGGAGCCACGAGGGCCCCACACCACCCCACGGCGCGGCAGGGGGCCCGCGCGGCCCCATGGTGTGGGTGCCACGTGGCCCTCCTCCGTCTGTCCTCTGGACTCCGTCTTCGTGTTGGAAAAATAGGAGGTTTTGTCCAAGTTTCGTCCAATTCCGAGAATATTTCCAGACTAGCTTTTCTGGAATACAAAAACAGCAGAAAACAGGAACTGGCACTTTGGCATCTTGTTAATAGGTTAGTCCCAGAAAATGCATAAAAATGCTATGAAGTGTATATAAAACATGTAACAATTGGTATAATATCAACATGGAACATTGATACGTCCCAAACGTATTTATAATTTTTGATGTTCCATGCATGTTTATGTCAATTGGCACATGTTTTATATACACTTTATATCATATTATGACATTTATTATAATAACCTACTAATAGTTGCCAAAGTGCAAAATCTTCTTGTTTTCCTATTTGTTGTGTAGGAATTATCAAAAATACAAAAGGAAACCTTGTTGGAGTCAAATTGGGACTTTCCTGAAATCTGTCTGAGAACTTTTTACGGAGATTGTCAGCTTGACCCTCGAAGATGGCGTCCAATGGAAATCAAATTAAAGAGAAAGTTGTCAAAATTTTCCATACGAAGATTTTAAGCCCGAGATCTGCCCAATCGGAGTTCGGATGCGGCCTGTAGACCCGTTTTGGTGGAACCCTAAAAGGGGGTGACGGAAATCCGAGAGTCTATATAAAGAAGGAAACCCTATGTCGTGAGAGGCACCCAAGACCACGAATTTTCCTCCTCCCAGGCAGCCGTCTGGGGAGGAGAAGCTCCTCCACACCATCCTCATCACCAAGGGCAGCCGCCGCCGCCCCCAAGGGCCGCCGCCGCCGTGGGCTGCTGCGGGTCGCCGCCTCCACTCCGGGCTGCACCTCTTCATCAACCTCTCCATCTTCTCCAGCGACTTCTCCACCGTCTCCATGATGAAGGGGGAGTAGTCCACCCCCTGGACTTGGGTTTGTGGTGGTAACTTATGTATCTCTCCTCTCTTTGAGCTTCACTAATTAGTACCGTATGAGCTGCTGAACATGATTACGGTCATCTATGTAATTCCTATGGTGGATATTGTGGTATGAGATGATTTGTTATACATTTACTGTTGTGTTGGAGCTTTTATGATTTGTCATACTTTGGAGATATTCTAGGATGCATGTGATGGTTTGATTTATGCATAATGCCTTGTTTATCCTTGTCATGAGGTGATTGACACCAGTGTGGATAGATGAGAGAGAGATGTGGTCATGCACACGAAATATGAATCATTGCACTAGTGTTTAGAATATTGTCCATTATGAAGTATGATGTATGTAGGTACGGGATGGCCGGTGTGACAACGGCATATGTATTGAGTGACATGTGAAATACAGCCCAACATCCTTTATCTGGGGGTAAAAAGGAAGAGTATGATGTGGGAGTGACAGCAACCACGCTAGCCTTGCGAGGGGTGACCTAGCAACACAAAGTAGTACTTCTTTCAACTATGTGATTTAGGACATATAACCGTCATAAAAGTTACCATTAAAACATGACAATTGTGTGTACTTTATCTATAACATGATAATCACCGTAGATGAGAGAGAGAGGAATAAGTGAACCCATGAACCCATGTCCATTGTTCCTATAAGAGAAAACATTTGTCTTGTCCTCTTGCGTTGAAGAGGATTGGGACACTTTTACATTCTTGTTTTGTTGCATTAAACTTCCATCCATTAAATCAACCATCTTGTTCCTTAAACTTGTTTAGTGCATAATCAACTAAAACTTGTGAAACTTTAGTTGTAGGGAATAGATAACTTTTCCTTCTTGCTCCTGCGGATCGATACCTTACTTCCACATTGAGAGGTGCTACAGTGATCCCCTGCTCTTGGGGGTTATCAAGTACTTTTCTGGCGCCGTTGCTGGGGAGCGTAGCGCTTAAGTTTTTATTCTTGTTTGCACTAGGTATTTATTTTCAGTTTTGCATTTAGTTTAGTTTTATTTTCAGTTTTCATTAAAAACATAAAATACATAAAAACTATTGATACTATTACTATGGCATTTATGAATCGTGCTTCGCTGCATCTTGCTTTATATGAAAGTGCTTATGCTAATGCTCCTAAAGTGGTTGAAACTACTGTGTCTGAGATACCTAAAGTGGGATATAAAATTCCCGTTGGTCATGTTAAAAGAGTTATGAAAAATCCATTTACAGGGGATGGAACTAAGTCTGCACGTGAACACGTGGAGACAGTTGAAGAGATATGTGGTTTATTTAGGCTTCCTGGTATTTCTGATGATCAGGTAAAAAGGAAGCTATTATATTTGTCTTTATCTGGTAATGCTCGTATTTGGTTCAAGTCTTTGGATGAAGATGTTACTATTGAATGGAGTAGTTTGAGGAAGGTTTTTCTTAAATATTTTACTCCTAAAGAAAGAATTCTTGCTGCCACGGAAAGTACTAGTATTTTGCAGGAAGAGGAGGATAAAAACCTAAGCTTGGGATGCCCGTGCAACCCCAAGAGGATGATGAAAACATAACCTTGGAAGAGGAAGAATGTGAAGAGGAGATTGAAAAGGATATATTCCAACCTAAGCTTGGGTAAGAGTTGGATCTACCAATTTCACCATCAACAAATGATAGTAACACTCAAATTCAAAAATCTTTTGTTATTTATGAGAATCCATGTTATGATGAGTGTGAAACTAATAATGCTCCTTTACTTTCTATTAATACTACTAGTGAACTTATTGATGATAATGAGGAGTATTGCTTAAATATGCTATATGATAATGCTTTAGATGATGGTCCTATGCTTATTGATAAACCTCCATGTTTAGTTGTTACTAAATTATGTGAGGATAAAAATGATATACTTGCTGTTTGTGATGGTACTCTTACTCATGAGAGTCCTACTTTGTTCTTAAATTCTCCTAATTACACCATAGAGGAGAAAATTGCTTATGTTGAGAAATACTTATGTGGTTTGCAATTACCTTTAGTTCTAAATCTTTGTTGTAACCATGGTATTAAACTTAATATTGATCTTATTAACTATTTTGAAAGAGGGAAGTATGCTAATGAATTCCATAATAAATTTAATAATCCTCTTTATGTGCCTAAATTATCTAAGTTGAATGATTCTTGTGGTTATATGGTTGAATTTATTTCTACTACTTGCAACTATTATGAAAGAGGTGGTGATAAGAACCCTCTTTATTCTAATAATTATATGCTGCAAGTAAACATTGTTAATATGCATTGGGAAACTTCTATTTATGGTGATTCATTCATATACAAAATGCCAATGCATAGAAAGAAAGTTAGACTTCGTTGTTATTACTTTTATGTTTTGTTTTTCTCTCAACTAGGGTTCAACTTGACTATTGTTTTGATTGGTTTGAGAACACCATGGGATCCTGGTATTATGCATGAACACTTTCCAAGGAAGAGGGACACATCAAAGTATAAGTTCCCTCATGAGCTTCAACCTTCATGAACATCAAGTAAGAAGCCTAGCTATATGGCTATAAAGAAAGCGCTTTACGGGAGGCAACCCGGTTGTTTTTATTTTTGATTTTCTTTATGTCCTCTTACTGTAACAAGAGACTTAGTGTTTAGTTTAGATTCTGGAATTTTTAATAAAGTGCCAAGTTTTACTCATTTTGGTATGAAGAAGTTGCTTATAGCGTTCGGAGATATTATTCCTGCACGAATCTGTGCACGGTATGATTTTTAATTCTTATTCTGTAACTCCGAATGAGATCATATTTAAACTGTAATGACAACTTTTCATCCTCTGTATGCATGAATTTTTTAGGAATTTTCCGACAAAGTTAAGTATGGTAGAAAAACGTTTGGCTGCTGCTGTTTTTCTGGACAGATTATGTCCCATTTTGTTTGATGCATGCTTAGAACTTTTAACATGAATCTTTTTGGATCCAATTGAGTTTATGAGTAGGCATACAACATTATACATGTTCTGGACATCCATATGAATTTTTGTCTAAGGATTATATGCAGCAAGAAATCTATTTGTTTATCACTACTAATGTGGCCCACAGAAAAAGAAATGGGAGAAACGGTGTGTTGAAGTTTTTTCACAGAGATTAGAGGAGCTGCACCAAGAGCTATCCAAGGATGGTGAAGACCATAAGCTTGGGGATGTCAAGACAACCCACTAGACCGACTGTAACAGCCCCAAGTTTGTGAACTGAAATTTTGTGAATAAAATTTCCACTTTTGCATTTCATTCATGCATCATGGCATTATTTGCTTAACTGCTCAAGTTGAAACAAAGATTTGGAAAACAAATTAAAAACAAATGGAAACAAAGGCAACAATTGTTTCCAAACAATCTAAATCCAAATGAGTTTGTTTGTGACAAAACCCATTCAAATAAACTTCCATATTTGTCAAGGAAGTTCCAAGGGTTCCAAAAATAATACTTGCACTTGCTTTAAAATTTCTAAAGTAATGGCAATTGAAATTAACCAAAAATGCCATAATACAACCTTATGAACAAATGTTGTTCAAAACTTTTTATTTGGCAACCCCAATTTTTGTGGTGCTTCTACATGGGATGGGAAGGCTACATGATTTTTCTCAGATTTTTCTAAAATGTTCAAGTGCCTCAAGTAATTCAAATACAGTATTGTTTATTTTAAAACAGAGCTGAAAAGGACCTTTTGGTAATTGGGAAAAGAAGTACAGGGGGTTCTTTGCAAAAACGTGGTCGTCTTCCCTGTAGCGACCGCCCATGCCCGAGCCGCACCAGCTCGCCGCCGTTGCCCTGCCCAGCCGCGCGATGCCGCCTCCCCCCCTGCTGTCGTCCATCCCCGCGTCGAAGCTGTGGATAAGAAGGCATCCCCAGAAACCCTAACCCTAGCACGCCACTTTCCCCTCTCTGTTTTCTTCTCTCCACCATGGCCGCGGCATAGCCGAGCCCGCCGACGCATCACCGCCGTTCCAGGACTCCCCGAGCAGATCGACGAGCACCACCGTCTTCACCGCGTCCTCTTCTCCCTCCCCGCCACAGGAATCGAAGAGGGGATCCTCGAGTCGACCGCGCCGTCCGCTTCTTCCTCGACTCCGACCAAAGCTCTGCCGCCCGATTGCCGCCGCCTCCGTCCACCTCCGTCCTCGCCAAGCTCACGTACGCGTCGAGGGTGAGAAAGCGCCCCTCCTGGACACCTCCGTCCGTCCCCTCTCCCTCTAGATCGTCGCGTAGGAGTAGCTTAGCCGTAGTTCGCCGCCGGCCGCCGCTGTTCGTCGTCGATTCCGGCGAATCCGGTGACCTTGAGGTAGCGGCGCCGCCGTATAAATGCTCGCCGGGTTCGTGCCCGTCGAACGCGCGCCGTAGCTCGCCTCCGCACACGCTGTACCGTCGAGCCCGAGCTCGACGCCAGCGCGGTCACCACGCGGGAACGCGCTGGTCGCGACCTCGCCACGGTCAAACGAGGCTGTGGGCCTCTGCGCTGACGTGGACGCCAGCGTGGCCACGGGCCCCACAGGTCAGTGGCACGGGTAGCTCCCTGCCCGGTGCAAAACGTTTCAGCCTCTTTCTGCAAATTAAAAGAAATTGAAAACTGAAAACAGATCCAAATCTTTTCTTCTAAAATGCATAGTAAATTGAAAAATGAACCAAATTCAATGATTCAAATTTCTAGGTGTAGGTCTGGTTGTGCTCTATCTGTTAACCTCAGTTTGGCATAAAAGATGTATTATAAATTTTGCACTTATTAAATGATTACAGGAATTGATTAATAAAAGTGAATCTTTAAAAATACATATCTTTTGTTCTGTTAATCCAAATTGAGCAAATAAGGTGTCAGAATGTTTGTCTTAACAAACTTTACAGATCCATATTTTATTTGGACAGAATTGAAGTAATTTCCTTCTCTGTTTAAATGAATTACTAAAAATGGCAGAATTGCACTGCAACTTTGGAAATTCATAATAAATTCCTAATAACTCCAATAATTATGTTTAATGGCTCAAAATGTTCAGAGGAACATTTACCGCCTATTTTCAAGCATTTCTAACCAATAATGAACTTTGGTTTCATTACTAATTTGCATATCCCAGAAATGGCAGATTCAATTGACTTATGAAAATATTCACGAAAAAGTCATAAATGCTCAGAAAATTGCAAGCAAAATATCAAAATGCTTCGGAAGAAAATATCTAACAGAAAACATCGTTTTCATGCATATGTGATTAATAAATAGGTACTGGTCCTTTTGGAACTAAGATATACTTGTCATTAAGATAATTATGAGTTATGCCAAATAATGCCAAATTATTTGGGACAACCCATTTAACTTGAGGATCATGTCTATGATCCATTAGATGCATTAAAATGTCATGTCATCATGAGTGTGCATTGCACCTGTTGTATTCTTGTTATTTATCTGTTTCCTTCCGATGTTGTTTGTGCTTCGGTAGATCGAGGAGTTGACGTGCAACCACAATACTGCGACGATTCTTATTATCAGCCCCCTGAACAAGGCAAGCGTAATCCCCCCTCTGAGCATGTCTCCTCCTATGTTTTCCGCAGATATTTTCTCCACTATAATATTGCATGCGATTCCAAATGTCAATTTGGTTGGATTAGAGTATCCTATTAGATGCATTATGTTTTCCGATGCCATTACCTGTTTCCCTCCTAATATCCATAGGATTGTTGTGTTGGCCTGAGTTGATTATATCCGCTATGTTTATGCTTAGCCATGCTTAGTGAAATGCTTAGTCGTCCGGTGGATATGCTATTGTTGGAACGGTGGTGGAATGTTCGGATGATGGTGGAAAATGGTGGTGACATATAATAACATGTTTAAAGGCGGGGATGAGAGGCCACATGGAATGTGGTGGGTTGTCTCGTTCTCGTCGCCTAAGTGTGAGTTCTTTACCTTTTGAACCAAGACTAAGCGTGCAACCATGCGTGAGGCCTATGCAATTGCAGGAACCCTCATAGACTAAATAGCTCGAGCGGGGCTAGCCAGGGTCCTCTAGTTCGGGCTTCCATTTGCGCGTGCGTGATGATGGTGGGATGAACTGAGTTGAGGGTTGTGGTATTAGGAAAATGAGTGGCCGTGGGGCGGGGTGTTGCGGGCACCTGGCAGTCCTGCCGCCACTGATGATCCTGGAAAGTCCTTAACGAGGGAGAAGTCGACGCCGCTCCTACCCAGCCGGCTTTCCATGGAAGAGAGCTAATGATCAGGCAATGGGCCGGACGGTACGTGTGGCAAACATTTGTACACCCCTGCAGGGTAAATCTTTTCGAAAAGCCGTGTCCGCGGTTATGGACGAACTTGGGAAGTGAAGGTAGGATCATAGAATAACTTTAACAGAATGATTAAAAACTGGGTACTAGAGGTACCACTCAAGATTGTAAGGTTGACTTCCTCGAGGGTGATTCGGGGAGGTGCCTTGGTGAAACAGGTACTGTGGTTGATAATGGTGGTTGATGGTGAGAAAAGTGATCACAAGAAAAGAGTTTACTTCTTACCCCTTTTAAAAATACTCTGAATAGTCGATGCCTTTGAGTTATGTTTTTCATAAATAAAATCAGCTTTATGCAAAACAGCCATAAAACTTTGAAAGCCTCATCGAGCTAAAGCTCTATATATAATCTTGCGAGTTCGTCGAACTCAACGTCGTTTGTTTTGTTTCAGAGGAGGACTTCACCGACCTCGGAGGTGGGTTCTTTGTGGACGTCGACGAGTAGTCTGGGGTTCCCAGGTGGCAGCTTGGGACATCCCGGAACAGCTGGCGCTGGATGTTTATTTGCAGGCCTCTTAGGCCATAATTTGGTTCTTGTTGTTTAGAACAACACACTTCGCTTCCGCATGTCGTAATGTTGGGTCTGTGACCTCTGGTTGTCATTTGCTCTCTTTCTCTATTATAAGAGTTGAACTACAATGATTTGTGTCGTAGAGTCTGTGATGTGCCAGTTGTTCCACAAGTCTTGATCTCTCTATTATGCTTTGATAGTGTGTCTGGTGGTATCGGATAACCGGAGACACAGTATCACTGTATAGCAGTCGGGTCGGGGCGCCACACCGACACACTCTCGGTTTGCACACGTCTAACTTCTGTTTTTCGATCAAAGCACTTTATCGTATAAACTTGGAGCGTCTGTTTTTTTTTTGCTTTTGTTATTTCGGTTTGTTAATAAGACCACCACTATCATTTATATATGAGAGAGCTACTGAAAGTTTGGGTTGAATTATGTTGGATGCTATTAAATATATTGGGATAGGGATGTTTGAGTTGATTTTAAAAGATACATATAGTTGCATAATTCATGTGCTTTGAATGAATGTTAATTTGCAAGTGTGTTGTCAAGAGCTATCTTTTACCATGTTTAGATGTTGAATTTTAACATTACTTGGTTTAAGATGGATTGATTAGTTCTATGGACACTTATGCATGCATTTAGATGGTCAACTTTCTCCCTATTGCTAGCCCAAAAATTACAACAAGTAAAAAGCTTGTTTCCCAACACCTTCAACCAAAGTTTTCCCAGTGAGTCCACCATATCTACCTATTAGCTTTATGCTATTCCAAGTATGTTTATCATGTTATATTGTGTTATCTACATTTCTGAATTTAAATGCTTATGTTATTGATTGTCATGGGAAAAATTGGTTAAAAGCTCTCACGAACTTGATGCACAATTTACTTTTATTGCATTTAATAAGCATGAACCATTGTGATTAAAATTATGAAGTTGTGGGCTTGACAATAGTTTTGGTTGGGAGTTAGCCCATATGTGCTGTCACATGGCAAGCTTTCAACATTGCACTTATTTATATTTAGTTGATGTCATGTACTTTTGTTTATGGATGCCTATCATGGGTGAAATGAATGAGGATACTTAGTAAGCTCAAAGAGTTTGTATAAATGGTTAGAGAAATGCCTGGGCCGCTAATCTAAGCCATGCATCATTCATGGTGAAAATTTACAACATAACCATAATGTTCATTCAGTGATGCACCTCATAATAAAAAGCTATACCCATAGTAAATAAAAGAGTGCTGAGATTGTTCATTGTCTGTTTGTCTTGTTGTTTTGACATGGGCTTGTTCATGTCAAGGGGCAAGAGGTACCCCAGTGCAGTTCTTGATAATACTATTATTACTTGCAATGACCTTTTGATACGGCTCAAACGTATCTATAATTTTTGATGTTCCATGCTGATATTATATCAATTGCTACATGTTTTGGTTATACTTTATATCATTTTTATGCATTTTCTGGGACTAACCTATTAACAAGATGCCACAGTGCTAATTCTCTGTTTTCTGCTGTTTTTGGTTTCAGAAAATCTATTAAGGAAATATTCTCGGAATTGGACGAGTCGGAGCAGACCCACCAGGGGGCCACGCCACACTAGGGCGCGGCCCAGGGTGGGCCCGCGCCCCCCTATGGCGTGGTGGCCCCCCTCGGCCACCGACGCCGCCTCTTCGCCTATATATTCTCCGCGACGCGAAAACCCTATTACGGTCGATCATATTCCACGAAAAGTTCCGCCGCGGCCGTCATCGACAATCTCAGATCGGAGGAGTTCTGAAGCTCTTCCCGGCACCCCGCCGGAGGGGAGATCATCACCGGAGGGCTCTACATCACCATGCCTGCCTCCGGAGTGATGCGTGAGTAGTCCACCCCTGGACTACGGGTCCATAGCAGTAACTAGATGGTTGTCTCTCTACCTTGTGCTTCCATGTTTAGATCTTGTGAGCTGCCTAACATGATCAAGATCATCTTATTGTAATGCTAGATGTTGTGTTTGCTGGGATCCGATGAATATTGATACCATGTTTATTCAAGTTGTTTATCTATGTGCTCTTGATCTTGCATGCTCTCCGTTGCTAGTAGATGCTTTGGCCAAGTAGATGCTTGTGACTCCAAGAGGGGGTATTTATGCTCGATAGTGGGTTCAGTCTCTAGATATCTGGATCAGTGACAGAAAGGTCTAAGATGGTAGATGTGCTGTTGCAATTAGGGATAAAACATTGGTGCAGTGTCCAAGGGCACTTGTATTGATTACATTACACACTTTACTTCATGCAATAATCTGTTGTTAGCAACTTAATACTGAACAGGATGCGGATGCTGCCTTGAAGGTGGATTATTTAGTCATAGATGCGGTTGGAATAATGGTCTATGTACTTTGTTGTAATGCCCAACTAGATTTCATAGTAGACATCTTGGCATGTATTGCATTGTTATGCCCTCTCTATTTGTCACTTGCCCAGCTGTAATTTGTTTACCCAACATGCTAGTTATCTGTTCTGAAAGAGACACCACTAGTGAACTGTGGACCCTGGTCCAATTTCCTCATATTGTTTACACAACCTGCTGCAATCATCTGTTTCCTGTTACTTGCTGTGTTTCCTCCTGTTTTCCACACCATACGTTTAACTCTTTGTTTCTGCAAGACCGGAGAGATTGACAACCTCTCTGTTTCGTGTTGGGCAAAGTTCTGGTTTGTGTCTGTGCAGATTCCACGTTGGTGCAAGCTCCCTAGCGCCAGGGGGAGTCAACATCAACAACCTTCCTCTTGGGGTTCACCAACACGTAGCCATCAAGCTGTTTTCTGGCGCCGTTGCCGGGGAAGTACTCATCATCACCATCATCATCATCCTCAAATACTCTCCCGTCAACCAGGCACCAGCTGTTTTCTGGCGCCGTTGCCGGGGACTTGGAGGCTATTGGAAAGGGGAGTCTCTCAGTTCCAATCTCTTTACTTTGTTTTTGTCTTGTTTTATTTTTGTTTTGCTTGCTGTTAAAAATCAAAAACCCAAAAAAAATTAAATTCCTGCATCTAGTTTACTATTTCGGTTGTTACTTGCTTGTTACCATGTCTAGCTCCAGTCCTTTCATTACTGTTTCCCCTTTAGGAGAAATTATTGGGTTTGGACAGGAGAGTGGAGAAACTTTTAAAGGAGCTTGGGAAAGGATGTTAGAACTGCATAGGAAGATGCAACTTAAAATGGACTTAGACATTCTTATTAAACGTTTCTACTTTGGCTTGCTACCTTTATACCAAAATGCTCTAGATACTATGGTGGGGGAGACTTTCTATGAACATGATACAGAAAAAGCCTATAAAATTTTGAATGGACTTGCTCAATTTCCTCAAGAGGATAAGACAGGTGTGCTTACTAGGCTTGATAAAATAGAAGAGTCACTCAAGGACTTAACCTTAGACCACCACATTAAGGAACCACCTCATGTTGAGTTAAAAAATGATTGGGAACCCTTTATTGAAATAAGCATTGGTAGTGAGAAATTTCGTGCCTATTGTGATCTTGGTTCCACAATGTCCATCATGCCTAAGATAGTGTTTGACTTGTTAAAAATTGATGGTATGGTTGATTATCCTGTTTTTCATTTTCATGCTGATGGCACTATTATAAAAAGTGTAGGGATCATTAATGTTGAGATTACTATGCAAAATAAAAATATACCTACAACTTTTATGATCCTTACAAAATCTCCTAGTAATATAGTTTTGGGAAGATCTTTTTTGAAGAGTAATGGGGGATTTATCAATGCAAAATATGGGTTCATGAAGTTTGTTGCACCTATCAACCGAAAGTTTTTCTTCCCAATTAAGAAAGAGGATCCCACCGAAAGAGTGGAGGATTTCAACATTTTTGGCAATACTTGATGCATCTCTTCATGCCTAGCTCAAAGGCATTAAAGAAAAGCACTTCTGGGAGATAACCCATGTTTTTATTTGCTGTTATTTTTTTTTTCTTGAGTCAAGGATGCTTGTTTACCTCTGTAGCAACTCCTTTGTATCTTTTATTTGCTGTTTTGTTGTGCCAAGGAGAGTTACTAATGCAAAGTTGGTATTTATTTTCGGGACTGCATTGGAACAGATTGCTGTTCGTCACCGTTTAATTCAGTAGAAAATCAGAAAAAATCGAAAAATGCTGAAACTTTTTGTGCATGTTCCTGATGATGTTACGCAACTTTCATTATTTCAAAAGTTCTTCATCTGAGCATCGTAAGTGCCTCGAAAAAATTCGTCATTACAGACTGTTCTGGTTTGACAGATTCTGTCTTTTATTTTGCATTCTCTCTTTTACAAGTTTTTAAGTGGTTTCTTTTCGTGTAAAAGTGCCCACTTGAGCCTAGTAACAGTGGCTAATGTTTAAAATAGTTGGCTTGTGAGTTTTGTCTTTGCTAGAACTTTGAAGTATTATCTTTTAGTGCACTAACCTGCTAATGAGAAAAGCTGTTAAGTTTTGGTGTGAAGGAAGTTTTCAAGTGTTGATAGAGGAGAATGATATTACATGATCAAGAAGAGTGAAGAGCTTAAGCTTGGGGAGGCTTACCTCCCCAGCATATTTCAAGAAGACTCAAGCATCTAAGCTTGGGGATGCCCAAGGCATCCCCTTCTTCATCTACAAATTATCAGGTCATCTCTAATGGTGCTATATTTTTATTGCTTCATACTAGTGTACTCTTCCTTGGAGCGTCAGTGTGTTTTTGTTTTCAGTTTGTTTTGTTTTGTTTGCTGTGCTATACTTGTTGGATCCTAGTATTCATGTTTGGGAGAGAGACACGCTCCACTTTTTCATTAGAATACTCTTGTGCTTCACTTATACTTGTTGAGTATTCCTGTCTAGTTGCTGTTATTGCTGTTAGCTCTCAGTTTTTCATGTATCTCTTGTTAGAGCTTTCAGTTTCTTTTGAAGAAAGTACTCTCTTGCTTCACTTATATCTGTTTGGAGAGTTGTCAAATAAGTTGATTGGTGTTTGGTTGGACCAGAAAAATGCTATGCATGTGGTAGTGGTATAAAATGCTTACATGAATCTTTTTAGATCGTTGTCTTGAGTAATTTGATGCTTGCCAATTGTTTTGAGCTGTCAAGTAATTAATGTTTAAGCTTGTGCATCATGTAAGTAATGGCTATTAATGAAGAACTACTATAAGGATTTTCTGCTATAATAATCTGTTGCATAATTGGAAGTCCATAGTAGTCTAGATAATTTTTGGATGAAGGCTATGTGTTAACAAGGAAGACAGTGGGAGTCTATGGTTCGTCAAACCTTGTGTTTTATGTACACTCTTGCTATTCCAGTTGATAATGATGTTTGCTTATAATAACCTTGCTAGCCTAAACTCTGTACTAAGAGGGAATGCTTCTTGTACATCCAAAACCTTGAGCCAAATCCATGCCACCTGTGTCCACCATACCTACCTATTATGTGGTGTTTTCACCATTCCAAGTAAATTTCTTCATGTGCTATCTACTAACTACTCAAAACTGTTACATTTCCTTTTTGTGTCACTACTTGAAAAGCTCATAAGGACGTAGTAGTGAGATTTGTCATCTTCCATGCTAATTAATTTACAAGGATTGGCAGCTTCATCTGCTTCTCCACCTTTTATTTTGCATTAAAGAGCTGGTTAGTCCACCCTATAAATAAATAAATAGACACTCCTCCATGGTGAATGTTGGTGGGCACCCGAGGATTCGGTTAGCCATGGTTTGTGGAAAGTAAATGGTTGGGAGGAGTGTCACCAATAAGTGCTTGTTACAAGTGCAGTCCTAAAAACTCTCGGAACCGCTCTAAAAGTTAGTTAGCCATGGAAGATGACAAGTACCTGCTATTTGATTTGTTGACACCTGTATACACCATTACCTTACAAAACAATATTTTATGCTCTCTATATGCCTTCGGGAACTACAGCTCTAGCACATGATGTTAATCCCTGCTTCCCTCTGCGAAGGGCCATTCTTTTACTTTTATGTTGAGTCAGTTTTCCCACTTCTTTCTGTCTCCTTAAGCAAACATCATTGTCAACTCCAGTATAACAGTTTTTACATAACTTTGTGTTTGGTTGATCATATTCTTTGCATTGACATTATCTATATGATATACATGTTGAAAGTTGAAGCAAAAGCTGAAGCTATTATCTTCCTTTGTGTTGATACAAACACTTTCATGTTGAGAATTATTGCTGCTGTGAGCTAACTATTATGTTAGACTATTATATCTCTAAATGTTTTATAGTGTTATTCATGAAAGTTTGCACTTGTGTGATCACTTATGTTTACTCTTTATTTACTTGCTTGCAAACTATAGACCATTGGCTTGGATCACTTCATTCAGATCATGTGCATTACATTGTTATTTGATCAAAGATTGTGTTGGTAGCATGTCACTTCAAAAATTATCTGTTTTTATCGTTTACCTACTCGAGGACGAGCAGGAACTAAGCTTGGGGATGCTTGATACGTCTCAAACGTATCTATAATTTTTGATGTTCCATGCTGATATTATATCAATTGCTACATGTTTTGGTTATACTTTATATCATTTTTATGCATTTTCTGGGACTAACCTATTAACAAGATGCCACAGTGCCAGTTCCCTGTTTTCTGCTGTTTTTGGTTTCAGAAAATCTATTAAGGAAATATTCTCGGAATTGGACGAAACAAAAGGGGAGTCGGAGCAGACCCACCAGGGGGCCACGCCACACTAGGGCGCGGCCCAGGGTGGGCCCCGCCCCCCTATGGCGTGGTGGCCCCCCTCGGCCACCGACGCCGCCTCTTCGCCTATATATTCTCCGCGACGCGAAAACCCTATTACGGTCGATCATATTCCACGAAAAGTTCCGTCGCGGCCGTCATCGTCAATCTCAGATCGGAGGAGTTCTGAAGCTCTTCCCGGCACCCTGCCGGAGGGGAGATCATCACCGGAGGGCTCTACATCACCATGCCTGCCTCCGGAGTGATGCGTGAGTAGTCCACCCCTGGACTACGGGTCCATAGCAGTAGCTAGATGGTTGTCTCTCTACCTTGTGCCTCCATGTTTAGATCTTGTGAGCTGCCTAACATGATCAAGATCATCTTATTGTAATGCTAGATGTTGTGTTTGCTGGGATCCGATGAATATTGATACCATGTTTATTCAAGTTGTTTATCTATGTGCTCTTGATCTTGCATGCTCTCCGTTGCTAGTAGATGCTTTGGCCAAGTAGATGCTTGTGACTCCAAGAGGGGGTATTTATGCTCGATAGTGGGTTCAGTCTCTAGATATCTGGATCAGTGACAGAAAGGTCTAAGATGGTAGATGTGCTGTTGCTACTAGGGATAAAACATTGGTGCAGTGTCCAAGGGCACTTGTATTGATTACATTACACACTTTACTTCATGCAATAATCTGTTGTTAGCAACTTAATACTGAACAGGATGCGGATGCTGCCTTGAAGGTGGATTATTTAGGCATAGATGCGGTTGGAATAACGGTCTATGTACTTTGTTGTAATGCCCAACTAGATTTCATAGTAGACATCTTGGCATGTATTGCATTGTTATGCCCTCTCTATTTGTCAATTGCCCAGCTGTAATTTGTTTACCCAACATGCTAGTTATCTGTTCTGAGAGAGACACCACTAGTGAACTGTGGACCCTGGTCCAATTTCCTCATACTGTTTACACAACCTGCTGCAATCATTTGTTTCCTGTTACTTGCTGTGTTTCCTGCTGTTTTCCACACCATACGTTTAACTCTTTGTTTCTGCAAGACCGGAGAGATTGACAACCTCTCTGTTTCGTGTTGGGCAAAGTTCTAGTTTGTGTCTGTGCAGATTCCACGTTGGTGCAAGCTCCCTAGCGCCAGGGGGAGTCAACATCAACAACCTTCCAATTGATCGTCAAGTCCTACTGGATTGATAACCTTGGGTAGATTATTCAAGGGAAAACTTCTGCTGTCTACATCATAACCTTCCTCTTGGGGTTCACCAACACGTAGCCATCACCTTTATTTGAATTTACTTTGTGGACCAAAGTGAGTAACACAAGGTGTAGGTACTTGTATTCAAGGGACATGAGACATTCAACCAATACATTGTCAAGCACACCACTCATATTTGCTTTCACTTTAAACATTAATCATTCAAGATGCTATGATAGGGGTAATGAGAGCTCAACACCAATGACTACCACATTGCAAGCATTAACTTAAGTAGAAGTGTTTGGAAGTTAGATGAAACTTATTCATGCTTTACCTCTACTTATTTATCTATCCAAAGTGTCCACCCTTTATACTCAGTTTTCATAAGAAGTACTCTATGACCACTATAGGATGTTTTTACTTTTCATTATGCATACATTTGGTCCATAGTACTTTCTTCTATGTTACACTTTGTGAATTTATCATTGAACATCTTTACATTGAGTATTTGATATCACTTCATAATCTATCTTGTACATTGCTACTCCTTTGAAGAATGAATCATTTGACTGTATGTAGCAATAGCTTCATCACTTCATTCATAACATGTGCCTTACAATATTATATGATCAAGATTATGATGGTAGCATGTCACTTCAAAAATTATTTTGTTTTATTGTTTACCTACTCGAGTACGAGTAGGAACTAAGCTTGGGGATGCTTGATACGTCCCAAACGTATCTATAATTTTTGATGTTCCATGCATGTTTTATGTCAATTGACACATGTTTTATATACACTTTATATCATATTATGACATTTATTATAATAACCTACTAATAGTTGGCAAAGTGCAAAATCTTATTGTTTTCCTATTTGTTGTGTAGGAACTATCAAAAATACAAAAGGAAACCTTGTTGGAGTCAAATTGGGACTTTCCTGAAATATGTCTGAGAACTTTTTACGGAGATTGTCAGTTTGACCCTCGAAGATGGCGTCCAATGAAAATCAAATTAAAGAGAAAGTTGTCACAATTTTCCATACGAAGATTTTAAGCCCGAGATCAGCCCAATCGGAGTTCGGACGCGACCTGTAGGCCCGTTTTGGTGGAACCCTAAAAGGGGGTGACGGAAATCCGAGAGTCTATATAAAGAAGGAAATCCTAGGTCGTGAGAGGCACCCAAGACCACGAATTTTCCTCCTCCCAGGCAGCCGTCTGGGGGAGGAGAACCTCCTCCACACCATCCTCATCACCAAGGGCAGCCGCCGCCGCCCCCAAGGGCCGCCGCCGCCGCCGTGGGCTGCTGCGGGTCGCCGCCTCCACTCCGGGCTGCACCTCTTCATCAACCTCTCCATCTTCTCCAACGACTTCTCCACCGTCTCCATGATGAAGGGGGAGTAGTCCACCCCCTGGACTTGGGTTTGTGGTGGTAACTTATGTATCTCTCCTCTCTTTGAGCTTCACTAATTAGTACCGTATGAGCTGCTGAACATGATTACGGTCATCTATGTAATTCCTATGGTGGATATTGTGGTATGAGATGATTTGTTATACATTTACCGTTGTGTTGGAGCTTTTATGATTTGTCATACTTTGGAGATATTCTAGGATGCATGTGATGGTTTGATTTATGCATAATGCCTTGTTTATCCATGTCATGAGGTGATTGACACCACCAAGTGTGGATAGATGAGAGAGATGTGGTCATGCACACGAAAAATGAATCATTGCACTGGTGTTTAGAATATTGTCCATTATGAAGTATGATGCATGTAGGTACGGGATGGCCGGTGTGACAACGACATATGTATTGAGTGACATGTGAAATACAGCCCAACATCCTTTATCTGGGGGTAAAAAGGAAGAGTATGATGTGGGAGTGACAGCAAACACGCTAGCCTTGCGAGGGGTGACCTAGTAACACAAATGAGTACTTCTTTCAACTATGTGTTTTAGGACATATAGCCGTCATAAAAGTTACCATTAAAACATGACAATTGTGTGTACTTTATCTATAACATGATAATCACCGTAGATGAGAGAGAGAGCATTAAGTGAACCCATGAACCCATGTCCATTGTTCCTATAAGAGAAAACCTATGTCTTGTCCTCTTGCGTTGAAGAGGATTGGGACACTTTTACATTCTTGTTTTGTTGCATTATACTTCCATCCATTAAATCAACCATCTTGTTCGTTAAACTTGTTTAGTGCATAATCAACTAAAACTTGTGACACTTTAGTTGTAGGGAATAGATAACTTTTCCTTCTTGCTCCTGCGGATCGATACCTTACTTCCACATTGAGAGGTGCTACAGTGATCCCCTTCTCTTGGGGGTTATCAAACATCAGAAATTATAGATACGTTTGAGACGTATCAATCATCATCCGGCTCATCAACAATGGCCTCTTTTTCAGCTTTGTCTTCCTCCATTGTAGTACCACCGTGTTCAGAGAACATAAGATAGTTGTCATCATCCTCTTCGTGTTCACTGTCTTTCATTATAACCCCTCTTTCTCCGTCCTTGATCCAACAATTATAGCCGGACATGAAACCGGACTGCAACAGGTGGACGTGAAGGGTTTTTGAGGTAGAGTAATCCTTCGTATTCTTACAGACACTACATGGACAAGAAATAAACCATTCGGCGGCTTGTTTGTCTTAGCCACACGGAGAAATTTTGCATGCCATTAATGAACTCGGGACTGCGTCGGTCACCGTACATCCATTGCCGGCTCATGTGCATTATATAAATATATCAAAAACCATTACACTACATCATGAATATATAATAGTGACCAAATTAATTAATACAAGTTCATCACATTAAAACCAAAGTAGAGTAGTGACCAAATGTAATACATAGTTCACATAAAACATACATTGAAACTAACATACAACTATCTAATGCATTTAAATGCAACAACAAATGCGATCAAAATTGCAACTAAGATAACTATTGATCCAACATCATAATGATACCAAGCCTTTTTATTAATTGCATATTTTCTAATCTTTCTAATCTTCAAGCGCATTGCATCCATCTTGATCTTGTGATCATCGACGACATCCGCAAGATGTAACTCCAATGCCATCATCCTTTCTTCGGTTCTTTTCAATTTTTCTTTCAATTCATCGTTTTCTTTTTCAACTAGATTTAACTTCTCGACAAAAGGGTCGATTGGAATTTCTGGTTCACATACCTCCTAGATAAAAATATCTATGTCAAGTGTTGGTCGGCATAATTGTCATATAAACACAAAATGAAACAAATAGTTATAAAAGATAATATACCACATCCGAATCATAGACCGGGCGAGGGCCGACGGGGACGGATATCAAAACCATGGCACTATAAATATAAAAAACAATCATACAAGTAAGAAAATTATACAAGTAATAACTATGCATCTAAATCATACAAGTAAGATTTTTTTAAAAAATAATAGATAAAAACAAGAGGCTCACTGAGGTGGTGCCGGTGACGAGACGGCGAGGGCGATCGACGACGGTGAGGACGGGACAGGACGGCACTAAAACACACAAATCATACTTTTATTTGAGCTCAAATTGCATATAGAACTAAAAAAAACTCCCTAACTAGCTAGCTTAGGCATTTCATCAAACACCTAGCTAGCACTAGAAAAATGAAATGAGCTAAACAAGCAATGCTGGATGAAGGATAAAGTTGCTAACCCTTGGATAGATGGGGCGCCGCCAATCTTGACAAATGGTGGAAAAAAATGGGGATCAACTCGAGCTCGGGAGAGGAAACAGAGGAGAAAATGGTGATGAACTCGAGCTCAAAAATGGAGATGGATGGCTCGGGTGGAAGATGATATATAAGGAAATTTAGTACCGGTGACTAAAGGTGCTCGCGCTGGGCCCTACCTCTGCGGCCGCCTGCTGCAACCCTTTAGTCCCGGTTGGTATTACCAACCGGGACTAAAGGTCCTCTACGAACCGGGACTAATGCTGGCCGGCGCCCTGGCCGTTCGAACCGGGACTAATGGCCCCATTAGTCCCGGTTCCAATAATAGCCAGGACAAAAGGGCCGAACGGAAGGCCCTTTTTCTACTAGTGTATGTAGTTCAATTCATAACTTAATTCGTTCACAATTCATTCTAACACGCTTTAGATTATATGGGATCATGACTAAGACATCCTACCCCAGAAACATGAGAAACTACTCACAACAATAGACATGATCATGAATAGCAAGAGAGTGAAGAACGATCCTCAAAAAAGTCAGGAGTCAATGAGTCCGACCCGAGTTCGTGAGTCAAATGTGTGGCAAGAGAGCGAGTTCGAATCATGAACGATCCGCAAGTATTTGACGGTCTAGATAATTATCCGCTTGTACCAGAAGGTATTTTAGTTGACCTCGTTGTTGGAATGAGTGATTGTTCATCACATCACAACCAAAAAGAAGGAAAAAGTGGCATACGAGATAATCTCTCCGTCCCAAAATATAAGGCGCCCTTAAATTTTGCTGGTCAATGACGTATAACTTTGACCATGATTCGTACCAAAAAGAAAGTATTTTGCAAGACGAATCCAACGGTACCATTTATACATTCTCAATCCATATAACTTAGTATGTATTAATGGTCAAAGTCGAGCGCCGAAGACTAGCATAAAAGTAGCGTGCCTTATAATTTGAAAACGGAGGGAGTACAACATAATCTGAAAGTAAAGTTTCACCAAGAAATAATAGTACAAAGTCAAAGGATACGATGTTTTGACTCATAGGTTTAGGTGCACGTGTTATAAAAATTCATTTTAAATATGTTTTAGATGTTCAAAAATTCCAAATAAATTTGGGGTGTATATCCGGACATTTTATGTCTACTGGCCACAAAAAATGTTTTTTTTCATTAAACTTTTTTTTCCACTGACATCAAATGTCCATTTGTATACCCAAAAAAATTGTTTGATTGTTTTTAACATTTTGAAATGCGGTTTTTGACAAATGGTGCATCTACACTTACGAGTCAAACATATTTCCCAAAGTCAAATACTATCATAAACCAACACAAGACAACTATTCAACATTCTGATCTACACAAATCGTGCGGGTGACGATGTCAATCACGAAGATGGCTTCGATGGAGATAGAGACACCACCTCCCTATACTAAGGAGGTGATACGGAGGAGGAGATCTGTCGGGAGATGATTCCGGCCGTGGTTCCCCCTCGAATTCTCCTTCGGCGATGGCCTGTGTTTCCATGTTTCACTATATCTTTCCCGACGTTGCCACACGGAATTTTTAAGGAAAGGAAACATTATATAGATGGTTTTAGCTAAAAAACGAAGGCGGTGACTCAAAAATCAAGACAACCGGACTCTCGGGACTCCAGATCACCTCCTAGGCGTGTCTGGTGGGCTCCGACACACCGATGGCCCTATCTTTTGTCCTACTGGCCTCCTGGATTCCCACTTTGTGACGTTAATTAGATCCATCTTAAAGTTTAGAAACTGACATTTTGTAAGTTGCCCCTTTTCGAGTCCCATAGCTCTCTGAAAGTCTAAAGACTAAAAAAATGTTTTATTTTTGCCTTCCAGAGTCAAAACAAATGCAAACGGGTTTCTAGGAAGTTCCCCTAAATTCTCTAAAAAATATGAAAATAATGCATGATTGATGGAAGTAACATTAATATCTATCACTATAAGGCGTGAAATAGATGACGCAAAATGCACGTATTAAGTGTCACCGGGGCTCGGTGTAGATTTCCACTCTTCCTTACTCGTTGCCTTTCCTTGTATCGATCTTTGGTGCCTGAAATATTGGCGAATTCTAAGACTGAGTTAAATGCAAGGAAAAAATTACACAAATATATAGAGGAACATCATACAATCAATCTCTTCTCATGCGCACATGGGGGCTGCGACGCTCAGCCTCGAACCTTAGCCCGAGTGTGCTACTTACGCATCACGATCAAATAAGACATTGTACAAAGGAGTTCTTGAAGATTAGTGATTAATAGTTTTACAATGCTACTATAGAACTATTTGTGATTGAATCAAGCTTACAAGCGGAAGTATAGTCTAACTGAGAACAGAGATAATGTCTTCGGCATGGATTTGGGGTGTGTGTTGTTGAAGGTGGGTTTCTCTCTTCTTCGCAGCGGCTGCCATATCCTTTATATGTTACGGAGGACGAGGATACGGTTCAGGGTGCTTCTAGATCTAATTAGTCGTTGCCCCCCTTACGAAGTACTAGCAAATTGCCCGTGCGTTGCAACGGGTATAAAACAAATCAAATATTTTATTTTGAAGAAATCTTCGATTTTGTTCTATCATTGTTATAGAACTGTCTTGTACTGCTCGTTAGTGCAATCCTCTCAAAAGGAAAAAAAATCACCAACTATTTAGCAAGTGCGGCCGTGGGCATCGGCCGTGGATTTAGTTCCGTGACCTTGACTTTGTACATGCAAGCAGCTTCGTCTTGATTAATTTGCATCCGCAGCCCGAACGCGACGAGCTGGGTGACCAAGCGACGTGCAACGAGGCGCGCTGAGTACCGATCGATCGGGACGCCTAGATCGCTTGTTACCCAGGTTTAGTTTCCGCGGTTGTTTCTCCACGTGGTGGTCTTTTACCGATCGGTGCCGCGACGTACGACAACCACCGATAGGAAATGTAAGGGCCATAGAAAAATACAATCGATCGGGCCCATAGAAAAATAGCTGAGCCAGAACGTAGGAGTTGCACGCATAATTTTAGTCCAACCTTGGCTAACAACGGAGATTTTGGAAGTGCGGCTTAAGGCAAGGGCCTTCAGGTATACGTTTTTTATTGAGCTGTTTTTTTTTCTATATATATATAAAGAGCTGTTCTCTTGACGTACCACCAATCATCACCTTTAGCTATATTATGTAGTAGAGATATTTGTGCCGACGTCACAGATTCGATTTGCAGTACGACTGCTGGTACAAGCAAACCTACTCGTATCTCGCATCGACAAATGTTGTGCTGCTTTGTTGCATGCCGGTGCCATGCGTTATGACCTCTGGTATAAGTGCACCCGCTCGGTCCACACACCAACATAGGCGACAAGTGTTTTGTTGCTGCGCCTGCACTGCACACTCCATTTTGCTTGGAATCATTCCCTCTTGTGCTACTTCCGATATATGCTCGAATTTCATCATAAACACGTCCATTTATGCAAGGAATAAAATAAACAACGAGATCTACACATCTTTGCATTTATTTGTTATTAGTAGGCAAATTGAAGGGGTAAAAGAAAATTATGAGAATACCCGAATTGAACGAAGATAAAATGAGTGTAAAATGCAATCATAAACCTCGAAGGAGAGAAGCCATCATAATTAATGCGTCCATACCTCGCAACATCATCGATTGCCCCTCCCCACCAGGATCGAGTCTCAGGTGAAAACGGACCCGTTGCTCCTTTGTCCTCACTGCCCACTTGGGGAATCACGGTGGGTGCACCACCGAAGCTGCAAGTGCCACTACCACTGGCTGGGGTACTGCTGCAATAGATGGGAACATCTCTCCCTCTCTGAAAGCTACCTGAGCTCATATGGCTTCTTCTTCCTCTTTTATCGACACCTCCACTGAATCCAGGCTTGCTTGAGTCACTCCAGTCGCGCCGATGCGCGATCTGTTGAGCCCATCCATTGTTCTAGCTTATGCGAACTCCAAATCTGAGAGATCAACAGTGCGCAAGCGGGAGGAATCAAATTTGAGAATCACAGAGTATCTCAGAAATAGAGGGTTGATCAATGGATGGGGAGTCCTAGTCAGTGGAACAATACATGCCGGTCCGCACGAGCATGCTCGTAGAATAGTGGTGCAATGGAAATCACCATGGGAAGTCAAGAACGCATGCTCTGCCGCCCTCTCATTGCTGCTTCTATAATTCCCTAAAACTTAGCAACATCTCCAACAATAAAGGTGTTCTTTCCCTTGTATCTCATTTGTATGTTGAACAAGGCACGTCAATGGATGATTACTCGTTCGCCTAGGTTGTGACAGATCGCGGACGTCTATAAGTGGGAATTTGAAGGACTGGAGATGGTGGAGCCAAGTACTGGACCCACCATTTAATTAGGCTTGCTACGCTGATAGGAGGCGGAGATTACATGGTTACATAATTTGGGTAAATTCCGTGCATATGATTAGGCTTGGGCATTCGTTTTGGTTTTATCAGTCTGATCGCTTCGGTCTCTGACAACTTTGTGGTCTTCCAGACATGGCACCTTACTAATTTTGTACTTTCCAATCTTCAGTCATTTGGTCATCGGTCTTTTCGGTATGGTCTATGGTCAAGGCCAACAAACCGATTGCAGAGAAAGTTTAACATGAAGTTCATGTTTCATTCAAATTTCATATCACACCACAAGTGTATCATAACCAGCAGACAAAAAAAATGTGTTGTGCGGAAATCCGACAAGGCAGCATGAAACCACTACAACCCAGTTAACGAGGAGAAACCTTAGTATAAGGGCGTCTTCCTAGGCAAGGTGATTTTTGATACCTCCCTAGCGACAAGTGGCGCACTGTGGGGAGTTCTCTCACTCAGAGGTGAACCATAGAACTTCGACACCCAAATCGTTTTTTGAAAATAAAAACTTCGACGAATTTCATTCAAACTTTAGAAAATTTTACAAATTTGAATGAAATCTAAATAAACCTAATCTACTGGCGGCGCTTGCGGCGCCTGGAGGCGCCTCCTCCTCGTCCTTCTCCTTCTTCACGCCGGTGTCGCCGCTGTCTGGAGGTGGAGGCGGAGCAGACGCCGCCGGTGTCTGGGGCAGCGATCCGCCGTTGCGGATGTGCTCCATGACGGCGTTGAGCGTGCGTTCGGGCACGCCCCAGAACGCCTCGCGCCCGGCGATGTTCTTGTCGCGCGGCGCCGGCCCAGGGCCATCCCAGCGGCTCATCTCCTCCTCGAAGAGCCGCTGAACGCCGCCTCATAGCGGGTGAAGATCGCCAGGTTCTCCGGGTCCCAACGCGGGTCGTCGCGCTCCTCCGGCTTGAGCTCCCGCCATAGTGGTCGATGACCTCGGCGCGGAAGTCGCGGTTCGCCCGCGTCAGCGAGCGTGGCACCGGGATCCCGCGGACGGAGATGGCAAAGCGGCCTCCGACGCGCATGTCGGGCGGCACCGGGTAGCCGTTCTCCCGTAGCACCTCCGACTGCTCGCAGAGGAGGGTGGGCGGAGCGAAGCCGTTCGCCGCCGCGCCTCCGGTGCGCCTCTAGTTGCCGGCCATGTTCTCCGGGTGCGGTGGCGAGGTTTGCGAGTGCGAGGGCGAGGAAGAGGTGTGTTTGCGAGCGGCGGGCCAGGCCTTTTAAGGTCGCCGGAGGCGGTGGCATTGATTGCATGGATCACACGTTCGTTGGGAGACCCCAAGAGGAAGGTATGATGCAGTGTAGCAGCAGTTTTCCCACAGTATGAAACCAAGGTTTAATCGAACCAGTAGGAGGAAGAAATCACTTCTGAAGGTTGTCAGTGGCGCGCTGACGTGGAACCTGCACACAACACAATCAAACTAGTTTGCCCCAACGAAACAACGAGGTTGTCAATCTCACCGCTTGCTGAAAACAAAGGATTAAACGTATGGTGTAGAAAACAATAGTAAATTGCGGAGAATGAAAAGAAACAGTGTTTGCAGTTGGTTGTATTATCAGTGTAAAATAATGGACCGGGGTCCACAGTTCACTAGTGGTGTCTCTGCATAAAAGATAACTAACATGCTGGGTAAACAAATTACAGCTGGACAATTGACAAAATATTGAGCGCATGACAATGCATATATATGACATGATGATTACTATGATATTCATGTGGGCATTACGACAAAATACATAGACCGTTATCCAACAGCGTCTATGACTAATAATCCACCGCCAGGTTGTCATACCGAGTTCCCCGTTGGTATTAAGTTGTAAGCAACGGATAATTGCATTAAGTAATGTGCGTAATGTAAACAAATGCATTAGACCTAACGGCGCACGCTTAAGCTAAGCATCGGTTATTTTATCCTAGTGGCAACAGCACATACACAATCTTAGAAGTTATTGTCACTCTCCCAGATTATCGGAGGCATGAACCCACTATCTAGCATAAATACTCACTCTTGGAGTTACAACCATCTACTTGGCCAAAGCATCCACTAGTAATGGAAAGCATGCAAGATCATAAATAACATATAAGATAGATTGATAATCAACTTGACATAGTATTCAATATTCATCGGATCCCAGCAAACACAACATGTAGCATTACAATAAGATGATCTTGATCATGATAGGCAGCTCACAAGATCTAAACATGATAGCATAAAGTGGAGAGACAACCATCTAGCTACTGCCATGGACCCGTAGTCCAAGGATGAGCTACTCACGCATCACTTTGGAGGCAGGCATGGTGATGTAGAGCCCTCCGATGATGATTCCCCTCTCCGGCAGGGTGCCGGGAAGAGCTTCTGAACCCTCCCGGGCTAGGGTTGACGGCGGCGGTGTCTCTGGAACTTTTCGTACATAATGGCTCGGTGTTTATGGTTTTCGCGTCGGGAGGAATAAATAGGCGAAAGGGCGGCGGCTGCGGAGCCACGAGGGCCCCCACACCACCCCACGACGCGGCAGGGGGCCCGCGCGGCCCCATGGTGTGGGTGCCACGTGGCCCTCCTCCGTCTCTCCTCTGGACTCCGTCTTCGTGTTGGAAAAATGGGAGGTTCTGTCCAAGTTTCGTCCAATTCCGAGAATATTTCCAGACTAGCTTTTCTGGAATACAAAAACAACAGAAAACAGGAACTGGCACTGTGGCATCTTGTTAATAGGTTAGTCCCAGAAAATGCATAAAAATGCTATGAAGTGTATATAAAATATGTAACAATTGGTATAATATCAACATGGAACATCAGAAATTATAGATACGTTTAAGACGTATCAAGCATCCCCAAGCTTAGTTCTACTCGTCCTCGAGTAAGTAAAACGATAAAAACAAAATAATTTCTGAGGTGACATGCTACAATCATAATCCTGATCAAATAATAATGTAAAGCACATGTTATGAATGAAGTGATCCAGTTCGATGGTCTATAGTTTGCTAGCAAGTAGATAATGAGCAAACAACTGAATCATATAAGCAAACAACTGATGTTATGTGAAGCTCTTCACCCTAAAAAAGAATTCCACTCAACACTAGTAAAAGAGAGAATGCGAAAAATAAAAGACAGAATCTGTCTAAACAGAACAGTCCGCAAAGACGAATTTTTTCGAGGCACTTACGTTGCTCAGATCGAAAAAGTTTAAACTAACGAAAGAAGCGTACATATCCGAGGATCACGCACAAAAAATTTCAGATTTAATTAATTTTTCTGTGATTTTACAGAATTAAAACGGTGAACAGCGGAAATCTGTTCCTGCGCAGAAATCCAAATCTAGCATCATCTTCCTATTAGAGGCAATACTTGGCACAACAATGCGATAAGGTAAAGATACAAAGGGATTGTTACAGAAGTAAACAACTCATTGACTCAAATTTTTTTTTGCATAAATAAAATAATGGGTTGTCTCCCATAAGCGCTTTTCTTTAACGCCTTTCAGCTAGGCGCAGAAAGTAAGAATCAACTGTTTCCAAGTGATGAAGAATCAACAATCTTACGCTTAGCTCTCTTACCCTTACCCTTATCTTTAGGAAATACTTGGTTACACATAGGTGAAGAGGCTAAATTCATAGTGTCTTGGCCCACATCTATTATTGCTCCAAAGCGTTTCAACAGAGATCTTCCAAGCGTAATTTGTCCTACTCCTACACATTCAATGACAAGATAATCAATAGATATTGTTATCCCCAGGAGTTTTGTAAATACTCCTTCGGCTACTCCTCTTGGTAATTTAATAGTATTATCATCCAAAATTATACAATCTTCGCATTTGGAGAGCTCCCAAAGATTTAAGGAATCAAAATATCCTTGGGCATTAAACAGAATTCAGACATAATATCACAGCGAGCATAAAAAGTTTCACCATTGATAACAACTTTTACTGAGGGAACCCATCCCGATGGTTCAAAATTTACTGGCACATTATCATAGTGTTCACAAATTTGATTATACCCTTCTTTTAGACTAGACATGTTTGTTTCAAGAGTGTTAAGTCTATCACTTATGCTTGTCAAAGCCAAATCAATTTTACTGATTGGAGGGCTAGAAATTGTAATCATTTTTTTATAGCATTAAAAGCTTGATCCCCATCATAACGAAGGAAATCTCCTCCTACCACAGCATCTAAAGCATATCTGTAGCAAAGAACAAGACCAAAATAAAAGCTACTAAGAAGCAGGCTTAAAGTCATTTTAGGTTCAGTTTTAGCATAAGACTAAAAAATTCTAAACCAAGCATCTTTAAAACTCTCCTCACTCCCTTGCTTGAAAGTGAAGATCTCTTCCTCAGGTGACATGATGACATGACTGGAAAATAATAATTCGAAAAATAAAAGTAACTATTTGATGCATGTAAAATGCATACATGAACTTTGCACTTTAATTGCTTATATTCCAATCATATTTGCATCATATAAGGGTTATATCAATGTTTTATAATGATTTTGGGAATATTCATATATTTCCTATTTTTATGGAATTAACCCTGCACAGGCAGAAAACCCCGTTTTCTTATTTTAATGTTTCAGGGACCCAAACGTCAACGAAATCACCTGGAAATTTACGGGCGTCAATATTTGGAAGGAAGAAGACCTGTGGGCGAAGGAAGCGAGCAAACGGAGGCCGAGGGCCAAACGAGGGGCCCACGCGGCCAGGTACTGTGCCGCGTGGGACCCACCCATTTGGGCCTCGTGGCTCCGTTGCCTTCGATCTCTTCTCCACCGACATCGTCTTGACCTAAAAACGCCTATAAAAAAGGTCCCCCGACGTTCTCTGGAAGGAGCGCCGCACAAACACAGAAACACCGAAACGGAGATCAGGAGCTGCAGATTGGAGGGGGAAAACTCCGGCGGGGCGCTGCCGGCGTGGTCTCCATCTTCTCCATCGACTTCTCCACCGTCTCCATGATGAAGAGGGAGTAGTCCACCTCTGGACTATGGGTTTGTGGAAGTAACTTATGTATCTCTCCTCTCTTGAGCTTCACTAATTAGCACCGTATGAGCTGCTGAACATGATTACGGTCACCGTTGTAATACCTTTGTGGTGGATCTTTATGAGTTAATATATGTTTGAGATTGCAATGTTTGTTTCAGTTATGAGTATAGATGCATATTATGTACCCCGTTCTTGTCTACTTGTTTTGATCAAGCATGTTTATGAGAGCGTGTGTGGGGGAACGTGTGCATTAGTTGGAGTAACGGGGGTGGCTAGTGCAGTGAACGTGAGAGAAAGTTCTGCGATCCACTTTGGTATCTTTACCTTACTTTGTTACCTCACTAGGGATAAACTAAAATACCATGCTACCGGGGATGTGGGCGTGACCATTGCCACTACTCCATGACTAGATCTAGCATGTTCTTATTTTCACTTCATGTCATGATACTTAATGCTATACTCTGAGTTATCTTAATTACTGAGGTGTTATGATTTAGTTCGCATCTTGGTGGAGTATAAGAGAGGTTAATAACCAAAAGATCTCTATGTTAGGACGTGATGCCCATATATCTAAGTAACTTGTTATCAAACCCTGTGTTGCAATCTCATATGTTAACTGTGTGTGTTCCATTGTCTACCACTTTATAAAGAGAGAGTGCATTTGTGAAACCATGAACCCCAGTCCATTTTTAATCATAAGAAACACCTTTCCAACACCATATACCACTTTTCTATTTTCAGCCATCATTAAATCCGAAAATACAAAAATACTTTTCATCTTGCATACATCATTCAAAAACCCAAAAATATCATTTATCATTGCATCCACCATCATTGCATATTTATTTCTTGTTTGCATTGCATAACTATCCTGATATCATTCTTACACCTTGTGCTTGACAACCACAGGTGAGGTTGAGGACCAAAACATCTAACCTTGTTTTGTAGGTAACCAAAAGAAGGATAAGAAGATAAATCTACCACTTCAGATTCCCCGAGAGTTCGATATTAAACCCTCGAGTCACCCCTCGTGGGGAAAACTGTCTTCCACTTACTATACACTCTGCACTTGGAGTCTCAACCTAATCCCGTTTATTTTGCAGGTATCAAGCCTTGCTCTTCGGGACATCAAGACGTTTTCTGGCGCCGTTGCCGGGGAATCGTAGCTGAGAGATTTATCCAAGGGTGTGCATCATCGCATTCATCTCACAACAAAGTCAACGTCACCAACTTGTGCTAACACCTAAGCTTGGGGAGGTTGCACCTACGTGAGCACCATCTTATCCATCTTTACTTACAAAGCAATTTATTTGTTTTGTTAGTGTCATTGCATATCATATCATATTTATTTCAGTTTTGCATAAAAAATTAAAAATACCAAAAAAAAACTTGCTATCATGGTGCTTGGAAACAAACAAGGAGGGAGTTCTCTAGGGAATTCTGTTTCTAGTTTTAAACAATATCATGGAGAAACATTAAAAGATGCTTGGGTAAGAATTAATAGGATGCATTATGAAGATCCTACACCTTGTGAAGATGAAAAGCTAAATCTTTATTTCTATTATGGAATAGATCCTTGGTATCAAAATGCTTTAGATGGGGCTACAGGTGGAAGTTTTGTCTTGTCAACACCACCTTGTGCAGCCATGACACTTAGAAGGATTTTTGGTAGCTTTGTGGGTAGCAAGAAAAAGTTGGAAGACACCACAATAGCACTTGCTTCATCAAAGGATAAATTTGAAACTAAGTTAGAAAAGCTACCTAGTAAGGAAGATTTTGAACAACTAGTTTCTTATTCTGAAAACATTATTCCAAAGATAAACAATGAATTGGTTAATGTCATGCATAAGTTGAGAATTTGTGAGAAAGAATTTCTGGAAAAAGATGTTTACCTGAACAATATTGAGGAAAAATTGGTTCGAGTTAGTGATTCATTGAGAAAAGATTCATCTCTTAAACATGTGAGAGTTCCTGTAAGCAACAAGTTGGGTTAAAAAGGAAAAGAAAGTTGAGGAAGTTAAAATGCTTAATGAAGTCAAGGATCCTTTGCTTGACTTAGAAAATTGTAGCTTGCATGAATTAATATCTATCTTACAAAAATTTGCAAGTGATCCTTCCATCAACACTAACCAAGCAGGTTTTGGTTCTTATATTGCTAATCATGTCTTGAAAGAAAAGATTGCTAGGTACAACCAAGAGGCTATGATACCACCTAAGCTTGGGGATATGTGGATACCTAAGGTACTAGTAACTATTGGAAAAGAGACACACCATGCCATACTTGATCTAGGATCTAGTGTCTCTGTTTTATCTAAAGAACTATATGAAGTGCTTGAATTGAAAAATCTTGAAAAATGCTCTATTGAACTAGCACTTGCTGATGACTCTATTAAACATGCTTTGGGAAAAGTAAGTGATGTTATGGTAGAGTTACATATGACTTTTGTGCCTGTGGATTTTCTAATCATGGACATGGGGAATAAAACCTCTAGTCCTATTATTCTTGGAAGACCTTTTCTTCGTACCACAGGTGCTATCATTGATTCAAAGGAAGGGAATGTAAAGTTTCAGTTTCCACACAAGAAGTGCATGGAACACTTTCCAAGGAAGAGGGAACCAAAGTTCAAGCTCCCTCATGAGCTTCGTCCACAATAAAACAACAAGTAAGAAGCCTAGCTATATGGCTATAAAGAAAGCGCTTTGCGGGAGGCAACCCGGTTATTTTTATGTGTGATTTTTCTTTGTGTCCTCTTGCTGTAACAAGAGATTTGTGTTAGTTTAGGTTCTGGAGTTTTTAATAAAGTGCCAAGTTTTACCCTTTTTGGTTTGAAAAAGTTGCTTATAGCGTTCGGAGATTTTATTCCTGCACGAAGTCAGTGCACGGTATGATTTTTAATTCTTATTCTGTAACTCCGAATGAGCTCATATTTGAACTGTAGTTGCAACTTTTCATCCTCTGTATGCATGAATTTTTCGGAATTTTTCGAGAAAGTTTGGTAGGGTAGAAAAATACGTTTTGCTGCTGCTGTTTTTCTGGACAGATTCTGTCCCATTTTGTTTGATGCATGCTTTGAGCTTTTAAGTTGAATCTTTTTGATCCAATTGAGTTTATGAGTAGGCATACAACATTATATACTTTCTGGACATCATATGAATTTTTGTTCAAGGATTATATGCAGCAAGGAACCTATTTGTTTATCACTATTAATGCACCCCACAGAAAAGAGATGGGAGAAACGGTGTTTTGAAGTTTTTTCACAGGGATTGGAGGAGATGCACCAAGAGCTATCCAAGGATGGTGAAGACCATAAGCTTGGGGATGTGAAGACAACCCCGCTGGACCTACACACTCTCGGTTTGCACACGTCCAACTTCTGTTTTTCGATCGAAACACTTTATCGCATAAACTTGGAGCGTCGTTTTTGTTTTTGTTTGAGTCTTGAGAGACCACCACACTATCAATTATATATGAGAGAGCTACTGGAAATATGGGTTGAAATATGTTGGATGCTTTTATAAGATTGGGAAAAGGGATGTTTGACTTGATTTTTAATGATACATATAGTTGCATGATTCATGAGCTTGTTTATGAGTAATAGTTTGCAAATTCTTTTTGTAGAGCTATCACTTATTCATGTTTTGGTGCTGATTGTTATTTACTTGGTTTAACATGGATTAGTTAGTTCTATGGACACTCATGCATGCATCTAGATGGTCAACTTTCTCCCTTTTGCTAGCCCAAAAACTCCAACAAGCAAAAACTTGTTTCCAACACCTTCAACCAAAGTTATTCCAGTGAGTCCACCATATCTACCTATTGGCTTTATGCTATTCCGAGTATGTTTAACATGTTGTTTGTGTTATCTTACCTCTGAATGAAAATGTTTATGTTATTGATTGCAATGGAAAAAATTGGTTATATAGCTCTCACGAACTTGATGCACAATGTTCTTTTATTTGCATAATAAAACTTGACCCATTGTGATTAAGATTATGATGTTTGTGGCTTGATGAATGTTTTGGGTTGGAAGTTAGCCCATATGTGCTGTCACATGGCAAGCTTTCAACACGCTCTTCATCTCATTTAGTTGATATCATGTGCTTTTGTCTATGGATGCTTATCATGTTGAAATAAATGTGGAAATAGAGTGAGTTTAAATGAGTTTGTGTAAATGGTTAGAGAGACGCCTGGGCCGCTAATCTAAGCCATGCATCATTCATGGTGGAAATTTACTTACATACTATGGTGAACCTTCTGTGATACACCTTGCAATAAAAAACTATTCCAAATGGTAAATAAAAAGGGTGTTGAGATTGTTCATTTTGTTTGTTTGTCTTGTCATTTTGATATGGGCTTGTTCCATATCTTGGGACAAGAGGTACCCCAGTTGACGCTCTTGATGATACTATTATGCTTACAATGATATTTAATTGAACTTGCTTTGTTTCCCAAGTTGAGTAACACATGGTGTAAGTACTTGTATTCAAGGGGCATGAGACATTCAACCCATTCTTTATCAAGCACACTACTCATATTTGCTTTCACTTTAACCTTAATCATTCAAGATGCTATGATAGGGGCAATGAGAGCTTGACACCAATGAATACCTTATTGCAATCATTAACTTAAGTAGAAGAGTTTGGAAGTTGGATGAAACTTATGCATGCTTTACCTCTACTCACATATACATCTTTCCAAAGTGTACACCTATCATATTCAGATTTTCATCTACACTCTATGACCATTGTAGGATGTTCTACTTATCATTATGCATACATGTGTTCCATATTACTTGCTACCATGTTACACTTTGTGAACTATCAATGAACATCCTTGTCTTGAATACTTGATATCACTTCATAAACTATTTGCATATTGCTACTCCTTTGAAGAATGAATCATTTGACTATATGTAGCAATAGTAATCATCTTTGATATCATTGTTAAGTATTAAATTGCAAAGTCCATGTTAGTTTTATCATCTTCATACTCGAGGACGAGCATGGATTAAGCTTGGGGATGTTGATGCATGTAAAATGCATACATGAACTTTGCACTTTAATTGCTTATATTCCAATCATATTTGCATCATATAAGGGTTATATCAATGTTTTATAATGATTTTGGGAAATATTTATTTCCTATTTTTATGGAATTAACCCTGCACAGGCAGAAAACCCGTTTTCTTATTTTAATGTTTCAGGGACCCAAACGTCAACGAAATCACCTGGAAATTTACGGGCGTCAATATTTGGAAGGAAGAAGACCTGTGGGCGAAGGAAGCGAGCAAACGGAGGCCGAGGGCCAAACGAGGGGGCCCACGCGGCCAGGTACTGTGGCCGCGTGGGACCCACCCATTTGGGCCTCGTGGCTCCGTTGCCGTCGATCTCTTCTCCACCGACATCGTCTTGACCTAAAAACGCCTATAAAAAAGGTCCCCCGACGTTCTCTGGAAGGAGCGCCGCACAAACACAGAAACACCGAAACGGAGATCAGGAGCTGCAGATTGGAGGGGGAAAACTCCGGCGGGGCGCTGCCGGCGTGGTCTCCATCTTCTCCATCGACTTCTCCACCGTCTCCATGATGAAGAGGGAGTAGTCCACCTCTGGACTATGGGTTTGTGGAAGTAACTTATGTATCTCTCCTCTCTTGAGCTTCACTAATTAGCACCGTATGAGCTGCTGAACATGATTACGGTCACCGTTGTAATACCTTTGTGGTGGATCTTTATGAGTTAATATATGTTTGAGATTGCAATGTTTGTTTCAGTTATGAGTATAGATGCATATTATGTACCCCGTTCTTGTCTACTTGTTTTGATCAAGCATGTTTATGAGAGCGTGTGTGGGGGAACGTGTGCATTAGTTGGAGTAACGGGGGGTGGCTAGTGCAGTGAACGTGAGAGAAAGTTCTGCGATCCACTTTGGTATCTTTACCTTACTTTGTTACCTCACTAGGGATAAACTAAAATACCATGCTACCGGGGATGTGGGCGTGACCATTGCCACTACTCCATGACTAGATCTAGCATGTTCTTATTTTCACTTCATGTCATGATACTTAATGCTATACTCTGAGTTATCTTAATTACTGAGGTGTTATGATTTAGTTCGCATCTTGGTGGAGTATAAGAGAGGTTAATAACCAAAAGATCTCTATGTTAGGACGTGATGCCCATATATCTAAGTAACTTGTTATCAAACCCTGTGTTGCAATCTCATATGTTAACTGTGTGTGTTCCATTGTCTACCACTTTATAAAGAGAGAGTGCATTTGTGAAACCATGAACCCCAGTCCATTTTTAATCATAAGAAACACCTTTCCAACACCATATACCACTTTTCTATTTTCAGCCATCATTAAATCCGAAAATACAAAAATACTTTTCATCTTGCATACATCATTCAAAAACCCAAAAATATCATTTACATTGCATCCACCATCATTGCATATTTATTTCTTGTTTGCATTGCATAACTATCCTGATATCATTCTTACACCTTGTGCTTGACAACCACAGGTGAGGTTGAGGACCAAAACATCTAACCTTGTTTTGTAGGTAACCAAAAGAAGGATAAGAAGATAAATCTACCACTTCAGATTCCCCGAGAGTTCGATATTAAACCCTCGAGTCACCCCTCGTGGGGAAAACTGTCTTCCACTTACTATACACTCTGCACTTGGAGTCTCAACCTAATCCCGTTTACTTTTGCAGGTATCAAGGCCTTGCTCTTCGGGACCATCACTATTTTTTTGTGTTTTTGATAAATAAAGCAAACAAGACTAAATAAAAATAAACTAAGCAAGACAATAACAAAGTAAAAAGATTGGAAGCGTGAAACTCCCCTTGCAGAAATCCTCTTGCTCCTCGGCAACGGCGCCAGAAAATATGCTTGATTGCGTGGATCACACGTTCGTTGGGAGACCCCAAGAGGAAGGTATGATGCAGTGTAGCAGCAGTTTTCCCTCATATGAAACCAAGATTTAATCGAACCAGTAGGAGCAAGAAACCACTTCTGAAGGTTGTCAGTGGCACGCTGACGTGGAACCTGCACACAACACAATCAAACTACTTTGCCCCAACGAAACAGTGAGGTTGTCAATCTCACCGTTTGCTGAAAACAAAGGATTAAACGTATGGTGTGGAAAACAGTAGTAAATTGCAGAGAATGAAAAGGAACAATGTTTGCAGTTGGTTTTATTATCAGTGTAAAAGAATGGACCGGGGTCCACAGTTCACTAGTGGTGTCTCTCCATAAAAGATAACTAACATGCTGGGTGAACAAATTACAGCTAGGCAATTGACAAAATATTGAGCGCATGACAATGCATATATGACATGATGATTACTATGATATTCATGTGGGCATTACGACAAAATACATAGACCGTTATCCAACGGCATCTATGACTAATAATCCACCGCCAGGTTGTCATACCGAGTTCTCCATTGGTATTAAGTTGCAAGCAATGGATAATTGCATTAAGTAATGTGCGTAATGTAAACAAATGCATTAGACCTAACGGCGCACCCTTAAGATAAGCATCGGTTATTTTATCCCTAGTGGCAACAGCACATCCACAATCTTATAAGTTATTGTCACTCTCTCAGATTACCGGAGGCATGAACCCACTATCTAGCATAAATACTCACTCTTGGAGTTACAAGCATCTACTTGGTCAAATCATCTACTAGTAATGGAATATCATAAATAACATATAAGATAGATTGATAATCAACTTGACATAGTATTCAATATTCATCGGATCCCAGCAAACACGACATGTAGCATTACAATAAGATGATCTTGATCATGATAGGCAGCTCACAAGATCTAAACATGATAGCATAAAGTGGAGAGACAACCATCTAGCTACTGCCATGGACCCGTAGTCCAAGGATGAACTACTCACGCATCACTCCGAGGCAGGCATGGTGATGTAGAGCCCTCCGGTGATGATTCCCCTCTCCGGCAGGTGCCGGGAAGAGCTTCTGAACCCTCCCGAGCTAGGGTTGACGGCGGCGGCGTCTCTGGAACTTTTCGTGGATAATGGCTCGGGTGTTTAGGGTTTTCGCGTCGGGAGGAATAAATAGGCGAAAGGGCGGCGGCTGCGGAGCCACGAGGGCCCCACACCACCCCACGGCGCGGCAGGGGGGCCCGCGTGGCCCCATGGTGTGGGTGCCATGTGGCCCTCCTCCGTCTCTCCTCTGGACAACGTCTTCGTGTTGGAAAAATAGAGTTCTGTCCAAGTTTCGTCCAATTCCGAGAATATTTCCAGACTAGCTTTTCTGGAATACAAAAACAGCAGAAAACAGGAACTGGCACTGTGGCATCTTGTTAATAGGTTAGTCCCAGAAAATGCATAAAAATGCTATGAAGTGTATATAAAACGTGTAACAATTGGTATAATATCAACATGGAACATCAGAAATTATAGATACGTTTGAGGCGTATCAGGCATTAACGCTGGCTACCCTCGAAAAGGCGCGTCGCATTGACGCCGCCGCAGTGGGACGCGATGGCTCACTGGCGACCGCCGGCTGTGAAAACGAGGCGCGGCCACGCGGCACGCGGCTTTGACCAACGTCGGTTGAAGTCGCCTGTGCCGCTGACAGGCGTGGCCTGCGCGTCGGAGGCAGACATGGCGTCGCACGCCGTAGGGTCCAGGGCCGCCCGAGGCGTACCCAATTTGCGGGCGTGGGCTGGCAAGCAAGACCGAAACTGGGCCACGCCGGACACAATTCGAGTTTGGACGCCTCGAGTGGGGCGAAAATCCGTCGGCACGCCCCAAAGGCATTTGAGCGCCTGGAGATGCTCTTAGAGATGACCAGCCAGCTGTTCACGTCACGAATAAAGCCAGAAGCATACAGGCGAGCGGTGGAGCATACCGGTCAGGCGATGGCGGAGGTCGCCACCGGGGTGCGCGCCGGAAGTGGAGCCAGGAGCTGACGACGGGATAGGCCGCCGTAAGGAGCAGAGCAGCAGCCTCCACGTAATGGGCGCACCACCGCCTGCATCGTCGATCTTGTGGCTGGCGTGGAGGCCTTTCGATTTGAGATTTCGTCTCGCTTTTCTTGGGGAGGAGGCACAGTAATGGGATGTGCGTTTATAAAAGGCACATTGTTTCGGTGTTCGTAAACAGTAGGACTTGTTTATTTTCGAGTGGGTTTTGGTGTCAGTGTATGGTGCAGCCCAAGATGAACATAAACCAAAGTTCTTATCAGAGTTAGTTCGATTATGTGAAAATGAACCATTACCAATGATGGTGGGTGGGGATTTTAATATAATTCGAAAACCGAAGAAAAGAACAATGATAACTATAATCCAAGATGGCCACTTATGTTTAACGCCATCATTCAAAGTCTGGAATTAAAGAAATTGAGCTTTCAGGCAGACAATTTGTTGGAGATATGCCCTAGAGGCAATTAATAAAGATGTTTTATTTGGCATATCTCAATTGTTCATAATATGTTTTGTACCATGCTACAACTGTATTAAGCGAAAAAACATTAATACACGTGTGGTATATAAAACAACCAGGTCCCTAGTAGTCTCTTAACTAGTCCATGAAGGGGATCGAGTGCAGAAAACAAAAAATTCCTAACAACGATAACCGAAATAGGCAGAATCTATTACTATGCAGATATAAAGTAACGAGGGAACGGTGCATACCCTTATAGACTGAAGCGTCGACGATCAAAAGATCTGTTTCGATGACGACGCGTGTGAAGACGGGCGGCGAAGATGACGGCGGCGCCGACCTCAAGGTCGTTTAGAGGAAGAAGACGACTTCCAGTGCACAGTGTAACACCTCGTAGCTCTACACACGTACGGAGTAGGCGACGACCTCCGGGCTCTAGATCCAGCGAAGCAGCGGAAGCAGAGACTTGGACCCAGCAGCACGACGGTGTGCGTTGGTGGAGAAACTTCTCTCCTTGTACGCAACTCCAGAAACGGAACCACGCTCAACATAGGAGAGAGGAGAAGGATGGATGAATTTACAGGCAAGGGTGCACCCCTATATAAAGGAGGAGAGGGCTGCCCACACCGCTGGCTAAGCCATGTGGGGACTATTCCCAATGGTGCGCCGACCGTGGGGGGTGCGCCGGCCCTGGTGGGCCCCATTCGGCCCAGCCAGGCCAGCTGGCCCTCCCTCCCTTTTCCATTTGGGGGTTTTCCCCTAATGGGTCTTAAGGCCCAATTAGTGTAAATTCCTCTAAAATTCGAATTTAATTAAATAAAAAATAATCATTAATTCCACTAATTAATATTAAATACGTATTATTCAATTTATTCGACTCCGAAACTTATTCCGTTGTCCTCCGATCATCATCGGACATGTCCCGGAACATTCCGGTGTTCTCCAGAAGTTTCTCCTAATATCCATCTAATTGGACGATTTGCATATGTGTTGTAAATTTTACCGTAGAGTACGAATATGTACTGTTGCAGACCCTCTGTTGCCAATGGAAATAACTTTTTTTTTTGAGAAAGGATCCGAAGCATATATTCAGGAAACTTAGCACAATTTACAAGGAGGTCCAAAGAGAGAAGCAAATTACAAAGGACCCTAGGAATAAGCACGAAGCACCCTGAGTAACCTGAGAAACCTCAATCGGATCCACCGCCGCAACCCAAGAACCTAGGCGTCGCCGGAGCCGCCGTACCACCTGCCGCCGGGAGGAAAGCACCTCCACACCATGTAGACGACGCTGAGCCGTCCGCCGCCGCGCGACGGAAACCGGGGTCGTTGAACACGCACGGCCACAGCGCCATCTCCACCGCTCCACCATCTTCCCACCGACACGGCGCCACCCAGGACCACACCAGCACAAGCAAACAACCTCCAGACGGCCGTCCACTCGCCACCACGGCGGCCGGAGCAAACTCGAAGAAGAGGACCACCACCGCACCCCACAAAAGCAGATCGCCACACCCACCAGCTCCTCCCCTTACCACCACGGTCGGCCGGAGAAGCAAGAAGGAGGAGAGACCCGACGAACCACCTTCACTACTGATAAGTCTCTCAAGTACTATAATTTCTGATGTTCCATGATGATATTATACCAATTGTTACATGTTTTATATACACTTCATAGCTTTTATGCATTTTTGGACTAACCTATTAACAAGATGCCCAGCTGCCAGTTCCTGTTTTTCTGCTGTTTTGTATTCCAGAAAAGCTAGTATGGAAATATTCTCGAATTGGACGAAATGGACAGGACCTCCTATTTTTCCAACACGAGAGGAGTCCATAGGAGACACGGAGGGGGGCCGCGGGCCAGCCACACCATGGGGCCGTGCGGGCCCACACCCAACCGCGCCGTGGGGTGTGTGTGGGGCCTCGTGGCTCGCAGTCGCCGCCCTTTCGCCTATTTATTCCTCCGACGCGAAAACCTTAGATACCCGAGCCATATCCACGAAAAGTTCCAAGAGACGCCGTCGCCGTCAACCCTAGCTCAGGAGGGTTCAGAAGCTCTCCCGGTACCCTGCCGGAGAGGGGAATCATCACCGGAGGGCTCTACATCACCATGCTGCCTCCGGAGTGATGCGTAAGTAGTTCATCCTTGGACTACGGGTCCATGGCAGTAGCTAGATGGTTGTCTCTCCACTTTATGCTATCATGTTTAGATCTTGTGAGCTGCCTATCATGATCAAGATCATCTTATTGTAATGCTACATGTTGTGTTGCTGGGATCCGATGAATATTGAATACTAGGTCAAGTTGATTATCAATCTATCTTATATGTTATTTATGATTTTGCATGCTTTCCGTTACTAGTAGATGCTTTGGCCAAGTAGATGCTTGTAACTCCTAGAGTGAGTATTTATTCTAGATAGTGGGTTCATGCCTCCGGTAATCTGGGAGAGTGACAATAACTTCTAAGATTGTGGATGTGCTGTTGCCACTAGGGATAAAATAACCGATGCTTAGCTTAAGGGTACGCCGTTAGGTCTAAGCATTTGTTTACTTTACGCACATTACTCAATGCAATATCCGTTGCTTGCAATTAATACCAACGGGGACTCGGTATGACAACCTGCGGTGGTTATTTAGTCATAGACTTTGTTGGATAACGGTCTATGTATTTTGTCGTAATGCCCACATTATCATAGTAATCATCATGTCTATTAGGCATTGTTATGCGCTCAATATTTTGTCAATTGCCCAGCAATTCGTTCACCCAGCATGTTAGTTATCTTTTATGGAGAGACACCACTAGTGAACTGTGGACCCCGGTCCATTCTTTTACACTGATAATACAACCAACTGCAAACACTGTTCCTTTTCATTCTCTGCAATTTACTACTGTTTTCCACACCATACGTTTAACCCTTTGTTTTCAGCAAGCGGTGAGATTGACAACCTCACTGTTTCATTGGGGCAAAGTAGTTTGATTGTGTTGTGTGCAGATTCCACGTTGGCGCCGGATTCCCTGGTGTTGCGCCGTGCCATATTCCGCACCAACAACCTTCAGAAGTGATTTCTTGCTCCTACTGGACGATTAAACCTTGGTTTCATACTGAGGGAAACTGCTGCTACACTGCTTCATACCTTCCTCTTGGGTCTCCCTGCGAACGTGTGATCCACGCTATCAAGCTCTTTTTCTGGCGCCGTTGCCGGGGAGCAAGAATATTTCTGCAAGGGGAGTTTCACGCTTCCAATCTCTTTACTTTGTTATTGTCTTGCTTAGTTTATTTTTATTTAGTCTTGTTTGCTTTATTTATCAAAACACAAAAAATTGTTACTTTTATTTTCAAGTTGTTATCTTTCTGTTTTGTTTTAATTTTGCTAAAATGAGTACCCCTGAGAACACTAAGTTGTGTGATTTCACTAGCACGAACAACAATGATTTCATTAGTACACCTATTGCTCCACCTGCTTCTAACGCAGAATTCTATGAAATTAAACCTGCACTTTTAAATCTTGTTATGAAAGAGCAATTCTGGTGTTAGTACTGATGATGCTGTGCTCTCACCTTAATAAGTTTGTTGAACTTTGTGAGATGCACAAGTATAAGGATGTAGATGGTGATATTATTAAACTGAAACTTTTTCCTTTCTCTTTGAGGACGTGCTAAAGAATGGTTGCTATCTTTTTTTTTTTGTTTTATCTTGAATAGTATTGATTCATGGACTAAATGCAAAAATGCTTTCATAGGAAAATATTATCCTCCTGCTAAGATTATATCTTTGAGAAGTAGCATTATGAATTTCAAACAATTTGATAATGAGCATGTTGCTCAAGCTTGGGAGAGAATGAAATCATTGGTAAAGAATTGTCCCACCCATGGACTGACTGCTTGGATGATCATCCAAACCTTTTATGCAGGACTAAATTTTTCTTCAAGAAACCTATTGGATTCGGCCTCTGGAGGTACCTTTATGTCCATCACTTTGGGTGCTGCAACAAAGCTTCTTGATGATATGATGATAAATTATTCTGAATGGCACACCGAAAGAGCTCCACAAGGTAAGAAGGTAAATTCTGTTGAAGAAACCTCTTCCTTGAGTGATAAGATTGATACTATTATGTCTATGCTTACAAATGGAAAATGCATGTTGATCCAAATAATGTTCCTTTAGCTTCTTTGGTTGCTCAAGAAGAGCATGTTGATGTGAACTTCATTAAAAATAATAACTTCAACAACAATGCTTATAGGAATAATTTTGGTAATAACAATTATAAGCCCTATCCTTTAATAGTGGCAATGGTTATGCTAATTCTTATGGTAGATCTGGAATGCCTAGTGAGGAAAGGATGTTAGAAGTTGAAAAGGCTACTAAGAACTTTATGCAAACGCAATATGAGCAAAACCAATTGTTTACTAAAACTATGAATGAACAATCTGCTATGTTGAAGAATATAGGACATCAACTTGAGAACTTAAATAGGGAAATTTCTGGTTTGCAGATTAAGATTTCTAATGCTGAAACTTGCATTTCATCCATGTCTGAAGCACAAGCTTCTTTGATTAATAGAATGGCAGCTAAACCTGAAACTATTGATAACAATACCTTTGCTACTGCCAATGCTATACAAGTTAAAATTGATAATAATGTGAGGATGTTAGCTGATTTACATGCTAGGTGGGCAAGAGAGGATGAAATTGCTAAAAAGAATAGTATTGCTAGAGTTTATACTATTACTACTACTGAAAATGCTGTAAACTCAAGTGTTAACAAACCTCCTACTATCAATGGTAAAGTAATTGGTGTTGGCAATGTCTCTACTTCTGTTGCAAAACGTTTAAAATTGCCTGAAAACACTGAAACTGTTCCTGATAAAAGTGCTGAAATTTTTCGAGATGTGGGAGACAATGGTCCCATTACTTTGATAATAATGATTTTGATTTTGATGGTTGCAATATTTCTGAAGTAATTAAGTTCTTGCAAAAGCTAGCTAGAAGTCCTAATGCTAGTGCTATAAACATGGCTTTTACTAAACATATTACTAATGCTCTCATGCAAGTTAGGGAAGAGAAATTAAAACATGAAGCTTCTATCCCTAGGAAGTTAGAAGATGGTTGGGAGCCCATCATTAAAATGAAGTGAATGATTTTGATTGCAATGCTTTATGTGATCTTGGTGCTAGTATTTTGTTATGCCTAAGAAACTCTATGATATGCTTGATTTAGCACCTTTGGAACACTGTTATTTGGATGTTCACCTTGCTGATAATACTATAAAGAAACCTTTGGGGAGAGTTGATGATGTTTTTATAATGGTTAACAATAACCTTGTCCCCGTTGATTTTGTTGTTTTGGATATTGAATGCAATGCTTCTTGTCCTATTGTTTTGGGAAGACCTTTTCTTAGAACTGTTGGTGCTATTATTGATATGAGAGGGGAATATTAAATATCAATTCCCACTCAAGAAAGGTATGGAACACTTCCCTAGAAAGAAGATGAAGTTACCTTTTGATTCTATTGTTAGAGCAAATTATTCTGTTGATGCTTCATCACTTGGAAACACTTGATTCTTACTTTCTGCGCCTAGCTGAAAGGCGTTAAAGAAAAGCGCTTATGGGAGACAACCCATTATTTTATTTCTGCAATTTTTTTCTTTTTTTGAGTCAAGGAGTTGTTTACTTCTGTAACAATTCCTTTGTATCTTTATTTTATCGCATTGTTGTGCCAAGTATTGCCTCTAATAGGAAGATGATGCTAGATTTGGATTTCTGCGCAGGAACAGATTTCTGCTGTTCACCGTTTTATTCTGTAAAATCACAGAAAAATTATTTAAATCTAAATTTTTGTGCGTGATCCTCAGATATGTACGCATCTTTCGTTAGTTTAAAGTTTTTCGATCTGAGCAACGTAAGTGCCTCGAAAAAATTCGTCTTTGCGGACTGTTCTGTTTAGACAGATTCTGTCTTTTATTTTTCGCATTCTCTCTTTTACTAGTGTTGAGTGGAATTCTTTTTTAGGGTGAAGAGCTTCACATAACATCAGTGGCAGTAGCTAATGTTAAAAGTAACGGTCATGTTTGTGTCCTTATAGAACATGTGAGTTTTTGATTGTGCACTAACCCTCTAATGAGAATTACTTTGAGTTTGGTGTGGCGGAAGTTTTCAAGGGTCAAGAGAGAAGGATGATATAATGTGATCAAGAAGAGTGAAGAGCTTAAGCTTGGGGATGCTCCCATGGATCACCCCAGCATATTTCAAGAAGACTCAAGCGTCTAAGCTTGGGGATGCCCAAGGCATCCCCTTCTTCATCAGCAACTTATCAGGTCATCTCTAGTGAAACTATATTTTAATTCTTTCACATCATATGTGCTTTACTTGGAGCGTCTGTGTGCTTTTTTTTCAGTATTTTATTTTTCTTATGGTCAACTTGATTGGACCCCAGCATTCTTGATTGGGAGAGAGACACGCTCCGCTTTTTCATATGAATACTCCTATTCTTCACTTATACTTGTTGAGTATTCTTATCTAGCTATTGCTATGCTTTTAGCTCCTGTTTTGCATGCATCTCTTATTCAGAGCTGTTAGTTCTTTTAAAGAAAGTACTCTCTTGCTTCACTTATAATTGTTTGGAGAGTTTATGTTGAAATAAATTGATTGGTGTTTGGTTGGAACAGAAAATGTTGCATGTGGTAGATGGTATAATGGAAAAAGCTTACATATTCTTGTAGATCACTGTATTGGATAATTTGTATACTTGTCAATTGTTTTGAGTTATCAAGTAGTTCATGTTTAAGCTTTTGTATCATGTAGTTAAAACCTATTAATGAAGAACTACCGTAAAGCTCGTTGAAATTTGGTTTGCATGATTGGTATCTCTAAGGTCTAGATATTTTCTAGTAAAAGGGTTTGGTTAACAAGGAAGACAGTGTAGAGTCTTATAATGCTTGCAATATGTTTTCATATAAGTCTTGCTGTGTCGGTTGATATCCTGTGTTTGCTTCAAATAACCTTGCTAGCCTAAACTCTGTACTGAGAGGGAATGCTTCTCGTGCATCCAAAACCTTGAGCCAAAATCCATGCCATCTGTGTCCACCATAACTACCTATATGTGGTATTTCCTTGCCATTCCAAGTAAATTTTTCATGTGCTACCTTTAAACTATTCAAAATTATTACTCCTATTTTGTGTCAATGTTTACCAAGCTCATGAGGACGGGGTGGATGTCTTTATGTCAACTGTCAAACAGACTTTACCACCGGACTAGCGGCATATACATCCGCTTATCCATTAATTTTGCAAAAAGAGCTGGCAAATGGGGTGCCCAGTCCCAATTAATTACAACTTTAACCGCTTAATTCTCTTCACATTTTTGCCCTGATTTATCAGTCAAGCAATGACAAACAGTGAAATATCTGCATGTGTAAACAAAAGAGAAAGAGGGATGATCTGCCTTGCTGGTAGAAATAACGTCCTTCATGGGAGCCGCTCTTAAAAGTCTGGTTGGCAGGGGTCATATTGTACTTTCCATTTTCTGATTCGTTGACAATTAACAAACACCTCTCAAAACTATATTTTTACTCTTTATGATTTCAAAAACTTAAAAAGCTCTAGCACATGATTTAATCCCTGCTTCCCTCTGCGAAGGGCCTTTCTTTTACTTTTATGTTGAGTCAGTTTTCCTACTTCTTTCTATCTTAGAAGCAAACACTAGTGTCAACTTTGGTGCAACAATTTTTATATGCTGTATATTGCACTTATTATATGCTTTGTGTTGACAAATATCCATGAGATATATATGTTGAAAGTTGAAAGCAATTGCTGAAACTTAAATCTTCCTTTGTGTTGGTTAAATACCTTTTACTTAGAATCTATTGCTTTATGAGTTAACTCTTATGCAAAACTCTTGATGCTTGTCTCGAAAGTACTATTCATGAAAAGTTTTTGCTTATATGATTCAGTTGTTTGCTCATTATCTACTTGCTAGCAAACTATAGACCATTGACCTGGATCACTTCATTCATAACATGTGCTTTACATATTATTTGATCAAGATTATGATTGTAGCATGTCACCTCAGAAATTATTTTGTTTTTATCGTTTTACCTACTCGAGGACGAGTAGAACTAAGCTTGGGGATGCTTGATACGTCTCAAACGTATCTATAATTTCTGATGTTCCATGTTGATATTATACCAATTGTTACTGTTTTATATACACATAGCATTTTTATGCATTTT
>CAMZMU010000085.1:98553242-98802579 GCA_947311845.1 Poa pratensis
GTAGTGTAGGAAGGCGATAAATATAAAGCACGATCGACTTTGATTCACACGTGAAACTGCTATGTTCACGCCTCAGCAGCTTCAGCTACAACGAGTTCGATCGACAGATTGATGCAAACAACTCGATCAAGGAACACAAGTCAATTGCGTTGAGTTTGGATCGAGGGAGGTTAAACTGCATATCTTCTCCAACACAGCAATCTGTATATATATGAAGCCATGAAGGGACATGCTGTTTCGTTCTTGATAATTTGGGGATACTCCGTAGTCAGGATAACTAAACGGACCACGTGTAAAAGGATAACTAAAGTCGGAACCGATGAAAATGATGGACAATATATTTCAACGGTTAGTAATATTGTTTCTTAAAAGAAGGAAACGGAGAAATACAGACGCAAAAAGTCCTTGATTGTTGTACTTGTAGAACCGCCGAAATACATGTCAAACCTATCCATGGGTTCAGTTCACTGGGACGCAGCCACTGCATGTGGGCATGCTCCAAAGCCAAACAGATGAAGGGTCTCGAGTCTGACCGCTTCAAGTTGCCTTTCCGGGCAACTTGCAGAGATAATTCATTGTTTAGGACAAGTAGATCAAGTGTCCCTTGTAAGTGCTAACCTCGCTATTTTGCGAAGGATTCAGGTCCCCGAAGCCATCTGAATCATAATAAATGTCTTGGTCCATGAAAGATTAGGGAACAAAATAGACCCAAGTGGACAGTGTCATTATATATACTCCAACCGTACAGTGAGTTGCATGCTGTGTGCTTCGAATGGTGGTTATGGTGGTCTATTTAGAAGATGCATGATTATTGTCGCTCACGCCTTGCTCGGGGTTTAATTTCGGCAATAATCATGCCGTATAACGTTGGTTGAATACAGCGGCGTGGGCTACAATGAGTTCGATCGACAGGTGGAGGACGCGTTGGTAGGGCTGAAGCAGTGGCTTCGCTCCCACCCAGGTTACTCCTTAGGAGTGAATTTCTGGGTTCTTCACCCACAGTACTGTTCCTGTTCCCTGTAGCAGTACTGTAGCACCACTGTAAAACACTGTTCTCTAGGACAGTGTAATAAACAGGGAATGCCTCTCAACGCCTATGTGCCACAGGGGCAAATCGACAGATCTGACATTGATGCAAAACTTCAGCCAAAAATGAACCTAGTTTAATTTTTTAGCCCAATCTAACCTATTTTGCTACCGCTCAACATGTTGACGGTAAGATTAGCTGTGGTACCGCTGATATCACTAACGGTAGCCGTTCCGGTCCACGATGATGAGTAAAACTTGACCGTTGCCGACGAGGCAGCTTTCTGCCGAAACATCTCGCGGTAGCTCTCGAAACCAACAGCCATCTTCTCTGGCGGTACCATAGGTATCCTACCGCCTGCGCCTCAGATGGTAGCTCTAAAGCTACGCGCGGTCAAGAGTAGGGCGCTGGGCTGGTTGCATGCGGTCGCTACAGGAGCCAGGGCGCCAGGGGATGGAGTGTTACGTGCAGCTTGCTAGTGTGCCGTGTGCGTGTGTGTTGGAGCAGTCGGCTGGCTGCCTGGCAGTTTGCTAGCTAGTTTCAATTGCAGATTACAAGGAAAATTATATCTATATATATATATAACAGGAAATGCAATAAATCTTATAAAAATGCCAAAGTCATTTTTATAAAGTAAGTAAAGAGCGTAAAATCCAACAAATCAAAAATATGTATACCGCTTAGAAAAATAGTTTATGCTCAAATAACCACTAAGAAATTATTTTTGTATACAAAAGGATTATGATAAGTTTGTATTACAACAACAACAACAACGACGAAGCCTTTTTTCCCAAACAAGTTGGGGTAGGCTAGAGTTGAAACCCATAAGATCTCGAAACCAGGTCATGGTTCTGGCACATGGATAGCTAACTTTCACGCAGCCCTATCCATGGCTAGTTCTTTGGTGATATTCCAATCCTTCAGATCTCTCTTAACAGACTCCTCCCATGTCAAGTTTGGCCTACCACGACCCCTCTTAGCATTCTCATCCCGCTTTATCCGTCCGGTATGCAATGGCGCTTCCGGAGGCCTACGTTCTATATGACCAAACCATCTTAGACGGTGTTGGACAACCTTCTCTTCAATTGGTGCTACCCCAACTCTCACGTATATCATCATTCCTAACCCGGTCCTTTCTTGTGCGGCCACATATCCATCTCAACATGCGCATCTCCGCTACACCTAACTGTTGGATATGTCGCCTCTTGGTCGGCCAACATTCTGCGCCATACAACATCGCAGGTCGAATCGCCGTCCTGTAGAACTTGCCTTTTAGCTTTTGTGGCACTTTCCTATCACAGAGGACGCCAGAAGCTTGGCGCCTCTTCATCCAACCAGCTTTGATTCGATGACTCATATCTTCATCGATATCACCATCCTTCTGGAGCATAGACCCCAAATATCGGAAGGTGTCTTTCTCAGGTACCACCTGTCCATCAAGCCTAACCTCTTCCTCCTCGTGCCTAGTAGTACTGAAACTGCACCTCATGTACTCAGTTTTGGTTCTACTAAGCCTAAAACCTTTCGATTCTAGAGTCCGCCTCCACAGCTCTAACTTTCTATTAACCCCCGCTCGACTATCGTCAATTAGCACCACATCATCCGCAAAGAGCATACACCATGGGATATCTTCTTGTATATCCCCTGTGACCTCATCCATCACCAAAGTAAAGAGATAAGGGCTCAAAGCTGACCCCTGGTGCAGTCCTATTTTAATTGGAAAGTCATCGGTGTCGCCATCACTTGTTCGAACACTTGTCACAACATTATCATACATATCCTTAATGAGGGTAATGTATTTTGTTGGGACTTTGTGTTTCTCCAGGGCCCACCACATGACATTCCGTGGTATCTTATCATACGCCTTTTCCAAGTCAATGAACACCATATGAAGATCCTTCTTCTTCTCCCTGTATCTCTCCATAAGTTGTCGTACAAAAAGATGGCTTCCATGGTAGACCTCCCAGGCATGAAACCAAATTGATTTTTGGTCACGCTTGTCATTCTTCTTAAACGGTGCTCAATGACTCAAATTAAATGACCCAAATTATCTGTGGAGTTTATTACATCCTATTTTACTTTCAAAATACAAATGTACAACTAAAATTTAAATACAATCAATTAGAATATTTTAACACATGTTTCTTTTTGTTTAGAGATTTTATTTATTTCCTCTTGTTCATGTCCCAAAATTTTCTCAATTTCATAATGTTAAAACTCTCATATGCGATTGGTAAGACTTCCAAGCTAACTACTAGTCCTAAACGGTGTGACCTAATTATTTATCTTGTAGCCATTTTGTAGTTCCTCTTTATAAGGCCCGCTTTGTTTGAAAGAATATATTCTAAACAGAGAACTTGTTTTTGGTTCAACAAGCCAGTTGGATATTTACAAGAAAAAAGTCATGACTCTCGGTGTATAAAATATAGTCGTAATGGCTGAGCATGGACGAAGCTACTTTCAGTGTGATCAAACTATACCTTGTTTATCCATACAAGTTTTTTTATGAGTAGAGGGGAATTAAATAATTGCTTAGGTTTGATGAAGGACTTGTTGCCGCCGCCGGAGGCCAAGGTGTCGAATCGCGCCAAGGAGATGATACAGGAGTACTCCAAAGAGTTCATCCTGACGAGGCGTCGGAGCGGCCCTTTTATAATAATATTTTGTAAAAAATATAGTTTATGGGTTCTGCATGTGTTTCACCAAGACTTTATCATATAATAAATATTTAGGTAATCCACTAATCTGCACAATCTATTTTGATAATAATATTTGCTTGAAACAGTTTAGCACATACATCTATACATGTTTTAGGTAGTCATCAATTATATTTAAGAGATTTTTCATAACGGGTCATTTGTAGAAGTTGCATTAACAAAAAAATAACATAAGGCAACTAGCAAGTTGCTAGGCAGCCAGCCGGGCTGCTCCACCACACAAAAGATGCTACCAGCTAGCAGGCATAACATGCAGCGACCCAGTCACACGCGCGTAGCTAGCCCAGCGCCCTGCTTTTGGCTCGCACAGCGCTACCGCCAGGATTCTAGGCGGTAAGATGCCACGTCAGTTTCATCCGGTCACCATGGACTAGAACGTCTACCGCAAGCGACATAGGCGGTACCACAGCTGATCTTACCGCCAGCATGTTGAGCGGTAGCAAAATAGGTTAGATTGGGCTAAAAAATTAAACTAGGTTCATTTTTTACTGAAGTTTTGCCTCAAGGTCAATTCTGTCGATTTGGCCGCCACAGGCGAGGTCGACGTGCCCGTCGGTCACCGAAGCTCTGTTCTTCTGGAAAGTCTCTCAGTGCGTATTAGGGATATAAGGTTGTAGGTCTAGTTTAGATACATAGGTAGGGGGTGTGCGTGCGTGTGGTGTGAGTGTGGTGTGAGTACCAATGTATCCAAACAGATGCTACAAACTTGTACTCTCAAGAGAGAGGCTAAAAAAAAAGTTCGATCGACAGGTTTGATGTAAACAATTGGAACAACTCAAGTTGCATCTATTCTGAGACGAGGTTTAATTTGCGCGTCTACTCTTCTCCAATTGTCACACATCTACTCCCTCTGTTCTAAATTAGATGATTTTTCATTCGTGCACATGTGGATGTACATATACATGTTAGAACGGAGGGAGTACTAGGCGTGCATGGTCCAACAATGCCAAGAGAGAATCGTGATCGAGCTGCAAGTTGTGTGCCTTCGCGATGCTGGCTTTGCTGGTGGCAGACTATATGACTGATCTTCATGAGTGAAATTCGACAGCTTTTCACCGAATATAGACGTTTTCGCATAACAAATTTCCTCGCCTTCTCGAGACAGAGGGAATTAATAGATGGCGTTCAATATATGAAGCAGACCGTCATGTGGTACTAGTCTCGTACTACAGGGCTCGATTCCTCGTCGTACTAAAATATTGTAGATTCATAAAATGTACATCCATGCTTGGGTTCAGCTCATCCGGACAACCCAAACCAAGGTGACTACGTACATACGAAGAAGTTGGAAGCTTCTTGCAATTTGCTAATACAAAAAAAGGAAATTAATTATTGTACTTTAACTTGCCTTTCTTAGCAGCCATATATAGTAAACTTGCCAGAGCTCATCTTGAGAAACAGCTCACACATTACATTGTTTAGGGCGAAGACCAAGTTGTCCGTTCTTCCTTGCCCATGATTGTACATAGAACTGTACCCATGAAAATGAGCTCCCAATGCAAAATGAGTAGTTCGTACGTACTCCCAAGCTGTTTAGTTGGACGGAAAAAATATCAAAGGGTTGAAGGTTGTTCAGGTCTCTTGCAGCGCGGTTGCTAGCTAGGGGGTGCTGAACCAACCTAATATGGATGGATGGTTAGGACTTAGGAGGGTGGTTGTACCGCCAGCCTATTAGAGTTCAAACCACATATTTGATGCTAGTGTTTAGGCGGAATATTATTCAGTGGGAGCCAATGTTCCCGTCGAAAGTGAGTCGTCCGTGGTGACTTCGTCAATCTCAACAACCGATATGTCGACTCAGTCTATCGGAGAAGCTCATAGGAGTAGGGTGTGCGTGTGTGCGTTCATAAGGGTGAGTGTATGCGCGCATATGTCAGTGTCTGCTTCTGTATTGTGTTTCACAAAAAAAACTAGGAGGTACTTGTATTTGGCGGATTAGTATTTGGTTACTCTTTTCTTTTTAGGTACTGGCTTGCACTTATAGAAATTATTGAATCCCTAAAATTTGTTGTTGTATTGCTTGGATCCTCGTGGGGTTTATAGAGGTATAAAGGGGTAGAGGATTGGAGTACAAGGCAAGTCATACTAGGTTTAAACCGAGTCTATCTCTAACTCTAGAATATTCCAATACTTCTACTTATTATACTTCTAACAGCACTATCCTGTTTCATATCAGCATCCACAGAATTGACATGTACAAATTAATTACCATGCAGTTGAATCTGGAGCTAGAGTTGGACGTCTTTGTCTACACACTTAATTAGGGCGTGTTTGGTAGGCTGGGTGGGCTGAGGTTTCCCACCTCATACCACTTTCGGTTGTTTGGTAGACTGCTTGAGACTTCTCAGCCATACCCACCTCCTACTGGAACTGCCTCTCAGCCAAGCCCGGGAGAGAACCTCGGAATGAGCTTCACAACCTTGTCTAGTTGACCTTGCTTGTCGCTGGCTCCCGAAATTTTTCCCGCTCGACACGCGGATCCGCTAGGGTTACCGCACCCAATCCCCCTCACACCTTTCTTTCTCTCTCCGAACCCAATCTCACGATCTCCCGCACCCTCCTCTTCCACCATGCAGTGACCCCAGCGCCGCGGCCCTGCTCCACTCTCGAGCGCCGCCGCAGCCCCTTCTTCACCCCTGAGCGTCGCCACCCTGATCCACCCTGGAGCACCGCCGTGGCCCCTACTCCACCCCGATCACCGTCGCGGCCCCTGTTCCACGCCGAGCTCCGCCGCCCCTGCTCGACCCCGGAGTACCGCCACAGCCTCTACTCCACCATCCTCGTGCGCCACCGCCCCTCGTCTTCTTCCGCCTATGTGTGCCATCGGCCCTCTCTTCCAACCCCGTACGCCGACGGCCCTCCTCTCCGTCCTCGTCTTCGCGCCGCCCACTCCGCTCCTTAACTCCACCCCTCCCTACAAGGTCGAGCTGGACCGCACCAGCTTTCTGATTTCTTCTATTTTCTCCCTGATTTTTTCACTTTTCTAGTATACGCGGTGCATGAATGTGTGTGGATAGATGTTTGATGTGTATACTGGTGTATGTGTGTAAATGGTGAATGCCATTGTTGATAAATAGATGTTGTTTTTCTAGTATATTTTCATATTACTTATGATTGTGCATTTCTTAAAAGAACACAAGCGATTTTATTTTTCTTGTGCAAAAGAGTACATGCTATTTGTTGTCTGGATGAATTTGGGAGGAGGTATTGTCACCATCTCACTTAGGAGGCAACCAAAAGCTCAAACATGCCTCAAGTCATGCAAGGCAACAAACAAGAACTCAACTCAGCCTGTCTCGTCTCATAAATGCTACCAAACACACCACTGTTGTATGCGCTCAGCATGACATGGCCAGACTCAGCATGTATGAGGTGAGATAGCCCTTCCAAGTTGATACACTCTACCAAATAGGGGCGTAGACAGGCCCCATGCCACACTGGCCTTGGCCCGGGGCGTGAGCATGCATCGTGGACTTGAGAGTAGCTGTAGCGCAGTGTAGCTACACTGTCCCGAAGGTGGTCTGGGGCGTGGTTTCATTCTGGCTACACCACTGCTACCAAACACTCCCTTAAAAGAGGAGTTAGATCGACGTACGTCTTCAAACGGTTTCTAGGAGACGAATCCAACATGAAAATTCGTGATGTTTTTCCTTCGAAACAATTGGCGCATATATATAGAGAGAGCTATAATAGTATTAATACAACAAGGTTGGTGACAACGGTAATGAACGCACCTGATCCATCAGGGACAAATTGTCAATCTAATTATCTTGCAGTGGTGTGTTAAATTAGGATCTTAGGAGCACCGGCCGGAGCCCGGAGCTGCATGCGCAGATACAATGAATCTTCCATATCAGAGGACAACACATCGACATACTTAAACAGCTACACGCCTGTTGCTGAGTTTTGCGTTCAAAGATGCGGCCTTATACACGTATAGAATACTCACATGCATGACCTCATTGAACGAATCTCTCCCTGGAGCGCGACTTGGGAATGTCGAGGATTAAGGGCTCGTATAGCCGCACTAGTGTTCTTGTTTTCAGATTTACGTTTCTTTGTGTAGAACTGCAAGTGATGTTTTGTTCATGCACCTGCACCGCGGCTTAGCACCGCAGAACATACATGGCGATAGCATCGATATCCATACATGTTAACTTCAGTAGAAACAATTAGCTAGGCATTATGAAAATTAACGAACAAATCAGAATCTACCATTACTACATGCAAGGATATCATAAATAACTTACATGAGCACTTAATCAACATGATGCATGTATAGATTCGACGGATGGATAAATTACAAGGTAAATCGTGCATGTACAGATTTGATGCATTTTTATAGGTTTAGGGTACTTCTAGTCATAAATATGAGTTCCTACAAATATGTTTTAGGTTCAAATATTCATGTAAACTTGTGTATCACGTTGTACAACCGAACCAAATTATAAGGTATCGGTTAGTAGTTGAGATCCTAGGGTTGTAACAACTCTGATGTATATCCCTTCCACTGGTTTTGGTTAACCGGCCTATATAACACGAAGGGCAGCCCCTAATCGGGGAACACACGCCTTACACCAAATCACATGGTATCAGAGCTACTCTTCCAAAAACACATCTAGATTAGATCTTCCCCCAACGACGATGGCTTCCTCATCCTCGTCGATCGTCGGCTCTCTGTTTGCTGGTGTGAACATCACCGAGAAGCTGGCTAAGGGAAACTTCGTGTTGTGGCAGGCACAAGTCCTGCCCGCCATCAGGGGTGCGCAGCTCGAGGGCTTCATCGACAGCACCATCGATGTGCCCCCTCGGAAGATTGTCGTCAAGAAGGATGGCAAGGATGTCGAGGTGCTCAACCCGGGGTACGGTCCCTGGGTGGCTCAGGATCAGCAGGTCGTGAGCTTCCTCGTCACCTCCCTATCAAGGGAGGTCATGGAGCACGTCGCCACGACCAAGACGTCGGCAGAAGACTGGAGCATCCTCCAGGACATGTACGCGGCCAAGTCCCGCGCCAACACCGTCAACACGCGCATCGCGCTCGCCAACACCGAGAAAGGCAACAAGACCATGGCAGAATATACATCGCCGCCCTGAAGACCCTGGAGAACAACATGATCGCCGTCAGCAAGCCGCTCGACGCTGAAGATATGGTGGCATACACTCTCGCCGGCCTCGACTACCACTACGATGGCCTCGTTGCTGCAGTCGGGGCAGGGTTGAATCCATCACTGTAAGCGATCTGTATTCGCAGCTTATGTTCTTTGAACGTCGTCAGGTCCTTTGCCAGACACCATCTCAGTCCTCGGCCAACGCAGCGATGCGAGGCGGCGGTCGTGGATGCTTCGGAGGACGCGGACATGGTGATCGTGGAGGCTACGGCTGCGGCTACAATGTTGGCAGCAATGCCCCTGGAGGGGGCAACAATGGAGGAGGCGACCGCGGCAACTTCAACACCAACCGTGGCCGCGACAACTACGGCGAGCAACGTCCTCGCTGCCAACTATGCAACATCACGGGCCACGTAGTCAAGGACTGCTGGTATCGCTACGATGAGGACTTCGTCCCCAAGGAGAGGACGGCCAACGCTGCCAACTACGCCAACAACCACGGTGCAAACAACAATCCGTGGCACATCGACACCGGCGCCACTGACCACATCACCGGGGAGCTGGAGAAGCTTCACGCCCATGACAAGTACTATGGCAACGACCAAGTACACACCGCAAGCGGTTCAGATATGGAGATTAATCGTATTGGCCATACTACTATTCAAACCCGTGATCAAAATATTCATCTAAAAAATATACTTCATGTACCCGAAGCAAGTAAAAGCCTAATTTCTGCTCATAGATTAGCAAGTGATAATGATGCTTTTGTTGAAATTCATCCCGATTTTTTCTGTATCAAGGATCAGGTCACGAGGAGAATTCTGCTTGATGGTCAGTGTAGGGGTGGTCTCTATCCTATACCTTCCTCGTCTTCGTTTAAGCAAGTTTATGGTGCCTTCAAGCCATCCCATGATAGGTGGCATAGCCATTTAGGACATCCGGCATCTTCCACTGTTTATCAAGTTGTTAGCAAAAATAAACTCCCATGTTCTAGTGAGAGAAATAATGAGTCAATTTGTGATGCTTGTCAAAAAGCAAAGAGTCATCAGTTGCCATACTCTAGATCTACTAGTGTGTCACAACAACCTCTAGAGTTGATCTTTTCAGATGTATGGGGTCCGGCCTCAAATTCTTTTGGTTGCAAAAATTATTATGTGAGTTTTATAGATGATTTTAGCAAGTACACTTGGATCTATCTGATCAGACATCGTTCTGAAGTGTTCAATATCTTTCATGAATTTCAGTCTCTTGTCGAACGTAGGTTTGGGAAAAAATCATCATTGTCCAATCAGTATGGGGAGGTGAATATGAACATCTGAATTCCTTCTTTAAAACCATTGGTATCACACATCATGTATCTTGCCCACATGCACATCAGTAGAATGGGTCAGCTGAGCGAAAACACCGACATATCGTTGAAGTTGGTCTTGCACTCCTTGCACATGCTTCCATGCCTCTTAAGTACTGGGATGAAACTTTCATAGCGGCTGTATACCTCATAAATCATCTCCCCACCAAACTCTTGCAGTTCTCTACTCCACTCGAAACTCTTGAAAACATCAAACCAGATTACATGTCTATGCGCACTTTTAGATGTGACTGCTATCCCAATCTTCGACCGTTCAATGCCAAGAAACTAGAGTTCAGATCCAAACAGTGTACCTTCCTCGGCTATAGCAATATTCACAAAGGGTTTAAGTGCTTAGATCTTTCAACGGGTCGTATCTATATCTCACGAGATGTGATTTTTGATGAAACATTATTTACTTTCTCCTCACTTCATTCCAATGCCGGTGCACGTCTCCGTTCTAAAATTTTGTTGCTTCCTAGACACTTGTTAAATCCAGGCCAATTTGATCACGGGGGAGAATCACCTAGTAGTACTGATCCAATTGCGATTGATCATCCTGTAATTCCTGCTAACCAAACTGTTGAGCGTGCAGCAGCAACAAACCACGAAGAAGACGGTGAAAATTCTAGTCAAAACGGCGAAGAAACGCCGGTATTGCATGTCTCCGGGACATGCACGGGAACCAATGGCCACGGCACGGGAACCGATGGCCAGATAGCAACGTCTGACGCGGAAGCTTCTTCAGGATCCACGCATAGCCAGCCACGCGCGGCCACGTCGCCACGACAAACTGGACGTTTGCAGTCCGGCGGGACCACGTCTCTGTCGCCTCGCGGATCGTCTGCGGCGACATCTACATCAACTGAAGGCCACACTGCCTCATCCGGATCGCCTGCGGAACGCAGCTCCGACACAGCGAATCACGCCGATCCCGAGGGGGATTCGCCTGGCGGCATCGGATCTGGTGTCGCTGGATCTTCTGTGGCAAGTAATGCTGCTACAACTACTACAGCTTAATGACGTGAAACACACGTTCGTTGGGACACCCCAAGAGGAAGGTATGAAGCAGTGCAGCAGCAAGTTTTCCTCAGTAAGAAACCAAGGTTGTCAGATCTGGGAGGAGTAGGAGCACTTCAGAAGGTTGTTGGTGGCGCCATTGCTCGATCACCAACGTGGAACCTGCACACAACACAATCAAACTATTTTGCCCCAACGAAACAGGAAGGTTGTCAATCTTCCCGGCTTGCTGTAACAAAGGATTAAACGTATGGTGTGGAAAATAGTATTTAATTGTAGGAAGTAAAAGAGAACAATTGTTTGCACTTGGTGGTTTTATCAGTGTAAAAGAATGGACCGAGGTACACAGTTCACTAGTGGTGTCTCTCCATAAAGATAAATAACATGTTGGATAAACAAATTACAGCTGGGCAATTGATAAAATAGTGAGCGCATGACAATGCATATAAATGACAAGATGACTACCATGATATTTAATTGGGCATTATGACAAGATACATAGACCGTTATCCAACCGCATCTATGACTAATAATCCACCGTCAGGTTAACATCCGTGTCCCCCGTTGGTATTAAGTTGCAAGCAACGGATAATCGCATTAAGTAATGTGCGTAATGTAAACAAATACATATGACCGTGGACATAGCATTGTTATGTTATCCCTAGTGGCAACAACACATCCACAACCTTAGACGTTGCTGTCACTCGCCCAGATTACTGGAGGCATGGACCCACTATCTTGCATAAATACCTCCTCTTGGAGTTACAAGCATCTACTTGGCCAAAGCATCTACTAGTAACGGAGAGCATGCAAGATCATAAATAACATGTAACATAGATTAATAATCAACTTGATCATAGTATTCAATATTCATCGGATCCCAGCAAACACAACATGTAGCATTATGATCTTGATCATGTTAGACAGCTCACAAGATCTAAACCTGATAGTATAAAGTGGAGTGACAACCATCTAGCTACTGCTATGGACCCGTGGTCCAAGGATGAACTACTCACGCATCACTCCGGAGGCAGGCATGGCGATGTAGAGCCCTCCGGTGATGATTCCCCTCTCCGACAGGGTACCGGGAAGAGCTTCAGAACCCTCCCGAGCTAGGGTTGATGACGGCGGCGCCTCTGGAACTTTTCGTGGAATATGACTCGGATATTTAGGGTTTTCCAGACGGGAGGAATAAATAGGCGAAAGGGAGGCGTCGGAGGCCACCCGAGGGGCCCACACCACCCCTCGGCGCGGCAGGCAGGGGGGCCGCGCCCAGGCATGGTGTGGCGGCTCCCTGGCTCGTCTCCGTCTTTCCTTTGGACACCGTGGACGTGTCGGTGATATAGGGACCTCCGTTGATTTTCGTCCAATTCCGAGAATATTTCCTTAACAGCTTTTCTGAAATACAAAAACAGCAGAAAACAGGAACTGACACTGTGGCATATTGTTAATAGGTTAGTCCCAGAAAATGTATAAAAATGATATGAAGTGTATGTAAAACATGTAAGAATTGGTATAATATCAACATGGAACATCAAAAATTATAGATACGTTTGAGACGTATCAGCATCCCCAAGCTTAGTTCCTACTCGTCCTCGAGTAGGTAAACGATAAAACAAAATAATTTTTGAAGTGACATGCTACCATCATAATCTTGATCAAATAGTATTGTAAGGCACATGTAAATGAATGAAGTGATCCAAATCAATGCTCTATAGTTTGCTACCAAATAAATAATGAGTAAACAACTGAATCATACAAGCAAAACTTTTCATGAATAGTACTTTGGAGACATTGCATCCACAGGTTTACATAAGAGTTAACTCAAAAAGCAATAGATTCTTATAAAAGGTATTTAACCAACACAAAGGAAGATTTAAGTTTCAGCGGTTGTTTCAACTTTTAACATATTTATCTCATGGATATTGTCAACACAAAGCAATATAATAAATCCAATATGTAGCATACAACAATTGTTGTACCAAAGTTGACACTAGTGTTTGCTTGTGGAAGATAGAAAGAAGTAGGAAAACTGACTCAACTTAAAAGTAAAAGAAAGTCCCTTCGCAAAGAGAAGCAGGGATTAAATCATGTGCTAGAGCTTTTTAGTTTTTGAAATCATATAGAGAGTAAAAATTAAATTTTGAGAGGTGTATGTTAATTGGTCAACGAATCAGTAGTGCAAAGTACAATATGACCTCGGCCAAACAGACTTTTAAGAGCGGCTCCCATGAAGGACGTTATTTCTACCAGCAAGGCAGATCATCCCTCTTTTTCTCTTTGGTTAACACATGCAGATGTTTCACTGAGTATTCAGTTGACAAAATGTGCAGAGATTAAGCGGTTAAAGTTGTAATTAATTGGGACTGGGCACCCCGTTGCCAGCTCTTTTTGCAAAATTAATAGATAAGCGGATGTATATGCCGCTAGTCTGAAGGTAAAGTCTCCTTGACAAGTGACATAAAGATATCCACCACGTCCTCATGAGCTTGGTAAACATTGACACAAAAAGGAGTAGTAACAATTTTGAATAGTTTAAAGGTAGCACATGAAAATTTTACTTGGAGTGGCAAGGAAATACCACATATAGGTAGTTATGGTGGACACAGATGGCATGGATTTTGGCTCAAGGATTTGGATGCACGAGAAGCATTCCCTCTCAGTACAGAGTTTAGCCTAGCAAGGTTATTTAATCAAACAAGACTGTCAACCGGTACACCAAGTTTTATATGACCAACATATTGCAAAAATTATAAGACTCCACACTGTCTTCCTTGTTAACCAAACCCTTTTACTAGAAAATATCTAGACCTTAGAGATACAACTCAGGCAAACCAAATTTCAACAAGCTTTACGGTAGTTCTTCACTAATGGGCTTAACTTACATGATGCAAAAGTTTAATCATGGCCTACTTGTTAACTCAAAACAATTGACAAGTATCAAATTATCCAAGTTAGTGATCTACAAGAGTATGTAAGCTTTTCCATTATACCATTTACCACATGCAACATTTTCTGTTCCAACCAAACACCAATCAATTTATTTTAATAACTCTCCAAACAAGTATAAGTGAAGTAAGAGAGTACTTTCTTTAAAAGAACTAGAGCTAGATATGAATACTCAACAAGTATAAGTGAAGAATAGGAGTATTCTAATGAAAAAGCGGAGCGTGTCTCTCTCCCAATCAAGAATGCTAGGATCCAATCAAGTTGATATCAGAAAATAAAAATAACATACTGAAAATAAAAGCACACAGATGCTCCAAGAACAACACATATGATGTGAAAGAATTAAAATATAGTTTCACTAGAGATGACCTGATAATTTTGACGATGAAGAAGGGGATGCCTTGGGCATCCCCAAGCTTAGACGCTTGAGTCTTCTTGAAATATGCTGGGAGATCTATGGGAGCCTCCCCAAACTTAAGCTCTCTTTACTCTTCTTGATCCTATTATATCACTCTTCTCTCTTGACCCTTGAAAACTTCCGCCACACCAAACTCAAAGTAAATCTCATTAGAGGGTTAGTGCATCAATCAAAAACTCACATGTTCTGTAAGGACGCAATATGACCGTTACTTTAAACATTAACTACTGCCACTGATGTTATGTGAAGCTCTTCCACCCAAAAAAGAATTCCACCCAACACTAGTAAAAGAGAGAATGCAAAATAAAAGACATAATCTGTCTAAAACAGAAAAGTCCGCAAAGACGAATTTTTTAGAGGTACTTACGTTGCTCAGATCGAAATTTTTTGAACTAACGAAAGATGCGTACATACATCAGGATTGCGCACAAAAATTTGCAGATTAAAATCACATTTCTATGAATTTATAATTTTCGTACAGTGAACATAACAAATTTGTTTCTGCGCAGCAATCAAAATCTAGCATCATCTTATCATTAGAGACTCTTCTTGGCACAACAATGCAAAAAAGTAAAGATACAAAGGAGTTGCTACAGAAGTAAACAAGTTCCTTGACTAAATAAAAAGAAAAATTGCAGAAATAAAAATAATGGGTTGCCTCCCATAAGCGCTTTTCTTTAACACCTTTTAGCTAGGCACAAAGCATGCATCACGTAATACCAAGTGTAGAAGCATTGATACATCTCAAACGTATCTATAATTTCTGATGTTCCATGTTGATATTATACCAATTGTTACATGTTTTATATACACTTCATAGCATTTTTATGCATTTATTGGACTAACCTATTAACAGGATGCCACAGTGCCATTTTCTGTTTATTATGTCTGTGTATTGCCGAAAAGGCCCGAAAACCAAAGTGCTCGGAAAAATCCAGAAAAATTACAGAAATTGTATTTCGTCAGAAGACCCACGGAGCCAGAAGGGCAATTCCAGCGGAGGCCCACAGCCCCCACACCATGGCCCCGCGCGGCCAGAGGTGGGCCGCGCCGTGGTGTGGTGTGGCCGCCTCGGTCACCTCCTCGCGACACCCTTTGGACTATATATTGCCTCCGCGGTGCAAACCCTAAAATAATCGACGATTTCTCCAGAAGAGTTCCGTAGCTCCGCCCTCACCAAAAACCCTAATTCGGGGACAGAAGTCTCTGTTTTGGCACCTTGCCGGGACGGGGAATTGCCCCCGGAGCCATCTCCATCGACGACACCGCCATCTTCATCGCCGTTGCTGCCTCCCATGATGAGGAGGGAGTAGTTCTTCATCGGGGCTGAGGGCTCATGCCGGTAGCTATGTGGTTTATCTCTCTCTCCCCCATGGTGTGATCTTTATGTGATCATGAGCTTTGTAATCTAGTTGAATCCATAGATGTTACTCTTCATTATCTTATATACTACTTGAGTGGTTTTATTAATGTAAACTCCGGAGTCACCTTTGTCCCACGGTGCGAAGTTGACAGTGTGCGCACCGTGTGTGGCTCTTAGGCTAAAGATTACAGGAATACTTATCATGAGTTATTATTTGTGTTGGATGTCTCTATGAAATTGTGGTGTTTGTCTAGTACTATTTTAGGGCGCTCAAGTTGACAGTGTGGGGTTCCCTAGATGTGGAATGCGACTTTAAGGTGTGCTTTTATAGCCCTACGCAGTGTATTGGTGTTCGTTATCCAACGAGAGAATAATTCAGAGTAGCATAGTGAAGAGGAAATATCTATGTATTCAATTATATTATTATTGTTGAGAGTGTCCACTAGTGAAAGTATGATCCCTAGGCCTTATTTCCAAGCATTGAAACACCGTTTACTCTCATTTTGTCTCATGTTTGCTTGCTGCCATTTTATTTCAGATTGCAATTACCACTTATAATAATCCATATCACCTGCATTTTAATATCTCTTCGCCGAACTAGTGCACCTATACACCTGACAAGTGTATTGGGTGTGTTGGGGACAGAAGAGACTTCTTGTATCTTAATTGCAGGGTTGCTTGAGAGGGATATCTTTGAACTCTATCTCCCTGAGTTCGATAAACCTTGGGTGATTCACTTAAGGGAAACTTGCTGCTGTTCTACAAACCTCTGCACTTGGAGGCCCAACACTGTTGATACGTCTCCAACATATCTATAATTTCTGATGTTCCATGCCTATATCATACCAATTGCTACATGTTTTATATACACTTCATATCACTTTTATGCATTTTCTGGGACTAACCTATTAACAAGATGCCACAGTGCCAGTTCCCTGTTTTCTGCTGTTTTTGGTTCCAGAAAAGTACTTCTGCGAATATTCTTGGAATTGCACGAAACAAAAGGCCACGTTCCTATTTTTCCGACACGTACACAAAGTCCGAAGGAGAGACGAAGAAGAGCCAGGAGGCGGCCAAACCACCTGGCGGCGCGGGCCCACCTCCTGCCGCGCCAGCTGGTGAGGAGGCCACCTCCGGACTCCACCGACGCCGCCCCTTCGCCTATATATTGCCTCAGACGCGAAAACCCTAAAATAACAAGTCATATTCCACCAAGGGTTCCGCAGTGCCGCCGCCATCGACGACAAGTTTCGGGGGACAGAATCTCTGTTCCGGCACGCCGCCGGGACGGGGAATTGCCCCCGGAGTCATCTCCATCGACTCCACCGCCATCTTCATCGCCGCTGCTGACTCCCATGATGAGGAGGGAGTAGTTCTCCCCCGAGGCTGAGGGCTCTACCGGTAGCTATGTGGTTCATCTCTCTCTCCCATGGTGTGATCTTTATGTGATCATGTGTATTGCTAGTATCGCTGAATACATTAATAATGTTTATGCTACTCAAGTGATTTTGTCTAGTTTCTGGAGTCATTGTGACAACACGGTATCAAGGTGACAGTGCGCGTACTTGTGTGACTCTATGAATAATTTAGACATGTATCATGGCTTATTCTTGGAATTGTGGTGTTTGTTTACTCAGACTTTGAGGTGTGCTTTTGCAGCCCTACGCATAGTACTCTTGCTTCATCAAGAAGGAGAATAATCCCGAGTAGTATTTACTTGTGTTCAGTTGTGCTAATCTAGTTGAATATGTAGATGTTACTCTTTATCTATTATGCACTCTAGAGGTTACTTTAATACGAACTCCGGTACTCTCCACGGTGTAAAGGTGACAGTGTGTGCACCGTGTGTGACTCCTTTATGACGTTGTGGCGCTTGTTTACTCCGGCTTGAGGTGTGCCTTTGCAGCCCTACACAATGAATGGTGTTTGTTATCCAACAAGAGAGTGTTTAAGAGTAGCTTTTACTTATTCAGTTATGAGATCATTGTTGAGAGTGTCCACTAGTGAAAGTATGATCCCTAGGCCTTGTTTCTAAGCATTGAAACACCGTTTACAACAAGTTCTGCTACATGTTTGCTTGCTGCCATTTTTATTCCAGATTGCAATTACTACTTGTAATCATCCATATCACTTGTATTTCACTATCTCTTCGCCGAACTAGTGCACCTATACATCTGACAAGTGTATTGGGTGTGTTGGGGACACAAGAGACTTCTTGTATCTTAATTGCAGGGTTGCTTGAGAGGGATATCTTTGACCTCTACCTCACTGAGTTCGATAAACCTTGGGTGATTCACTTAAGGGAAACTTGCTGCTGTTCTACAAACCTCTGCTCTTGGAGGCCCAACACTGTCTACAGGAATAGAAGCGTGCGTAGACATCAAGCTATTTTCTGGCGCCGTTGCCGGGGAGATAGAACCAACACCGCAATATATTCCCTCGTCAACTTAGCGCCAGCAACTATCTACAAGAACAGAAGCGTGCGTAGACATCAAGCTATTTTCTGGCGCCGTTGCCGGGGAGGTAAGGTAAACGGTACTCACATCCTCTGGCCTAAGCTATTTTCTAGCACTGTTGCCGGCGTGTGAGTGCTCGAAGGTATTTTCTTTAGATCTTGCAGTTTTATCTTTTTGTTTCTTGTTTTTATTTCACTAGTTAGGCTTAATGGAAAAAAATAGAGAGCTTTATGAAATTTATCTTGAGTTGGGACATGATGTATTTGAAGAGAAAATTAAAAAACCTATGGAAATTTGTTTGCATAATAGTGGTAACAATGTTATTATTATAAATTCTTTGAACACCATTATTGCTAATGCTATGGAAAAGTCTAAGCTTGGGGAAGCTGGTTTTGATGAATATGATATTTTTAGTCCCCAAGTTTTGAGGAGAAAATTTTCTTTGATGATACTTTGTCTCCAATTTATGATGATTATAATGATAGTGGTATTTTGGTGCCACCTACTATGGAGAATAAATTTTATTATGATTATACTATGCCTGCAATTTATGATGATTACAATGATGGTTGTGATAGTTTTACTCCCACTATTACTAATAAAATTGATTATGCTTATCTGGAGAGTAATGATACTTTTGTGCATGTGGATCATGATAAGAATGTTTCATGTGATGGTTATATTGTGGATTTTATCAATGATGCTACTGAAAGTTTTTATGAGAGAAGGATACATGACTTCATATATCTCAATAATATTAAGTCTTCTCTCTTTATGTTGAAATTTTTGAAGTTCCACTTGTTTTGCCTTCCTATGCTAGTCACTTTGTGCTTTATTGATTTATTTTCTTACAAGATTCCTTTGCATAGGAAGTGGGTTAGACTTAAATGTGTTAGATATTTGCTTCTTGATGCTCTTTCATATTCAACTCTTATACATATGAGAGCGTCATCAAAATTATCATGCCTAGCTAAAAGGCTTTAAAGAAAAGCGGTTGTGGGAGACAACCCATTGTTTTTTTTATTTTCTGCTATTTTTATTTTATTTGAGTCAAGGTGCTGTTTACTTCTGTAGCAATGCCTTTGTATCTTTATTTTCTTGCATTGTTGTGCCAAGTAAGGCCTCTAATAGGAAGATGATGCTAGATTTGGATTTCTGCGCAGGAACAGATTTCTGCTGTTCACCGTTTTGCTTCTGTAAAATCACAGAAAAATTATTTAAATCTGAAATTTTTTGTGCGTGATCCTCAGATATGTACGCATCTTTCATTAGTTTTGCGTTTTTCGATTTGAGCAACGTAAGTGCCTCAAAAAATTCGTCTTTACGGACTGTTCTGTTTAGACAGATTCTGTCTTTTATTTTTCGCATTCTCTCTTTTACTAGTGTTGAGTGGAATTCTTTTTTAGGTGAAGAGCTTCACATAACATCAGTAGTAGCTAATGTTAAAAGTAACGGTCATGTTTGTGTCCTTATAGAACATGTGAGTTTTTGATTGTGCACTAACCCTCTAATGAGAATTATTTGAGTTTGGTGTGGCGGAAGTTTTCAAGGGTCAAGAGAGAAGGATGATATAATGTGATCAAGAAGAGTGAAGAGCTTAAGCTTGGGGATGCTCCCATGGATCACCCCAGCATATTTCAAGAAGACTCAAGCGTCTAAGCTTGGGGATGCCCAAGGCATCCCCTTCTTCATCAGCAACTTATCAGGTCATCTCTAGTGAAACTATATTTTAATTCTTTCACATCATATGTGCTTTACTTGGAGCGTCTGTGTGCTTTTATTTTCTTTTTATTTTTTTTGTCAACTTGATTGGACCCTAGCATTCTTGATTGGGAGAGAGACACGCTCCGCTTTTTCATATGAATACTCCTATTCTTCACTTATACTTGTTGAGTATTCTTATCTAGCTATTGCTATGCTTTTAGCTCCTGTTTTGCATGCATCTCTTATTCAGAGCTGTTAGTTCTTTTAAAGAAAGTACTCTCTTGCTTCACTTATAATTGTTTGGAGAGTTTATGTTGAAATAAATTGATTGGTGTTTGGTTGGAACAGAAAATGTTGCATGTGGTAGATGGTATAATGGAAAAAGCTTACATATTCTTGTAGATCACTGTATTGGATAATTTGATACTTGTCAATTGTTTTGAGTTATCAAGTAGTTCATGTTTAAGCTTTTGTATCATGTAGTTAAAACCTATTAATGAAGAACTACCGTAAAGCTCGTTGAAATTTGGTTTGCATGATTGGTATCTCTAAGGTCTAGATATTTTCTAGTAAAAGGGTTTGGTTAACAAGGAAGACAGTGTAGAGTCTTATAATGCTTGCAATATGTTTTCATATAAGTCTTGCTGTGTCGGTTGATATCCTGTGTTTGCTTCAAATAACCTTGCTAGCCTAAACTCTGTACTGAGAGGGAATGCTTCTCGTGCATCCAAAACCTTGAGCCAAAATCCATGCCATCTGTGTCCACCATAACTACCTATATGTGGTATTTCCTTGCCATTCCAAGTAAATTTTTCATGTGCTACCTTTAAACTATTCAAAAACTATTACTCCTTTTTGTGTCAATGTTTACCAAGCTCATGAGGACGGGGTGGATGTCTTTATGTCAACTGTCAAACAGACTTTACCACCGGACTAGCGGCATATACATCCGCTTATCCATTAATTTTGCAAAAAGAGCTGGCAAATGGGGTGCCCAGTCCCAATTAATTACAACTTTAACCGCTTAATTCTCTTCACATTTTTGCCCTGATTTATCAGTCAAGCAATGACAAACAGTGAAATATCTGCATGTGTAAACAAAAGAGAAAGAGGGATGATCTGCCTTGCTGGTAGAAATAACGTCCTTCATGGGAGCCGCTCTTAAAAGTCTGGTTGGCAGGGGTCATATTGTACTTTCCATTTTCTGATTCGTTGACAATTAACAAACACCTCCAAAACTTATTTTTACTCTCTATATGATTTCAAAAACTTAAAAAGCTCTAGCACATGATTTAATCCCTGCTTCCCTCTGCGAAGGGCCTTTCTTTTACTTTTATGTTGAGTCAGTTTTCCTACTTCTTTCTATCTTAGAAGCAAACACTAGTGTCAACTTTGGTGCAACAATTTTTATATGCTTGTATATTGCACTTATTATATTGCTTTGTGTTGACAAATATCCATGAGATATATATGTTGAAAGTTGAAAGCAATTGCTGAAGCTTAAATCTTCCTTTGTGTTGGTTAAATACCTTTTACTTAGAATCTATTGCTTTATGAGTTAACTCTTATGCAAAACTCTTTGATGCTTGTCTCGAAAGTACTATTCATGAAAAGTTTTTGCTTATATGATTCAGTTGTTTGCTCATTATCTACTTGCTAGCAAACTATAGACCATTGACCTGGATCACTTCATTCATAACATGTGCTTTACAATATTATTTGATCAAGATTATGATTGTAGCATGTCACCTCAGAAATTATTTTGTTTTTATCGTTTTACCTACTCGAGGACGAGTAGAACTAAGCTTGGGGATGCTTGATACGTCTCAAACGTATCTATAATTTCTGATGTTCCATGTTGATATTATACCAATTGTTACATGTTTTATATACACTTCATAGCATTTTTATGCATTTTCTGGGACTAACCTATTAACAAGATGCCACAGTGCCAGTTCCTGTTTTCTGCTGTTTTTGTATTCCAGAAAAGCTAGTCTGGAAATATTCTCGGAATTGGACGAAACTTGGACAGAACCTCCTATTTTTCCAACACGAACACGGAGTCCAGAGGAGAACGGAGGGGAGCCACGTGGCGCCCACACCATGGGGCCGCGCGGCCCCCCTGCCCGCCGTGGGGTGGTGTGGGGCCCCGTGGCTCCGCAGCCGCCGCCCTTTCGCCTATTTATTCCTCCCGACGCGAAAACCCTAAATACCCGAGCCATTATCCACGAAAAGTTCCAGAGACGCCGCCGCCGTCAACCCTAGCTCGGGAGGGTTCAGAAGCTCTTCCCGGCACCCTGCCGGAGAGGGGAATCATCACCGGAGGGCTCTACATCACCATGCCTGCCTCCGGAGTGATGCGTGAGTAGTTCATCCTTGGACTACGGGTCCATGGCAGTAGCTAGATGGTTGTCTCTCCACTTTATGCTATCATGTTTAGATCTTGTGAGCTGCCTATCATGATCAAGATCATCTTATTGTAATGCTACATGTTGTGTTTGCTGGGATCCGATGAATATTGAATACTATGTCAAGTTGATTATCAATCTATCTTATATGTTATTTATGATCTTGCATGCTTTCCGTTACTAGTAGATGCTTTGGCCAAGTAGATGCTTGTAACTCCAAGAGTGAGTATTTATGCTAGATAGTGGGTTCATGCCTCCGGTAATCTGGGAGAGTGACAATAACTTCTAAGATTGTGGATGTGCTGTTGCCACTAGGGATAAAATAACCGATGCTTAGCTTAAGGGTACGCCGTTAGGTCTAATGCATTTGTTTACTTTACGCACATTACTTAATGCAATTATCCGTTGCTTGCAACTTAATACCAACGGGGAACTCGGTATGACAACCTGGCGGTGGATTATTAGTCATAGACGCTGTTGGATAACGGTCTATGTATTTTGTCGTAATGCCCACATGAATATCATAGTAATCATCATGTCATATATATGCATTGTCATGCGCTCAATATTTTGTCAATTGCCCAGCTGTAATTTGTTCACCCAGCATGTTAGTTATCTTTTATGGAGAGACACCACTAGTGAACTGTGGACCCCGGTCCATTCTTTTACACTGATAATACAACCAACTGCAAACACTGTTCCTTTTCATTCTCTGCAATTTACTACTGTTTTCCACACCATACGTTTAATCCTTTGTTTTCAGCAAGCCGGTGAGATTGACAACCTCACTGTTTCGTTGGGGCAAAGTAGTTTGATTGTGTTGTGTGCAGATTCCACGTCAGCGCGCCACTGACAACCTTCCGAAGTGATTTCTTGCTCCTACTGGTTCGATTAAACCTTGGTTTCATACTTAGGGAAAAACTGCTGCTACACTGCATAATACTTTCCTCTTGGGGTCTCCCGGCGAACGTGTGATCCACGCAATCAAAATGACCGTTACTTTTAACATTAACTACTGCCACTGATGTTATGTGAAGCTCTTCAACCTAAAAAAGAATTCCACTCAACACTAGTAAAAGAGAGAATGCGAAAAATAAAAGACAGAATCTGTCTAAACAGAACAGTCCGCAAAGACGAATTTTTCGAGGCACTTACGTTGCTCAGATCGAAAAACTTTAAACTAACGAAAGATGCGTACATATCTGAGGATCACGCACAAAATTTGCAGATTTAAATAATTTTTCTGTGATTTTACAGAATTAAAACAGTGAAGAGCAGAAATCTATTCCTGCGCAAAAATCCAAATCTAGCATCATCTTCCTATTAGAGGCAATACTTGGCACAACAATACGATAAAATAAAGATACAAAGGAATTATTACAGAAGTAAACGACTCCTTGACTCAAAAAGAAAAGAAAAATTGCAGAAATAAAATAATGGATTGTCTCCCATAAGCGCTTTTCTTTCACGCCTTTTAGCTAGGCATAGTGATTTTTATGATGCTCCCATAAGAATAAGAGTTGAAAAAACAAAAGAGAGCATCAAAAGGTAAATATCAAACATATTTAAGTCTAACCCACTTCCTATGCAAAAGAATCTTGTAATAAAATAAATTATTGAAGCATAAAGCAACTAGCTTAAGAAGATGAAACAAATGCAAATTCAAAACTTTCAACATAAAAAGAGGTGTTTTAGTGACTTGAAAACTTTTACAACCATATTTTCCTCTCTCATAATAACTTTCAGTAGCATCATGAACAAACTCAACAATATAACTATCACATAAAGAATTCTTTTCATGATCTACAAACACATAATTTTTATCAAGTTCAAAAATAGTGGGATCAAAATTAATTAAAGTCATGACATCTCCAAACCCACTTTTAACAATATTAAAACAAGATGATTGATCACTCTCAAAAGGTATGGGACTCCATTTAGCTAAAGTCAATACCTCTCCAATCCCATTTTCAGTAATAGTACAATTAATATTATCAAGCAACATAGGACCATCATCTAGAGCTTTATCATAAACATTTTCTAAGAAAACTTTCTGATTACCATGCATTTCGAAATTAGGAATAAATAGAGGATTATCATAAGACTTATCAAAATAGCATGGATTATCATAAATAACAGTAGCGCAATCATTTCCACAAGTTTCATTCATAGAGAATATTTCAAGAGAATCCATAGGAACATAACATTCATCCTCCTTTGGTAAGCATGGAGGGCAATCAAATACTGTAAGAGATAAAGTGTTACTCTCATTAGAAGGTAGGCATGGGTTAATCCACTCTTCCTCCTTTTGTTCATAACTCTCTTCCTCTTTTTCATCCAATGAGCTTTCAGCTTCAGCAGTTTCTTCTTCCACAGGTTCCTGAAAGGTAACAAGTTGTTCTCGAGAATAAGTTTTCTCAAGAAATTCAGTAATATTAGGATTATTATTATAATACTCAAGACAATATCCAAGTATAAAAAAGGTATCAGATTTATAAGGAGCTTCATCTCTGTTTTTAAGCAAAGCAACAATTTCATAAGCTCCCATAAAAACAAAAAATTCTTCAATTTGCTCAAGATTGTCCAAGTCATAGTTTCTTTTAGCATAAGCAGCCAAGGTTTCATTATCATTATAATCACATTGGAATGGGAGGTGTTTATGCCTTCTACAACAAAAAGATTCATTAAACCACCAGGATTCATCATATGTAGAGCACAAGTTTCTAGCAAAACCATTCAATGTATTTATTTGTCCCCATAAGTGTATCCCTTTTTGAGACAGGCGGTATTCCTTATAATAATTTTGTTGTTCCTCCGTGAACTCACCGTGCCAATAATATTTTGTATCAAAGAAAGAAGCCATAGATAGCAAGTAAACAACTAGACATAATAACAAACCGATATAAACTAAATGCAGGAATCTAATTTTTTTGTGTTTTTGATATTTAAAAGCAAACAAGATAAAATAAAATAAATTAAGCAAGACAAAAACAAAGTAAAGAGATTGGAAGCGAGAGACTCCCCTTGCAGAAATCCTCTTGCTCCCCGGCAACGGCGCCAGAAAATATGCTTGATTGCGTGGATCACACGTTCGTTGGGAGACCCCAAGAGGAAGGTATGATGCAGTATAGCAGCAGTTTCCCTCAGTATGAAACCAAGGTTTAATCGACCAGTAGGAGCAAGAAATCACTTCTGAAAGTTGTTGGTGGCGGAATATGGCACGGCGCAACACCAGGGAATCCGGCGACCGACGTGGAACCTGCACACAACACAATCAAACTACTTTGCCCCAACGAAACAGTGAGGTTGTCAATCTCACCGGCTTGCTGAAAACAAAGGATTAAACGTATGGTGTGGAAAACAGTAGTAAATTGCAGAGAATGAAAATGAACAATGTTTGCAGTTGGTTGTATTATCAGTGTAAAAAAATGGACCGGGGTCCACAGTTCACTAGTGGTGTCTCTCCGTAAAAGATAACTAACATGCTGGTTGAACAAATTACAGCTGGGCAATTGACAAAATATTGAGCGCATGACAATGCATATATATGACATGATGATTACTATGATATTCATGTGGGCATTACGACAAAATATATAGACCGTTATCCAACATCGTCTATGACTAATAATCCACCGCCAGGTTGTCATCCGAGTTCCCCGTTGGTATTAAGTTGCAAGCAATGGATAATTGCATTAAGTAATGTGCGTAATGTAAACAAATGCATTAGACCTAACGGCGCACCCTTAAGCTAAGCATCGGTTATTTTATACCTAGTGGCAACAACACATCCACAATCTTAGAATTTATTGTCACTCTCCCAGATTACCGGAGGCATGAACCCACTATCTAGCATAAATACTCACTCTTGGAGCTACAAGCATCTATTTGGCCAAAGCATCTACTAGTAACGGAAAGCATTCAAGATCATAAATAACATATAAGATAGATTGATAATCAACTTGACATAGTATTCAATATTCATCGGTTCCCAGCAAACACAACATGTAGCATTACAATAAGATGATCTTGATCATAATAGGCAGCTCACAAGATCTAAACATGATAGCATAAAGTGGAGAGACAACCATCTAGCTACTGCCATGGACTAGTAGTCCAAGGATGAACTACTCACGCATCACTCCGGAGGCAGGCATGGTGATGTAGAGCCCTCCGGTGATGATTCCCCTCTCCGGCAGGTTGCCGGGAAGAGCTTCTGAACCCTCCCGAGCTAGGGCTGACGGCGGCGGCGTCTCTGGAACTTTTCGTGGATAATGGCTCGGGTATTTAGGGTTTTCGCGTCGGGAGGAATAAATAGGCGAAAGGGCGGCGGCTGGAGACCCACGTGGGCCCCACACCACCCCACAGCGCGGCAGGGGGGCCCGCGCGGCCCCATGGTGTGGCTGCCACGTGGCTCCCCTCCGTCTCTCCTCTGGACTCCGTGTTCGTGTTGGAAAAATAGGAGGTTCTGTCCAAGTTTCGTCCAATTCCGAGAATATTTCCAGACTAGCTTTTCTGGAATACAAAAACAGCAGAAAACAGGAACTGGCACTGTGGCATCTTGTTAATAGGTTAGTCCCAGAAAATGCATAAAAATGCCATGAAGTGTATATAAAACATGTAACAATTGGTATAATATCAACATGGAATATCATAAATTATAGATACGTTTGAGACGTATCAGTCCACTAGTGAAAGTATGATCCCTAGGGCTTATTTCCAAGCATTGAAACACCGTTTACTCTCATTTTGTCTCATGTTTGCTTGCTGCCATTTTTATTTCAGATTGCAATTACCACTTATAATCATCCATATCACTTGCATTTTAATATCTTTTCGCCGAACTAGTGCACCTATACACCTGACAAGTGTATTGGGTGTGTTGGGGACACAAGAGACTTCTTATATCTTAATTGCAGGGTTGCTTGAGAGGGATATCTTTGACCTCTATCTCCCTGAGTTCGATAAACCTTGGGTGATTCACTTAAGAGAAACTTGCTGCTGTTCTACAAACCTCTGCACTTGGAGGCCCAACACTGTCTACAAGAATAGAAGCGTGCGTAGACATCAAGCATCAACATTATAATTTGTTCGAACAATAGAATCAAAAGGTGGTTTTATCTTCTTCCTAGGGAAGTGTTCCATACCTTTCTTGAGCAGGAATTGATATTTAATATTTCCCTCTCTCATATCAATAATAGCACCAATAGTTCTAAGAAAAGCTCTTCCAAGCACAATAGGACAAGATGGATTGCATTCAATATCCAAAACAACAAAATCAACAGGGATAAAGTTGCTATTAACCATGATAAGAACATCATCAATTCTACCCAAAGGTTTCTTTATCGTTGCATCAGCGAGGTGAACATCCAAATAACAATTTTCCAAACGTGCTAAATCAAGCATATCATAAAGTCTTTTAGGTATAACAGAAACTCTAGCACCAAGGTCACACAAAGCATTGCAATCAAAGTTATTCAACTTCATTTTAATGATAGGCTCCCAACCATCTTCTGACTTCCTAGGGATGGATACTTCACGTTTCAATTTTTCTTCCCTAACTTGTATGAGAGCATTAGTAATATGTTTAGTAAAAGCCATGTTTATTTCACTTGCTTTAGGACTCCTAGTTAGCTTTTGCAAGAACATAATTACTTCAGAAAGATTACAACCATCAAAATCAAAATCATTATCATCAAAGGTAATGGAGCTATTATCTTCCTCATTACTGAAAATTTCAGCATTTTTATCAAGAACAGTTTCTGAGTTATCAGGCAATTTAAAACGTTTTGCAATAGAAGTAGAAACATTGCCAACACCAATTATCTTACCATTAATAGTAGGAGGTTTGCTATCACTTGAGGTTAAAGCATTTTCAGTAGTAGAAATAGTACAAACTCTAGCAATACTATTCTTTCTAGCAATTTCATCCTCTCTTTCCCACCTAGCATGCCATTCGGCTAGCATCTTCACATTATTATCAATTTTAATTTGTATAGCGTTGAGAGTTTTGATCTCTTTAATATCATGAGGCATGTTCTTTATTTTCAAAAATTCAACATCAAGAGCAAGACTATCAACCTTAGAGGCAAGAACATCAATTTTCCCTAGTTTTTCCTCAACAGTTTTATTGAAAGCAGTTTGTGTACTAATAAAATCCTTAAGCATAACTTCAAGATCAGAGAGTACACTTTTATTGTTGTTGTAGGAACTACCATAGGAATTACCATAACCATTGCCACCATTAAAAGGATAGGGCTTATAATTACTATTACCAAAATTATTCCTATAAGCATTGTTGTTGAAGTTATTGTTTTTAATGAAATTCACATCAACATGCTCTTCTTGAGCAACCAAAGAGGCTAAAGGAACATTATTTGGATCAACATGCACTTGACCATTTGCAAGCATAGACATAATAGTATCAATTTTAGCACTCAAGGAAGAGGTTTCTTCAACAGAATTTACCTTTTTACCTGTTGGAGCTCTCTCGGTGTGCCACTCAGAATAATTTATCATCATATCATCTAGAAGCTTTGTTGCAGCACCCAAATTGATGGACATGAAGGTACCTCCAGAGACCGAATCCAACAAATTCCTTGAAGAAAATTTTAATCCTGCATAGAAGGTTTGGATGATCATCCAAGTAGTCAGTCCATGAGTGGGACAATTCTAAACCAATGATTTCATTCTCTCCCATGCTTGAGCAACATGTTCATTATCAAATTGTTTAAAATTCATTATGCTACTTCTCAAAGATATAATCTTAGCAGGAGGATAGTATTTTCCAATGAAAGCATCTTTGCATTTAGTCCATGAATCAATACTATTTCTAGATAAAGATAGCAACCATTCTTTAGCACGTCCTCTCAAGGAGAAAGGAAAAAGTTTCAATTTAATAATATCACCGTCTACTTCCTTATGCTTTTGCATTTCACAAAGTTTAACAAAATTATTAAGGTGAGCAGCAGCATCATCTGTACTAACACCAGAAAATTGCTCTTTCATAACAAGATTTAATAGTGCAGGTTTAATTTCATAAAATTCTGCTTTAGAAGCAGGTGGAGCAGTAGGTGTGTATATGAAATCATTGTTGTTTGTGCTAGTGAAATCGCACAACTTAGTGTTCTCAGGAGTACTTATTTTAGCAAATTAAAACAGGACATAAAATAACAATTCAAAAATAAACTAGATGCAAGTAACTAATTTTTTTGTGTTTTTGATAATTAAAAACAAACAAGATAAAATTAAATTAAACTAAGCAAGACAAAAACAAAGTAAAGAGATTGGAAGCGTGAGACTCCCCTTGCTGAAGTCTTCTATCTCCCTGGCAACGACGCCAGAAAAATAGCTTGATGACGTTAAACACACGTTCGTTGAGAGACCGCAAGAGGAAGGTATGAAGCAGTGTAGCAGCAAGTTTTCCCTCGGTAAGAAACCAAGGTTGTCAAATCCAGGAGGAGTAGGAGCACTTCAGAAGGTTGTTGGTGGCGCCGTTGCTCGATCACCAACGTGGAACCTACACACAACACAATCAAACTACTTTGCCCCAACGAAACAGGAAGGTTGTCAATCTTCCCGGCTTGCTGTAACAAAGGATTAAACGTATGGTGTGGAAAATAGTATTTAATTGTAGAAAGTAAAAGAGAACAATTGTTTGCAGTTGGTGGTTTTATCAGTGTAAAAGAATGAACCGAGGTCCACAGTTCACTAGTGGTGTCTCTCTAATGACGTGGATCGCACGTTCATTGGGAGACCCAAGAGGAAGGTATGAAGCAGTGTAGCAGCAGTTTCCCTCAGTATGAAACCAAGGTTTAATCGACCAGTAGGAGCAAGAAATCATTTCTGAAGGTTGTCAGTGGCGCGCTGACGTGGAACCTGCACACAACACAATCAAACTACTTTGCCCCAACGAAACAGTGAGGTTGTCAATCTCACCGGCTTGCTGAAAACAAAGGATTAAACGTATGGTGTGGAAAACAGTAGTAAATTGCAGAGAATGAAAATGAACAATGTTTGCAGTTGGTTGTATTATCAGTGTAAAAAAATGGACTGGGGTCCACAGTTCACTAGTGGTGTCTCTCCGTAAAAGATAACTAACATGCTGGGTGAACAAATTACAGCTGGGCAATTGACAAAATAATGAGCGCATGACAATGCATATATATGACATGATGATTACTATGATATTCATGTGGGCATTACGAAAAAATACATAGACCGTTATCCAACAGCGTCTATGACTAATAATCCACCGTCAGGTTGTCATCCGAGTTCCCCGTTGGTATTAAGTTGCAAGCAACGGGTAATCGCATTAAGCAATGTGCGTAAAGTAAACAAATGCATTAGACCTAACGACGCACCCTTAAGCTAAGCATCGGTTATTTTATCCCTAGTGGTAACAGCACATCCACAATCTTAGAAGTTATTGTCAATCTCCCAGATTACCGGAGGCATGAACCCACTATCTATCATAAATACTCACTCTTGGAGTTACAAGCATCTACTTGGCCAAAGCATTTACTAGTAACGGAAAGCATGCAAGATCATAAATAACATATAAGACAGATTGATAATCAACTTGACATAGTATTCAATATTCATCTGATCCCAGCAAACACAACATGTAGCATTACAATAAGATGATCTTGATCATGATAGGCAGCACAAGATCTAAACATGATAGCATAAAGTGGAGAGACAACCATCTAGCTACTGCCATGGACCCGTAGTCTAAGGATGAACTACTCACGCATCACTCCGGAGGCAGGCATGGTGATGTAGAGCCCTCCGGTGATGATTCCCCTCTCCGGCAGGGTGCCGGGAAGAGCTTCTGAACCCTCCAAGCTAGGGTTGACGGCGGCGGCGTCTCTGGAACTTTTCGTGGATAATGGCTCGGGTATTTAGGGTTTTCATGTCGGGATGAATAAATAGGCGAAAGGGCGGCGGCTGGAGACGCCCGTGGGGCCCACACCACCCCACGGCGCGGCAGGGGGGCCCGCGCGGCCCCATGGTGTGGCTGCCACGTGGCTCCCCTCCGTCTCTCCTTTGGACTCCGTGTACGTGTTGGAAAAATAGGAGGTTCTGTCCAAGTTTCATCCAATTCCGAGAATATTTTCAGACTAGCTTTTCTGGAATACAAAAACAGCAAAAAACAGGAACTGACATTGTGGCATCTTGTTAATAGGTTAGTCCCAGAAAATGCATAAAAATGCTATGAAGTGTATATAAAACATGTAACAATTGGTATAATATCAACCTGGAACATCAGAAATTATAGATACGTTTGAGACGTATCACTCTCCATAAATATAAATAACATGTTGGATAAACAAATTACAGCTGGGCAATTGATAAAATAGTGAGCGCATGACAATGCAGATAAATGACAAGATGACTACCATGATATTTAATTGGGCATTACGACAAGATACATAGACCGTTATCCAACCGCATCTATGACTAATAACTCACCGTCAGGTTAACATCCGTGTCCCTCGTTGCTATTAAGTTGCAAACAACGGATAATCGCATTAAGTAATGTGTGTAATTGATACGTCTCAAACGTATCTATAATTTTTGATGTTCCATGCTTGTTTTATACCAATTGCTACATGTTTTGCATCTACTTTATATCACTTTTATACATTTTTTGGGACTAACCTATTAACAAGATGCCGAAGTGCCAGTTCCTGTTTTCTGCTGTTTTTGTATTCCAGAAAAGCTAGTCTGGAAATATTCTCGGAATTGGACGAAACTACACGGGGGTCCCTATTTTTCCAGAACACGCCTGACGGAGCGAAGGAGCAACAGAGGAGGGCCACCAGGGGCCACACGCACCTAGGGCGCGGGCCCCCCTCTGCCGCGCCCTAGGGTGGTGTGGGCCCCTCGGGGGTCTCCAGCCGCCGCCCTTTCGCCTACTTATTCCCCCGACGCGAAAACCCTAAGTGCCTGAGCAAATATCCACGAAAAGTCCAGAGACGCCGCCGCCGTCAACCCTAGCTCGGGAGGGTTCAGAACCTCTTCCCGGCACCCTGCCGGAGAGGGGAATCGTCACCGGAGGCTTCTACATCGCCATGCCTGCCTCCGGAGTGATGCGTGAGTAGTTCATCCTTGGACTACGGGTCCATAGCAGTAGCTAGATGGTTGTCTCTCCACTTTGTGCCATCATGTTTAGATCTTGTGAGCTGCCCTACATGATCAAGATCATATTATTGTAATGCTACATGTTGTGTTTGCTGGGATCCGATGAATATTGAATATTATGTCAAGTTGATTATCAATCTATCTTATATGTTATTTAAGATCTTGCATGCTTTCCGTTACTCGTAGATGCTTTGGCCAAGTAGATGCTTGTAACTCCAAGAGAGAGTATTTATGCTAGATAGTGGGTTCATGCCTCCGTTTAACCTGGGACAGTGACAGAAAGTTCTAAGGTTGTGGATGTGCTGTTGCCACTAGGGATAACCTAACGATGCTATGTCCACGGGCATATGTGTTTGTTTACATTACGCACTTTACTTAATGCAATTATCCGTTGCTTGCAACTTAATACCAACGGGGGACTCGGATGACAACCCGGCGGTGGATTATTAGTCATAGATGCTGTTGGATAACGGTCTATGTATTATGTCGTAATGCCCAATTAAATATCATAGTAGTCAACATGTCATGTATATGCATTGTCATGCGCTCACTATTTGTCAATTGCCCAGCTGTAATTTGTTCACCCAACATGTTAGTTATCTTTTATGGAGAGACACCACTAGTGAACTGTGGACCCCGGTCCATTCTTTTACACTGATTAAACAACCACAAACTGCAAACTGTTCCTTTTTCATTCTCTGCAATTTAATACTCATTTTCCACACCATACGTTTAATCCTTTGTTTTCAGCAAGCCAGTGAGATTGACAACCTCACTGTTTCGTTGGGGCAAAGTAGTTTGATTGTGTTGTGTGCAGATTCCACGTTGGTGATCGTGTGCGCCGTGCGGCCAACAACCTTCTGAAGAGTTGCTGCTCCTACTGGTTCGATAACCTTGGTTTCTTTCTGAGGGAAAACTTGCTGCTGACTGCATCATACCTTCCTCTTGGGGTCTCCCAACGAACGTGTGTTTCACGTCATCAAGCTCTTTTTCTGGCGCCGTTGCCGGGGAGACAGCAGTCTTCTGCAAGGGGAGTTTCACGCTTCCAATCTCTTTACTTTGTTTTTGTCTTGCTTAGTTTATTTTATTTTATCTTGTTTGCTTTCAATTATCAAAAACACAAAAAAATTAGTTACTTGCATTTAGTTTATTTTCAGTTTTGTTTTCTGTTAGTTATCATGTCTAGCCCTGTTCCAGTAGTAATGTCACCTGAAGAAGAGATCTTCACTTTCAAGCAAGGGAGTGAGGAGAGTTTTAAAGATGCTTGGTCTAGAATTTGAGTCTATGCTAAAACTGAACCTAAAATGACTTTAAGCCTGCTTCTTAGTAGCTTTTATTTTGGTCTTGTTCTTTGCTACAGATATGCTTTAGATGCTGTGGTAGGAGGAGATTTCCTTCGTTATGATGGGGATCAAGCTTTTAATGCTATAAAAAAATTGATTACAATTTCTAGCCCTCCAATCACTAAAATTGATTTGGCTTTGACAAGCATAAGTGATAGACTTAACACTCTTGAAACGAACATATCTGGTCTAAAAGAAGGGTATAATCAGATTCGTGAACATTATGATAATGTGCCAGTAAATTTTGAACCATCGGGATGGATTCCCTCAGTAAAAGTTGTTATAAATGGTGAAACTTTTCATTCTCGCTGTGATATTATGTCTGAATTCTGTTTAATGCCCAAGAATATTTTGATTCCTTAAATCTTTGGGAGCTTTCCAAATGCGAAGATTGTATAACTTTGGGTGATAATACTATTAAATTACCAAGGGAGTAGCCGAAGGAGTATTTACAAAACTCTTAGGGATAACAATATCTATTGATTATCTTGTCATTGAATGTGCAGGAGTAGGACAAATTACGCTTGGAAGATCTCTGTTGAAACGCTTTGGAGCAATAATAGATGTGGGCCAAGGCACTATGAATTTCGCCTCTTCACCTATGTGTAACCAAGTATTTCCTAAAGATAAGGTAAAGGTAAGAGAGCTAAGCGTAAGATGTTGATGCTTCTTCACTTGGTAATACTTGATGCATGCTTTGTGCCTAGCTAAAAGGCGTTAAAGAAAAGCGCTTATGGGAGGCAACCCATTATTTTTTTCTGCAATTTTTCTTTTATTGAGTCAAGGAGTGTTTACTTCTGTAGCAACTCCTTTGTATCTTTATTTTCTCGCATTGTTGTGCCAAGAGTAGCCTCTAATGTTAAGATGATGCTTAATTTTGATTGCTGCGCAGAAACAGATTTTTGCTGTTCACTGTACGAAATTCCTAAAATCACCAGATTGTTAATTAAATCTGAAATTTTTGTGCGTAATCTTTATGAATGTCTGAAACTTTCATTAGTTAGAGTTTTCGATCTGAGCGTCGTAAGTGCCTGAAAAAATTCGTCTTTGCGGACTGTTCTGTTTTAGACAGATTATGCCTTTTTATTTTGCATTCTCTCTTTTACTAGTGTTGAGTGAAATTCTTTTTTGGGTGGAAGAGCTTCACATAACATCAGTGGCTGTAGCTAATGTTTAAAGTAACAAATCATATTGCGTCTTTATAGAACATGTGAATTTTTGATTATGCACTAACCCTCTAATGAGATCTACTTTGAGTTTGGTGTGACGGAAGTTTTCAAGGGTCAAGAGAGAAGGATGATATAATAGGATCAAGAAGAGTGAAGAGCTTAAGCTTGGGGAGGCTCCCATGGATCTCCCCAGCATATTTCAAGAAGACTCAAGCGTCTAAGCTTGGGGATGCCCAAGGCATCCCCTTCTTCATCGTCAAAATTATCAGGTCATCTCTAGTGAAACTATATTTTAATTCTTTCACATCATATGTGCTTTTCTTGGAGCGTCTGTGTGCTTTTATTTTCAGTATTGCACTTTTATTTTCAATAAAGCTTGACTGGACCCTAGCATTCTTGATTGGGAGAGAGACACGCTCCGCTTTTTCATGAGAATACTCCTATTCTTCACTTATATTTGTTGAGTATTCATATCTAGCGCTGTTCAGCTTTTAGCTCTTGTTTTCATGTATCTCTTGTCAGAGCTATTAGCTTTCTTTTGTAGAAAGTACTCTCTTGCTTCACTTATATTTGTTTGGAGAGTTGATGAAATAAATTGATTGGTGTTTGGTTGGTTCAGAAAATGTTGCATGTGGTAATTGGTATAAGGAAAAACTTGCTTAATCTTGTAGATCACTAATGGATAACTTGATGCTTGTCAATTGTTTTGAGTTAACAAGTAGATCATGATTAAATTGTGCATCACATGAGTTAAGCCTATTAGTGAAGAACTACCGTAAAGCTTGTTGAAAATTTGGTTTGCATCGGTGGTATCTCTAAGGTCTAGATATTTTCTAATAACAGGGTTTGGTTAACAAGGAAGACGGTATGAAGTCTTATAACGTTTGCAATATGTTTGTCATATAAAACTTGGTGTACGGGTTGATATTCTTGTTTGCTTACATAACCTTGCTAGCCTAAACTCTGTACTGAGAGGGAATGCTTCTCGTGCATCCAAATCCTTGAGCCAAAATCCATGCCATTTGTGTCCACCATAACTACCTATATGTGGTATTTCCTTGCCACTCCAAGTAAATTTTTCATGTGCTACCTTTAAATTATTCAAAATGTTATTATTCCCTTTTTGTGTCAATGTTTACTAGCTCATGAGGAATTAGTGTGGTTATTCTTTATTCTATTTGTTGAATGGACTTTTACACCTGGACTAGTGGCATATACATCCGCTTATCCAATAACTTGCAAAAAGAGCTGGCAACGGGGTGCCCAGTCCCAATTAATTACAACTTTAACCAATTAATTCTCTTCACACTTTTGCCCTGATTCATCAGTAAGCAATGACAAACAGTGAAATACCTGAATGTGTGTAAACCAAAGAGAAAGAGGGATGATCTGCCTTGCTGGTAGAAATAACGTCCTTCATGGGAGCCGCTCTTAAAAGTCCGTTCGACAGGTAGAATACTGTTCTCACCCGCTACCATTCGTTGACAATTAACAAACACCTCTCAAAAATAGATACTCCTCCATGGTATGTGATTGATGGAAGGCACCCGAGGATTCGGTTAGCCATGGCTTGTGTTAGCAAGGTTGGGAGGAGTATCAAATATTTTATGCAATCTCTATATGCTTTCAAAAACCTAAAAGCTCTAGCACATGATTTAATCCCTGCTTCCCTCTGCGAAGGGCCTTTCTTTTACTTTTATGTTGAGTCAGTTTTCCTATTCTTTCTGTCTTCCACAAGCAACTTTGTTACAACATGCGTTATATGCAATGTATTGGACTTGTTATACTACTTTGTGTTGACAATATCCATGAGATAAATATGTTGAAAGTTGAAGCAAATGCTGAAACTAAATTCTTCCTTTGTGTTGATTAAATACCTTTTATTAGAAACTATTGCTTTATGAGTTAACACTTATGCAAAACTGTTTGATGCTTGTCTCGAAAGTACTATTCATGAAAACGTTTAGCTTGTGTGATTCATTGTTTACTCTCCATAAAGATAAATAACATGTTGGGTAAACAAATTACAGCTGGGCAATTGATAAAATAGTGAGCGCATGACAATGCATATAAATGACAAGATGACTACCATGATATTTAATTGGGCATTACGACAAGATACATAGACCGTTATCCAACCGCATCTATGACTAATAACCCACCGTCAGGTTAACATCCGTGTCCCCCGTTGCTATTAAGTTGCAAACAACGGATAATCGCATTAAGTAATGTGCGTAATTGATACGTCTCAAACGTATCTATAATTTTTGATGTTCCATGCTTGTTTTATACCAATTGCTACATGTTTTGCATCTACTTTATATCACTTTTATACATTTTTTGGGACTAACCTATTAACAAGATGCCGAAGTGCCAGTTCCTGTTTTCTGATGTTTTTGTATTCCAGAAAAGCTAGTCTGGAAATATTCTCGGAATTGGACGAAACTACACGGGGGTCCCTATTTTTCCAGAACACACCTGACGGAGCGAAGGAGCAACAGAGGAGGGCCACCAGGTGACCACACGCACCTAGGACGCAGGGGGGTGTGGGCCCCTCGGGGGTCTTCAGCCGCCGCCCTTTCGCCTACATATTCCCCCCGACGCGAAAACCCTAAGTGCCTGAGCAAATATCCACGAAAAGGTCCAGAGACGCCGCCGCCGTCAACCCTAGCTCGGGAGGGTTCAGAACCTCTTCCCGGCACCCTGCCGGAGAGGGAATCGTCACCGGAGGCTTCTACATCGCCATGCCTGCCTCCGGAGTGATGCGTGAGTAGTTCATCCTTGGACTACGGGTCCATAGCAGTAGCTAGATGGTTGTCTCTCCACTTTGTGCCATCATGTTTAGATCTTGTGAGCTGCCCTACATGATTAAGATCATATTATTGTAATGCTACATGTTGTGTTTGCTGGGATCCGATGAATATTGAATACTATGTCAAGTTGATTATCAATTTATCTTATATGTTATTTAAGATCTTGCATGCTTTCCGTTACTCGTAGATGTTTTCGCCAAGTAGATGCTTGTAACTCCAAGAGAGAGTATTTATGCTAGATAGTGGGTTCATGCCTCCGTTTAACCTGGGACAGTGACAGAAAGTTCTAAGGTTGTGGATGTGCTGTTGCCACTAGGGATAACCCAACGATGCTATGTCCACGGGCATATGTGTTTGTTTACATTACGCGCTTTACTTAATGCGATTATCCGTTGCTTGCAACTTAATACCAACGGGGGACTCGGATGACAACCCGGCGGTGGATTATTAGTCATAGATGCTGTTGGATAACGGTCTATGTATCTTGTCGTAATGCCCAATTAAATATCATAGTAGTCAACATGTCATATATATGCATTGTCATGCGCTCACTATTTGTCAATTGCCCAGCTGTAATTTGTTCACCCAACATGTTAGTTATCTTTTATGGAGAGACACCACTAGTGAACTGTGGACCACGGTCCATTCTTTTACATTGATTAAACAACCACAAACTGCAAACTGCTCCTTTTTCATTCTCTGCAATTTAATACTCATTTTCCGCACGAGACGTTTAATCCTTTGTTTTCAGCAAGCCGGTGAGATTGACAACCTCACTGTTTCGTTGGGGCAAAGTAGTTTGATTGTGTTGTGTGCATATTCCGCGTTGGTGATCGTGTTGCGCCGTGTGGCCACCAACAACCTTCTGAAGAGTTGCTGCTCCTACTGGTTCGATAACCTTGGTTTCTTTCTGAGGGAAAACTTGCTGCTGAACTGCATCATACCTTCCTCTTGGGGTCTCCCAACGAGCGTGTGATTCACGCCATCAGTAATGTAAACAAATACATATGACCGTAGACATAGCATTGTTATGTTATCCCTAGTGGCAATAGCACATCCACAACCTTAGACGTTGCTGTCACTCGCCCAGATTACTGGAGGCATGAACCCACTATCTAGCATAAATACCCCCTCTTGGAGTTAGAAGCATCTACTTGGCCAAAGCATCTACTAGTAACGGAGAGCATGCAAGATCATAAATAACATGTAACATAGATTAATAATCAACTTGATCATAGTATTCAATATTCATCGGATCCCACCAAACACAACATGTAGCATTACAATAAGATGATCTTGATCATGTTAGGCAGCTCACAAGATCTAAACATGATAGCATAAAGTGGAGAGACAACCATCTAGCTACTGCTATGGACCCGTAGTCTAAGGATTAACTACTCACGCATCACTCCGGAGGCAGGCATGGCGATGTAGAGCCCTCCGGTGATGATTCCCCTCTCTAACAGGGTGCCGGGAAGAGCTTCAGAACCCTCCCGAGCTAGGAATGACGACGGCGGCGCCTCTGGAACTTTTCATGGAATATGTCTTGGGTATTTAGGGTTTTCCAGACCGGAGGAATAAATAGACGAAAGGGCGGCGTCGGAGGCCACCCGAGGGGCCCACACCACCCCTTGGCGTGGCAGGCAGGGGGGCGCGCCCAGGCATGGTGTGGCGGCTCCCTGGCTCTCTCCGTCTCTCCTTTGAACACCGTGGACGTGTCGGTGAAATAGGGACCTCCGTTGATTTTCGTTCAATTCCGAGAATATTTCCTTAACAGTTTTTCTGAAATACAAAAACATCAGAAAACAGGAACTGGCACTATGACATCTTGTTAATAGGTTAGTCCCAGAAAATATATAAAAATGATATGAAGTGTATGTAAAACATGTAACAATTGGTATAATATCAACATGGAACATCAAAAATTATAGATACGTTTGAGACGTATCACAGCTCCACCAATTCGAGCAACAACACGACTACAAACAGGTAAAATTCAAAGAAAAAAATACTCAGCTGGAACAGTGGTAAGATATGCAAATCTCACAGATTCAGGAGAACCTAGTGATCTAATGGATGGTCTAAAAAATAAAAAATGGAGACAAGCCATGGATGAGGAGTATGTAGCGCTTATGGAGAATGGTACTTGGCACCTAGTTCCACCTCAAGAGGCTGGTAAAAAAAATTGATTGTAAATGGGTTTACAAAATTAAACATAAAACAGATGGTAGTATAGATAGACACAAAGCCAGATAGTAGCAAAAGGTTTTAAACAGAGATATGGAATTGACTACGAGGACACATTTAGTCCTGTAGTCAAGGCCGCAACTATTCGTCTTGTTTTGTCCATTGCAGTCTCTAGAGGTTAGAGCCTACGACAACTAGATGTGAAGAACGCGTTCCTTCATGGTGTTCTGGAAGAGGAAGTGTACATGAGGCAACCACCAGGGTATGAAATTAAAGGGAAGTCTCACTATATCTGCAAACTTGATAAGGCATTGTATGGGCTTAAACAAGCCCCAAGAGCTTGATTTTCACGGTATGTCACTATTCTATTATTGCAAGGGCAATATTTCAGTTTTTGTACTTGTTTATGTTGATGATATAATTGTTGCAAGTTCATGTCATGAAGCAATTACAGCACTTCTTCAAGATCTCAAGAAAGAGTTTGCATTGAAGGACTTGGGGGATTTACATTATTTCCTCGGTCTTGAAGTCCAGAAAACCAAAGATGACATATTAGTGACACAAGAAAGATACACCAATGATGTACTTAAAAGAGTGGGCATGATAGGTTGCAAACCCACAAATACTCCCATATCAACTAGTGAAAAACTCACGGCACATGGAGGTGATCCTCTTTCGGTAGAAGATGCAACAAGGTATAGAAGTGTTGTTGGTGCATTACAATACCTTACTCTCACTAGACCAGATATCTCCTTTGCTGTCAACAAAGTTTGTCAATTTCTAAACTCTCCAACTTCATTACATTGGACTGCTGTTAAAAGAATACTGAGATATCTTCAAGATACATCTAATGTTCGTTTCAAAAAAAGATACATCTAATGTTGGGATAAAGTTCAACAAATCTTCTTCCATGTTGGTTAGTGCTTTCTCTGATGCATACTGGGCTGGATGTCCAGATGATAGAAGGTCTACAGGAGGCCTTGCAGTTTATCTCGGCTCTAATTTGATTTCTTGGAGTGCCAGAAAACAAGCAACAGTCTCAAGGTCAAGCACCGAGGCTGAGTACAAAGCCATGGCTAATGCCACGACAGAGGTAATGTGGATTCAAACAATTCTAAGTGAATTACAAATTCAGCATCCTCCGGCAGCACAACTATGGTGTGACAATATGGGAGCAACGTATCTCTGAGCCAATCCAGTATTCCATGCTAGAACTAAGCATATTGAAGTAGATTATCATTTTGTTAGTGCAAGAGTGTCACAAAAGTTATTGGACATCAGGTTCATTCCAACACGAGATCAAGTTGCAGATGGTTTTACTAAACCTCTATCAGTGAGACAACTACAAGTATTCAAGAACAATCTTAACTTAGATAAGTTATGATTGAGGGGGGAGTGTTAACAGAATAGGTTCAGATATTCATGTAAACTTGTGTATCACATTGTACAACCGAACCAAATTATAAGGTATCGGTTAGTAGTTGAGATCCTAGGGTTGTAACAACTCTGATGTATATCCCTTCCGGTGGTTTTGGTTAACCGGCCTATATAACACGAAGGGCGGCCCCTAATCGGGGAACACACGCCTTACACCAAATCACATGCCCTTCGTTCATAACATATGGCTTTCAAATATGGCAACTGACTTTTCAAGCTTTCCATGTTAAGAATGGATATGTGGTGATGGTTTCATATGGGTGCAAGATTTTGCTGACGTCATACGGCCCGACTCAGCCAGGCCGAGCTTCGCCCTGGTCGAAAATAAAACCGCGCTCTGTTCTGATAGAGAAAAATAAAACCAGCCCCAACGGCATGTCCAAGTTCCGTCTCACTTGGAATAAATCCTACGTGGAAGAGAAGTTTGACAATGTGTCTCAGACCTAGAGCAGACCGGAATAACCAGATTAGTACGGTAGGTTTCCACCATGTAAATTCTCAACATTGCTGGAAAAGAAATATCACACGCCTCATGATCCTGATACATTCCTTGTTGATCTACAACATAGTATGGTAGGTTTCCACCATGTGAACATCTTCATTTGCTCATTTTTTCACCAATTTACAAACCTTTCTAACAAATCTATATGATTTATTTGGTTGTTGTTTATTGCTCAAAGACGTACTCTTTGGCAAATTGGCAACAAGTTCTCAACCGAAACTAATTTCCCTAGGCAGACAGCTGATTGCATCTTCAAAATGATCATCTTCTTGCAGCACCCACTTCAAAAAAGTTGGGATTAACACCTGATGGAGGTGTTCTTGCATATGTTTAAGACCATCCTCGCCGCCACTGACTTCCGAAGTCATGCTCTGTCATCTATTAAATGGTTTAGCTTTTATCTTTCTAGCTACCCGTGCGTGGCTTTAACAACTTGGCTTATGGTTCGTTATGTGAAATGGGGTTTAACTTCTTCTATAGTCCTTAAATCTTGTTCTATTAATGACTTTATTAATTTAAAACCGGGCACAAATGCCTTTTAACTAAAATGAAAAACATACAGGTATTTAGTAAGTGTTACCATCTTGATTTCTAGGTATTCCATTAAGCACATCGACCACGCACGGCATGAAGTTTATGTACGCAATAAATTGGTCTAGAGAAACTTCGTAGTCAGGGCCGATCCAAACAAATTTTGGGTCTGTGACGAATTCAAATAAATAAAACTTATTGTTTTCTGCCTATAAGCTCTCAGTGCATCATAGGAACTAGAATAATGGGGTTTTCTAATCTTTCATATACTTTTCCTTATTATTACTGTAATTTACTTTTTGATTTGGATAGTTTCCACAACTATTATATGTATTTGCACAAATATCTCGACGGTTTCTAATCATTAATAAATAAAGTCCTATTAGCATGTCTTGAGTTGGTACGCAAATAGGATCTCCAATAGCGGGAGATAAGAGATTCATATGAGAAAACATAAGTAAACGGGCTTCCGCCGGAGCTTTCAAGGATAAATCTAGATGAACAGCCATTTGATCCCATCAAAGTCTGCATTGAAACCCTTACACACTAATAGTTGTAAAGAAATCTAGTACACGCCTCTTCTAAAGAGAGTTGGAAGATTTGTATGCCTAATCTTTGCAGGGTAGGTGCTCTATTCAGCATTACAGGATGTCCCCGCATAACTTCTTGAAGTATTTCCCATACAATTCCAAATAAGTATATTTATACTAAACTTTTATACTTATTTGTGACTTAATTTAGTCATGTTATAATCTTAATGAGTATAGTTTTTATTTATTAGTTTCCACAGTTAATTACATTTGAATGTTGCTAATATTAGTTATATCATTTTTATAATAGAATTGCAATGTGTATCAATAAAAATTGTGTTGTGAGAAATTTAAATCATACGTTGTAAAAAAGATTCTCCTTGATTTTTAAATAAATAACATAACTTATTTAATGTATATGTATATATTTTTATATGTGTATATGTGTGTGTGTGTGTGTGTGTGGATGAGTCTATTTTAAAATCTTTAATATCATGGTAGGGTCTTTTAAGCATATGCTCTAATAATAAATATATTAATAGTGGTTTCTCGTGTATGATTAGATAAGCGTATTTATATAAACTTGTAAAGTATAAATTTAAACATCGGCACATGTGTCTTGCAAATTTGATTTGCTACGAGGTTGAAAATGTATATATGCTTTCTACCTGGTATTGAAATAGTATCGATTGTTGTAATAACCAGATATTCTACTTTATATACGATTTCATTGGCGTATATGCTTTGCTCCCCTGCTACGTGTTTGGATTCATCTGTTGTATGAAACGATCTATTTCTCAAATAAAAGGCCAAACATAAAATTAAACATTAAAATCTTGTTAACATAGATTTGAGAACAACATATAAAACATCCTCATGAGAGAGACTAGCAGTTTAACTAAAACTCATGGTTATCTAGTGGTACACGATATTGGTCAATTATGTCGTCTTGCTCCTGGAAACTGATATTTTTCAGATATTTAATATTTGATTGCATGTAACTAAAAAGAGCACAATAATTTATCTATATATATACTTCGATATTAGAAGCCCTCTTATTCTAGGGCCCGGGATGGTCGACCTGATGGCCCGTCCCTGTTCGTAGTCGTCGTGTATGGGCAGTAGAAACTGGAAACGCACACGTCAAGGAGACAAGGAGACAAGGACCGTCCAAAAACTGGAGCTCACGGGTTCATTGAACGTCGCCGGCGACGGAGATCGGTCGACCCCGGCCGTGTGTGTACGCCTGCGTGCCGCGTAGGTGCGTTTCTTCCCCGACGAGCGACGACCACGACGGGTAAAAGCGCACCCAAGATTGGATGACAAGTCCACGTCCGATGCGTCCCCCAGCCACAGTAGCGCCGATCAAGCTTGTTCTTCTCTGCTTTCGATTGAAGTCCTAAGATCAGTACGTAGCTTGCCAAGGGAGACTATTCGCTCCGTTCCATAATTCTTCTCGTCGTTTTGGTTTAAATTTGAACTGAAACCACGGTAAGAATTATGAAATGGGGTAGAATAAACGCATATATCGAGCACGACGACAATAGTCATTATTTGGATGTTAATATTTTGCACCAACTAGTTAAGACGGTGATTATAGTATAGCCAGGAGCGGAGTTAGGATTTTCCTCAGTGAGCATTCTTTAATTTCCGTGCCAAAACTTATACACCTTACATATAGAAACGGAGGGATTATGTTGTAAAAAAGATTCTCCTTGATTTTTTAAATAAATAACATAACTTATTTAATGTATATGTGTATATTTGTATCTGTGTATACGTGTGTATGGATGAGTCTATTTTACTGTCTTTAATATCATGATAGGGTCTTGTAAGCATATACTCTAATAAATAAATATATTAATAGTGCTTTCTCGTGTATGATTAGATAATCATATTTATATAAACTTGTAAAGTATAAATTTAAACATCGATAAATGTGTCTTGCAAATTCGATATTCTACTTCATATACGATTTCATTGGCCTATATGCTTGCTCGCCTGCTACTTGTTTGGCATCATCTGTTGTACGAAACGATCTATTTCTCAAATAAAAGGCCAATCATATAATTAAACATTTAAATCTTGTGAACATAGATTTGAGTACACCATACAAAACATCCTCATGAGAGAGACTAGCAGTTTAACTAAAACTCATGGTTATCTAGTGGTACACGATATTGGTCAATTGTGTCGACTTGCTCTTGGAAACTGATATTTTTCAGATATTTAATATTTGATTGCACGTAATGAAAAATAGCACAATAATTTATCTATATACTTAGATATTAGAGGCCCTCTTATTCTAGGGTCCGGGATGGTCGACCTGATGGCCCGGCCCTGTTCGTAGTCGCCGTGTATGGGCCATATGGCTACACGATTCCCACAAACGTATCATGCATGTTGTCAATAATATATCCTACAAACGTTTAAAATTTCGATTTGAAATACTTTATAGTCTGATGTACACAAAAAATGACAAATGTGTGGATCTAAATGTACATAATTTCAAATCTCCAAAATATAAAAGATTTGTCATTTTTTGTGTAGCTTAAAATATAAAGTATTTCTAATCGATATTGTGCACGTTTAAGGGATACATCATGGGCAACATGCAGGATTTTTTTTCAGATTTTTTAAGAAATTATAAATTTGATTTTTTAATTTTTTTAATTAGAGGAAGCACTGGAGCTCGAGAGGCAAAAGTGTTTTCCGAAAGACAACCACACTACACAGTAGTGCACAGTCACGCACGGATGCACTAGCTAGTTCATGGCAGTCAATGATCTTACGGTTGAGAAAGCCACCACCACCACCACCACCAAGACGAAGCGTTCCAATCGGTCACCAGCCGAGCTGTCTCGTACGTAGCAGGCACCGATGACGACATCGATCGGAGGCGAAGAAACGACCAGGTCGAAGCGAAATGTACCCTGCACCTGGAACTCCATGCATCGAGCGGGCAGTAGAAACAAGAAACGCACACGTCAAGGAGACAAGGACCGTCCAAAAAGTGGAGCTCGCGGGTTCATTGAACGTCGCCGGCGACGGAGATCGGTCGACCCGGTTGTGTGTGTACGCCTGCGTGCCGCGTAGGTGCGTTTCTTCCCCGACGAGCGACGACCACGACGGGTAAAAGCGCACCCAAGATTGGATGACAAGTCCACGTCCGACGCGTCCCCCAGCCACAGTAGCGCCGAGCAAGCTTGTCCTTCTCTGCTTTCGATGGAACTCCTAAGATCAGTACGTAAACTAGCTTGCCAAGGTAAAGTATTCGCTCCGTTCCATAATTCTTGTCGTGGTTTTGGTTTAAATTAGAACTGAAACCACGGTAAGAATTATGAAATGGGGTAGAATAAACGCATATATCGAGCACGACGACAATAGTCATTATTTGGATGTTAATATTTTGCACCAACTAGTTAAGACGGTGATTATAGTATAGTCAGGAGCGGAGTTAGGATTTGAACATAGGGGAGCGAAAAATACAATTACCGTGCAAGGGACATAACAGGAAAATATGACAAGACTTGAATGTAGCATTATAGGAAAAATATATGTTTTGCAGTTAAAAAAGATACTCCCTCCATCGGGAAATACTACATTATACTCCCTTCGTTCATTAAAATAGGTCATATACTTTTAGTCAAAAGTCAACATAGTATAACTTTCACCGATTTTATTGACAGAAAAATAAACGTTTCGAATGTCAAATCAATATCAATAGACTCATCATAGTATATATTTTCATTATACATTTATCAAATTTTATAAATGTTAATATTTTTGTGTACAAGATTGGTCAAAGTTAGACTCTCTTGACTTTTGACTAAAAATATACGTGTTACTTGAGTGCATAACATTAATATGACCATCAAACAAGTACTAACTCCGTCCCCTAATGTAAAACGTTTTGACAAGGTATTTTAGCTTGCCAAAACGTAGTAAACTAGTTTCATAGGAGTAAATAAAATTCAAATGTGATGGCTTTGAGTGGGTATTGGTTTCTGTCTATGGGGCAACACAAGATGAGCATAAGCCTATGTTCTTATCAGAGTTAGTCCGTCTATGTGAAAATGAACCACTACCAATGTTGGTGGGTGGGGATTTTAACATCTTACGGAAACCTGAAAAAAAGAACAATAATAACTACAATCCACGTTGGCCGATCATGTTTAATGCTATCATTCAAAGTTTAGAGTTGAAAGAGATAGAACTTTCCGGCAGACAATACACCTGGGCAAATAGGAGAGACAATCCTACTTATCAAAACTTGGATAGGATTTTAGTTACCACCGAGTGGGAACAAAAATTCCCTCTAGCTACGGTTCAGGCTCTAACCAGGGCGGATCATACACCTCTCTTCGTGGATTCAGGGGTACAGGCGCATTTGGGTAACAATGCACGATTCTCATTTGAACTTTCATCGCTTATAATGGAAGGTTTTTATGAGATGGTGGCAGCTGAGTGGACTGGTTTCGTAAAAGGGAACTCCCCAATTGAAGTATGGCAAAATAAAATAAGACATCTAAGGCGCTATCTTAAAGGATGGGCTAAAAATCAAAGCGGTAAATATAAGAAGGAGAAAGAAAGATTGTTAAAAATTATTGATGAACTTGACATCAAAGCTGAGAACACTCCGCTTACGGTGGCTGAGCGTGACGCTTTAAGAGAGGCAAATGATAGGATTTATTGTCTTCGTAGGGATGAGGAAACAAAATGGGCACAAAGGGCAAAAGAAAAATATATACAGGAGGGAGTCTGGATCTCTACCTTCAAATATCTTGGAGTTCCAATTCATTATAGGAGACTCCGAAATGACGAATGGCAACCAGTTGAATGTCGTTTCGAAGGCAAACTTGGGTGTTGGAAAGGAAAGATGTTGTCTTACGGGGATCGGTTAGTTCTTGTTAATTCGGTTTTAACAAGCCTTCCAATGTTTATGCTATCCTTTTTAGAATTACCTAAAGGGGTAAGGAAAAGGTTAGATTTCTATAGATCATGCTTTTTTGGCAGAGTGATGAGAATAAACGAAAATATAGATTAACTAAATGGAACATTATATGTCGTCCAAAGGACCAGGGAGGTCTAGGGGTCAACGTACTTGAACTAAAGAATAAATGTTTGCTAGCAAATGGTTGTTCAAACTTTTAAATGAGGAAGGGGTGTGGCAGGAGCTGCTACAAAACAAGTACCTTCAAAGTAAAACTTTAGCTCAAGTGGAAGTTCAACCTACAGAATCTCCTTTTTGGAAGGGTGCCTAATGAGAGTCAAAGATGATTTCTTCAATAGAGGTTCCTGTCGCAACAGTGGAACATGGGGTTCCCCTAGTACTGCCAAAGTGGGTCCACCCCATGTGGGCCCAAGATGAAGATGGACAAGACCAAGACTCAAGTCAAGCTGGCGGGTTCACCGTCAAGACACGCATGGCCTACATCGACTAAGGGCTCCGGTCCTGGGGACCTTCCGGGTCCCCGAACCAAGCAAGAAGGCCAGTAAGGACCCGAGAGCCCGAGTTCCCGGCAGGAGGCCAGGCTCCCTCTCGGGTACTTCCTGCGATCCTGTGGATAAGCACTCCACCTCACCACGAAGACTTGGGAAGCAAGACGAAGGCAGCGCGGGCGGGAAGCACGTCCCGTGGTGGTGTCAGCTCCTGTCCACCCAAAGGCGGACGCTCCCACCTAACCCAAAGGAGACGCTAGGCTGAGGAGAGGCCACGTCTCCCCCTAAACTAGATGAGGAGGGTCCTTCACCCCGAAGGCCCCTCGTGCCCCTCACGTGACCCTGTGGCAACCCCTTAGCCTATAAAAGGAGGACCAAGGCACGGAGGAGGGAAAAAAGGAGAGAGAGATAGAACGAGCACAGCTAGAACCAGAGCAAGACTAGACTAGGGCTGCGGAGGTAGAGAGGAAGGTGATCTCCTCCGGGTCAGGATCTGTCCTTCTTCTACCTCGGGCCAAAACCCTTCCGGGTACCCTGTCCGGGAGGTTCCATTGTAAGCCACACTATGAAGAACTCATCAATCCAGACATGCAGGAGTAGGGCTTTTAGCCTCCGGGCGGCCTGAACCTGGGTAGCTCCTTGTGTCCCTTTGGTTGCATGCTTTGATCGTGGAGAGGAGAGCTTGATCTAGACTCCGCCCAAGAAGACGATTCTCAGCCTCCTTCGCGCCCCGTGCCGAACCTAAAAGGGGGTATCCTATACTCCCGGTGTCCGTGCAACGAGACACGACATCTGGCGCGCCAGGTAGGGGGCGCAAGTGCTGGATTCGTCTTCTTCTTCATCAACGTCAAGTTCATCGTCAAGTTCGGCGTCAAGCTTTCAGTCCGTGTCAAGATCTGTTCCAGCGCCTTCGGAACGGCGCTAGTTTCGGCTCTCGTGAAGAGAATACCGAATCCGACATTCAAGATGACAAAGAAGAGAAAGGGAAAGGCAGCCTTTGAGTTCCTGCGGTACCCCGGCCTCGGCTTCGTTCTTGACGAATCCTCGCCGGCACCTGCCGCTAAAGATCGCGCCTTCGGAGTCCACTTCGTCCCTCCAGCCGCTTATGTCAGCTCTCTGGTCAGCACGGGAAGACCTGAGGAAGGTGCCACGAACATTGATGTCCCTCTTTCCCCATGGACGCATGGAGCGAAGGAGGAACTCTGTTCCGACGCGCCGACCACAGTGCCGCTTCCGGAGGAGGAAAACCTCGACCAAGACACAAAAAGCGAGCCTCGGCAAGAAGATCCTCTCATCTACGTGCCCCAAGAACTCCAGATTCCTCTGCGCAAAGACGGCCAGCCTGGAGTGTGGTGCATGTACCACAGATCTGACCGGCACAGTCTGGAAGATTGCCGACAGTTCAACGACATCCAGATACGCCAGAAGAACGGTGATTGCTATTCGTGCGGAGAACCAGGACACATCAGCCGAGATTGCCCTCTCAACAAGAAGTCCAAGAAAGCCAAGAGGAGTGCCACAGCTGGGGTTCCTCAGAAGGGAAGATCTTTCGGACCTTTGCCAATGCATCCACCCAGACTGAAGAGCTCCCGGAACCTTGCTTACTACCGGAGCCCCCACAGATACAAAGCAGTCAAGGGCAAGCTGCAGCTAGCTGGGATCAAACCTTCATTTGCGGAGACGTGGCCCACGGAGAATGGGATCTCCCGGGTCACATCGTCACGATACAGCCTGGACCAAGTGGACCCCCTCAGAAGTACCGGATCGCTAAGTGGCTAGCATCAGGATCCCGCGAGTAAAGCAAGCTTCAGGGTCTCCGGACCGGCATGAGCCAGCCAGATTGCCGGATCACCAAACAAGGAACATCCGGGTCAGGAAACTAAGACAACCGTGGGGTCTCCGGACCGGCGTCTCTGATACGCCAGCAAGCCGCCGGATCACCAGTTGGGTGGTCTCCGGGTAACTCGAGCAAGAAGCACAAATGGTCTCCGGACCGGCGCAAGCCAGCCAGTCATGCCCTTAGTCGGCATTGGAGGCTATCTCGGTTGGAAGCCTTGTCCCCGCCAAGAATTGCTGGGCAAGGCAGAATTATGTCTGAAACACGGCATAGAAGACCCGCCTTGGCGGCAGCGCGACAGAACGATTACCGAGGTAGCCAGAAGGAGTCAAAACGCGAGCTAAGTATAAACGTGCTTGCACGGGCTTGTTCCCGGGTATATCAGTTTTATGTGCTTTGGCTAAGGCGAAAGCGGGCGTTCTCCTGGGGCAGCGCCTTCGCGATGACACTGTCAGTTTCCCTCGGGCAGTGGAATCGTGGGCTGAGGTCCGTGCGGTCAGGAAACGGTGGGTCCTTTGGGGGGTTGCGCCCTGTGTCCGCACTTCAGATCAGTCTGAGTGCCCACGGCTGGTTAGCGCTCACACCTTTGGATCCTTCCCGAGAGCGTAAAGCCCCCACGAGTACAATAAAACTTATATACTTTGGGAAGAAGTTATTTACATTCAAAAGCATGAGTTCATAAGCCAGTTGGCAATATCAGTACAAAAGCATGGTTCACGGCCCCTGGTATTGTCCTTTTCAGGACTTCACAGGTTCACGGGTCATCTTCTCGGGAAAGGTGCTTCAAGATCTCCTCCACCTGGCGGGTCACGTCTGGAGGAAGCGGCGTCCCGGGTTCAGGCGCCTCCAGCTCGGATAGCAAGGAGAGCTGCGGGTGTCGCTGGCGAAGCGCTGTGACGAATCGGGTCGTCACCTGCCTCACTGCCTGTTCCCCAGCAAGGCGAGTGGCTCTGCTAACCTGCTCCTTGATACCTTTGATGAGCGAGGCCACGTACTTCAAGAACCCGGGATAGCGGGCGAAGGAAGTGGAATGGTCGGCCATGAGGACGGGCGGAGAAGGCACTCCCAAGTTCGTGAACTCCTGCACGATGTCCAAGGACCCGTGGTTCATCTGGAGCAAGACGTTGTGATCATCGCGGCGGTGGTGAGCAAATCGCCGTCGCTCTTTCTCAAGTGCATTTCGCTTCCGCCAGCTCTGCCTGCACCCCCAGCTGGTTGGATACCTGCTCATGTTGGTGCCACGCAATCTGAGCTTGGGATTTGGACGCTTCCATCGCCGCACGCCCATCAGCCAGCTCCTTTGTTTCCTTCTTGCGAAGGACAGTCATGCGCGCATCTTTGTCCTTCCAGAAGTCAATTGCATCGCCCAGTTCCCGGATCTTCCTTTCCATGGCACGCGGCCAGCCGTAGCCTCTTGCTTAAACTTCTCAGCTGTTTTGAGGGCCTGCTTCTGCGCCTCAATCGTGGCCGTCATCGCCTCAGCCCGGGCGGACAAGCTATCTCTTTCGCCCCTGGCTCTCTGGAAATCCGAGTAGGCTTGTTCCCGCTTTTCCCTCTCGCTCTTGAGCTCGCTCTGGAGTTTAGAGACCTGCTTGCTTAGCGACGAGGCGGCTCTGCTTTTGGCTCGAAGATCATTTTCAACCTCGCTGCGAGCCCAGCCAGCCACGTTCTCCAGGCCTTGTTCGAAGCGGTCCTCGTCCCGCTCCATCTTGATCTGGAGCTCCTCAATGGTGCCAAGGTAGTGGCGCTCTTCATCTTCCAGCTCGGCCTCTCGTCGCTCCAGCTCTTTCTCGCGGCTGGCCACTCGCTGTTCCCAAGCATAGAGCAGCTCTTCGTCCGCCGCCAGCTTCAGTTCACGGGCGCTACGAGCTTCCTCCCCGGAGGGAAGCCGCAGCTCGCGAGCCTGCGAGTGCTCCCCGCTGTCGGAGGTCGGGGGCACCAGCCGCGCCAGTTCGGCGCGGGCAGAAGACAAGAACTCCGAGACGCTGGAGAACGTCTTGGAGAACCCGGGGCCTTCCTCGACTCTCCCGGGTTCAGGGCAGGGGTCAGCGTTCCCGGGGCGGAGCCCCCGGGGATGTACCCGCCTGCTGCGAGTCCTCGCGGTCCGAGGGTCGCCTGGGGATCCACGTCGCGCCTCTCCCCAGGGCCTTTCGCGCCGACAGCCTCCGCCTCGTCTGCGACGACCGGAGCCACCCCCTGGTCCTTGGGGCGGACTGGGGGCTTGGGGGCTCGGAGTTGCCTCCGTCGGAGGTGCCGGTGGAGCTCGACGCTTCGACGTCCTCGCCTCTCCGGGGTCGCTTGCTTGGCCACTCCGGGGTCGGGCTCCTGTGCAAGAAATGAAAGTCAGAAGTCAGGACGGCGGCAGAAGAAAAACAACTCCGCTTTCAAAGACAAGATGCCATCAAAACTTACCGGCGGGCTCTCTTCGATCCGGAGAAGCTCCACTCTTCTGCACCAAGTCGTCAAAGAGGTCCGGCAAGGACAGGCTCTCTCCCCTACCTCCATGTCAGCAAGGGGAGGAGGGATGGCCTCCGACACCTGATCAGACTCCTGCAACGACGGCGAGCTCGGCGGCACAGGCTGCTCTGGGAGTTCGTCACCGGCGGGTTTGTCGCCGCCCCGGAAGGAGCGCCGGGGCCTCCGCGCCCGCAAGGTACTCCCGGAGGAGTCGCTTCGTCGCCTTCGTCATCCGAAGTCCCAGGTTCTTCAGGGGAAACGTCCCCGTGGGCAAGGCCTTGCTCCCTTGGCCTACCTCCTTGAAGACTGCGTGTTTTGGGTGCCGGCGGGGGCTCGATCTTGGTAGTACCCGCCACCCCGTACTCATTACACTCTGGCATCGAAGATCGGATACCGTCGGCGGCCGGATCTTCGAACAGCGGCAAGGTCTCATCCTGGAACTCGAAGGGTACCCATGGCAATATGTAGCCCATGGACAGAGCCCAGGTGGTCTCTGTCAAGTGGAATCTAGACGTGGAAGGCTGCTGCCCACCTGATTGAGTTCCCAGAGCGGGCGGCTCCGGAACTGCAGAGGGGCAATCCCCCTGTGAAGAAAGTCTGCCAGGATCATGGCACCCGTCACTCCCCTTGCGCGGAGCGCAGCCAACCTGTTGATGACTGGAGCCAGTGCTTCCCCTTGAGAGCTTCTCTCCTTCGAGTGTGCCAGTCGCTCCGCTGGATAATATGGAGTCATCAGATGGGGATTGGTCCCGTCAGCTTCGACAAAATACCAGTTGTGCCTCCATTCTCCAACCGAGGCCTTGGTGAATGTTTCCGGGTACTGGTGCGCCGCATCTCTCCGGAGGCAGAAAGAGACACCGCCAGCGATCCACTTGGACTTCCCCAGGCGTGGAACGAAGAAATGGCGGAACAGGGCCACCGAGGGCATGACACCCGCAAATGCCTCGCAGGCATAGGCAAAAGTAGCAAGCATCATCACGGCATTGGGGTGCAAGTGCAGCATATGCAATCCGTAAGCCTCCAAGATTGCTGCGAAGAACTCGGAGAACGGAGGAAGAAGGCCGACGACGGAGAAATCGTGGAAAGTAATCACCTCCCCTTCTCGTTGAGGACCGCTCCCAGGGCGCACCACCACTCCCTCAGTACCGCGGAAGCTCGCGGCCAGGGATTGGCGGACGCGTTGGATGGCTTCTCTGACGCATACTCACTGGGAGAAAAGAGGGCCTGAGTCACCCTCATCGAGGGCGGCGCTTCGGCCAGGGAAGCCTCCATCGCCATCTTCTCGGCGGCGGATTGCGACATCTTCCTCACTCCCGTCCTATCTCGCTTAGGCGGCATGGGCTGGGGGCAAGAACAAGGAACGGCGGCGGCCAAGGCGGGAGGCGGCGATTGGCGAAGTCAGGGAGAAGGAGTCTCCTGGGCGGCGATTTGGGGATTTCGGCGAATCTGGAGAGGTAACGGCTACAGTGGAAGCCAGTCGTGGCTTATAAGGCATCCCACACGTCACGTCGCGGCCCCATTACTCCCGGGCGTGCCGATTTCTGCGCGTTTCGCCCGTTGGATTCCAGGATAAGCAAGGGGTCCGTATGAATCGCAACGTTCGCCGTGATTCAGTCAACAGGACCCGGGGGCTCGTCTCTACCTCGCCTCGGCGGGTCCCCAACGGAGCTGAGAAGACCAGGTACCCGGGACCCACTTTGACCTATCTTTAGGCCATGGCCCCGGCAGCTGGAGTAAGAGCCACCGGGACCATGCCCGGGGGCTACTGTCGCAACAGTGGAACATGGGGTTCCCCTAGTACTGCCAAAGTGGGTCCACCCCATGTGGGCCCAAGATGAAGATGGACAAGACCAAGACTCAAGTCAAGCTGGCGGGTTCACCGTCAAGACACGCATGGCCTATCGACTAAGGGCTCCGGTCCTGGGGACCTTCCGGGTCCCCGAATCAAGCAAGAAGGCCAGGAAGGACCCGAGAGCCCGAGTTCCCGGCAGGAGGCCAGGCTCCCTCTCGGGTACTTCCTACGTCCTGTGGATAAGCACTCCACCTCACCACGAAGACTTGGGAAGCAAGGCGAAGGCAGCGCGGGCGGGAAGCACGTCCCGTGGTGGTGTCAGCTCCTGTCCACCCCAAGGCGGACGCTCCCACCTAACCCAAAGGAGACGCTAGGCTGAGGAGAGGCCACGTCTCCCCCTAAACTAGATGAGGAGGGTCCTTCACCCCGAAGGTCCCTCATGCCCCTCACGTGACCCTGTGGCAACCCCTTAGCCTATAAAAGGAGGACCAAGGCACGGGAGGAGGGAAAAAAGGAGGAGAGATAGAACGAGCACAGCTAGAACCAGAGCAAGACTAGACTAGGGCTGCGGAGGTAGAGAGGAAGGTGATCTCCTCCGGGTCAGGATCTGTCCTTCTTCTACCTCGGGCCAAAACCCTTCCGGGTACCCTGTCCGGGAGGTTCCATTGTAAGCCACACTATGAAGAACTCATCAATCCAGACATGCAGGAGTAGGGCTTTTAGCCTCCGGGCGGCCTGAACCTGGGTAGCTCCTTGTGTCCCTTTGGTTGCATGCCTTGATCGTGGAGAGGAGAGCTTGATCTAGACTCCGCCCAAGAAGACGATTCTCAGCCTCCTTCGCGCCCCGTGCCGAACCTAAAAGGGGTATCCTATACTCCCGGTGTCCGTGCAACGAGACACGACAGTTCCTTTAAAATTGGTAATGGAGAAAACACAAGGTTTTGGGAGGACACTTGGCTGGGTGATTCACCATTAATGAACCAATATCCATTACTATATAACATTGTGCAGCACCAGCATGTTTCGGTTCATGATGTGCTTCACAATGCGCCTCCACTAAATATAGGATTTAGAAGGTCCCTTGTTGGGAATAAATGGGATATGTGGTCTCATTTATGCCTTAGACTAATGGAGGTAACATTGACTGATGTTCCTGATTTTTTTAAGTGGAATCTGACTCAGAATGGGCAATCTATTATATAATTAAAACACAAGACAATTAATGGCTCAGATTAAACACTTCAAAGCAAACGGCTCAGATTTAAAAGACCTATTATTGGAAAGAAAAAAGCCCTCAGATCGGTTTTGGAAAGAGCTCAGGTTGACGGGTTAGCTAACCAGCACATTCACGTATTGGAAATATTTATAATCGTGCAACTCATGGACTCCTACCAAACATGAGGGCCTGCATATATTTATTCGTGCGAGTCATCACGGTGTTCGCAGACCTGGAGCTGATTAGCTAGGATCGATAACAACCTTTGCGGCCTATGGCGGCTTGATCGTATATATGCTGGATATAGAAACCTGGATATACGCAGCGTCAGAATCGATTAGTAGGACAGGACAAGACGTCTCTCTGGCCGGAAAACATCAGGTGATCCTGCAACAGCAGAAAATTTCTCTGGCCGTGATTGCGGTTGTGCAAGACCAGAAGATTTCTCCGACCGTCCGGCTTATATTCGTTCAGCTTTCAGGCGATGGGCAGGACCATGGGACATCATCGACTCATGAGTAGCGAGCGGCGATTTCCCATCATATACTCGCGAGGGACACTAGGGAGGACGCTGTAGGCCTGGAGCACTCAGCCAGATGATGGAAGGCGTCGCGGAGCAGCTGCATGTCCAGGATTCGCACTATGATACATTGGTACATCTGCTGGATAGAAAGCCGGAGACACAGACGGTCAAGATCGATTTTGTCTGGCCGGAGAACAGCGGCCGCGATCGTGAACGTTTCAACGTGATGATCAAGGAGATATCTCGGACTGTCCGACATAAATTGGTACATACGCTGGATAGAGAGCGGGAGACACAGACGTTCAAGATCGATGTCCGGCCGGAAAACATCGGCCGCGATCGTGAACAAACCTGCTTCTCTTTCAAGATCGTGAACAAGGCGATATCTGCAGCCGTCCGACTTACTTACGATGGCTTCCAAGTTTGGCTTTCAGCTTCCTAAAGCGATCAGTAGTGACTCACCGTACTCACGCATAGCCATCATGCCTAATGCACGCCAAGCCGCCACCACAGAAGCAGCAGTATCCTAGCGGCCTGACCGGAGGAGCAGACACAATGGCGACGTGCACAGGCCTAACCTGTGCTTCATACCAATCCTACTGCGTGGCCCCTCCTCTGACTCCTGTTCATGGCGGGCGGCAGCAACAACCAGGCCAGCAACGGCACCAACAACAGCGAATTGCCTCATCAATTTAGGTCGCCACTTTCTGTTATATTTTTACCTTTCCTACTTTGCAAACTAGACCAGGCAAAATTAGACAGAGTATCTCCAATATATAAAGTAATATCCTGATTAATATCTCTTTGTTCATCTTTCTTGGTAGAAAGCTTCATGAGATAGCATGCAGGTAACATGTGATTGCAATCTCACCAAGACAGATTTGTTTTTGCTGATCGTCAATTCTCTGCTGGGGAAGACAACACTCAGATTTTACTCTGCGTACCAAGCACCTTATGTTTTGCATCATGTTGAAATTTTATCTACAGGACCCAAATTGTCAACAGGCTCCCCAAGAACGTCGAAAATTCGTCCGAGAGTAGCTCCACCAACTGGAACACTAAGAGGAGCTCCCGTGTCAATCACTTCCATTCCTCTCATCAACCCGTCTGTAGCACTCATAGCTACAGCTCTAACTCGATTATTTCCTAATAATTGTTGTACCTCGCAAGTCACATTAATTTGTTTATCGGCAGTGTCTCTACTCTATTTTCCCTATGCGAAATAGCTATGCATGCAAGTTTTACTTTCTTATACATCAGATTACAGGACGTGCAGGTTATAAGTACTACTATGTCAAGACTCAAGTTATGTTTCGATGTTTATGCACAGCAAAAATTTGATAAATTGCGGTTGGTAAATTGCTTGAAGTGCAATTTTTTGTTGCATGTTTGAACCAGGTAAGTTAGTTTTAGAAAATCACTCTTTGTCACCCTGTATGCCTTCATGCATGTGTACAAAATATTACTGTGATCATGGAGCTTGAAAAATAATGAAGCCACGACTGATGGCTTGACGTTCATAGACACATCGTCGTCTAGCTTATATAAGTACGAGAACATCAAGGTGAAATACACACGTTTCGACAGATTAAACTGATTATTTGCATCATTGGTCGAGGAACACAAGTTATACCAGCTTAGACGGTGAATCAAATTGTACAACTCTTTATTAATTTAACAAATTTGGGAAAGTCTACTTTGGAGATTCATCATAACAGTAAGAATGGGAAATTTATTTCCTGTATGAAAATAAAAATAGGAATAAAACAAAAAATTGTTATTTTGGTTCCATGAGAATCGCACATAAAATCCAGGAAATAGCCTATTTTCTGAATAATTGATTTAACCAAATTAGTATTCTGACTTAGCAGTCCAACTGTATATGAAATCAGAAATAATGAGAAGAGAAATGAAAAATGTGGTTTTCCTGCAAATTAAATAAGAAGTTCACGAGAGGTATGTTGTGACAGATGAGGAAAAATTTGAATATAACATGTCTATGAGTACAACATTTGTGGGTTCGGTAGTGGGAAAAAACAAACAGTTGTGATTAAAATAGTCTAGACCTAGCTATTGTCGGCATCACTGCCATAATTCAGAATGACGAAAATGAGATATACTGTAAAGAATCCAAGAGTATGAGCATGCACTAGGGACGATGGTATTCATACCATTTTGGTATTAGAAAGTAGGGAGGTCGAAAGGAATAGAATTAAGGTGCACATTTCCATGAAGTGGGGTTCTTGGATCAAGAGTCAAATCATATTTCTTTGAATATTAATTTTGTCTACCATATAGGATGGACATAGTCGATTAACACTTAACACGCAGATTGAGAACAACATTTATAAATGTCTACCTAACAACACATACATATCTAACTTAATACGAATATTTAAAAGAAAATACGTCGTACACGACCGTAGAATATCTAGCCGCGCAAATGCGCGAGCCACCCAGCTAGTTCACAGTAAAATCCATGTATGAGGACCTAATGAATGGACATACTAGATATTTACAGAAGTTTCTTTGGAAATTAATAATACCGTAAAAAAATTAAAATATTTATGTGGTTTCTTCATAGAAAGGTCTTGTTAACAAAAGATAATCTTGCCAAGAAGAATTGGCATGGGAGCTCACATTGTTCTTTTTGTGGGAATGATGAGAGTATTGAACACCTTGTTATTCCTTGCCCTTTTGCAAAACTTGTGTGGCGTGTTGTTTTTTGTACTTATAATATTTCTCCTCATACTAATGTCACAAATATATTTGGGAATTGGTTGCGGGGGATGGACAAAAAGACCAAGGATAGGATTCGTATAGGCGCTTCAGCTATTTGTTGGTCTATTTGAAATTGTAGAAATGATATTGTTTTTAACAGGAAAGATACTTTTCATGTATTATAGGTTATTCATATGGCGGTGCACTGGATCCAGTTATGGGCTTTCCTGCTGCCTTCGGACCAACGGGACCTCATGGTGGCTGGGTGCACGAGACTACTGCAGGTGGCACGGGATTTTTTCTCCCGACATACGTGGCAACATATTAGTAGGCTTTCGTAGTTGTGCTTTTGCTTATCAGTATCGGTTGAGGTCTGTCTCAATCTTTGTGATTCTTGAGATGTAAACCCGAATAAGATACGTTTCAACTTTGTAATAATCGGCTGTGTGCATCACTCGATGCAGAGGCTGGGATTAATAAATTCCTTTTTCTAAAAAATAATAATAATCTAAGCAAAGTTGAAATTTACTTCCATCCACGGTGAATTTGCATTTTTTTTTTGCAGTAGTTAGAGACTGAATCAAATAGCTTGAAATAGCTATGTATTTCTGGTGTCTTTCTCTTCATGGTTTATGCAACCGTGAACACTCGGCAACAATTTTTTGGTCGTAAGCACTAGAAGGCGCCACATGGTGTATTTCTCATGTCAAAACTCCTCTAAGAGCTACCACATGGTGCCATGTGTCATGTTTGCCAAGTGTAATTGGCTTACATTTCAAAGGTGATGAGTGCATTTTGCATCATGTTTTAGTTACTTTTTTGCATATATAGACGTAGAAACGCGATCGGGCACATATTTTACTGAATACCCACATTTTTTTGGTGTAACACTATACATAAACTTTCGTTCTATCTAATCTAATGGAAGAACGACTACCTTCTCCTAAAAAAGATAAACTAGCCACAGAGGGAGCGAGCTTGAAGAATACTTTTGCATTGTTTTGGAGTACTAGATCAAGCGGTGGCTTAATTGGTCACCATGAAAAACACCTTTTTTTCCTTTTTCTAAATGGGGAACAAAAGCCCCGTCTCTGCATCGAAACGATGCACACAACTTTTTAGTGTATAATTCAGAAAGATACAAAGATAACAAATCTGAGGCCACATGCCTCATGACAGAAACTACTAGTTCGCTGTTTCTTTTTAAAAATAGGAGGCTTAATTGGTCACCAACTGACCATGGAGAACACCTATTCCCTGTTTCTTTGTAAAAAATAGAAAACCTAGTAAAGACATGTGAGAAGTCCTCGGTTGTTGCACTTGTACCAGAATACATTCAATCTATCCATGGGTTCGGTTCACCGGGACACAGCCACTGTGGTCACGGTCCAAGAAGATGAAGTGTCTCGACCCTAGCAATTTGCCCGAAATAATGCCGATTTCAGTTGCCTTTCCGGGCAACTTGCAGATAGCAACAAGTTCGAAGCATAATATGTAGCTCTATTCATTGTTTAAGACTAGTAGATCAAGTGGCCCCCCCTTAACTGTGAACCATAATAATACAGTGTGCTGTGCTAATCTAGCAATGGGTTCAGCTCCCCTAACCTACCTGAATAATAATAAAGGTCTTGGTCCAGGAAGATGAGGAGAAAAATTAAGCCCAAGTGGACAGCGGCCGGCGGGGTGTACTTGCAAGCTGTGTGCTTTGAAAGTTTGAAATGGTGGTTCATTTAGAAGCTGGTGTCCTTCACGCCTTGCAACTATCAGCAGCTTGGGCTACAAAGAGTTCGATCGACAGATTTGATGTAAACGATTGGAGCAACACAAGTTGCATTGATTCATTCTGAGACGATGTTTAATTTGCTTGTCTTCTCCAACTAGTAATTAACACCTATAGGAAGGGGATAGTTTATCTAGCTGGTTTCAATGCCTCTTTGATGATTCGATCTGTCCGTCGATCTGATCCGTGATCAACAAATTTACCTCATATGGTTCGTTGTTGCATGGTGATAACTTAAAACCTAACTTCTTAATTTAAACCGTCGTTGAACATTTCAAACCACTCTTCCAAAAGTCAAAATCGTAATATGAAATATAATTACGCCGGTTCGTCTTTCAACAGGCCACCTACACTCAACGCGTGAACGCCGAAGAGTAAACCATTGATGCATGCATGTTGTGTCGTACGTCGCCGGCATCCATCGATCAATAGCGACCTATTTTGTAGTTGAACAAGAAATGGACAAGGTTAATTACCAGCGAAATGGACGGACGCTCCTGTCATGCATGCATTAACCTGAACTACCTCTATGACAGCCAACGGTTCTTCCTCACTCGTACTTCAAATGTGAAAGATAATGAGATGGAACAACCATACAGCTTGGTTCTTAATAGAGCTTCGGCTCTAACAGAAGATTTAGAAGATGAGAAAATAGATAGAAGGTTAGAAGATCACTCGGATTTTCCAGCCTTCTCGGAAACGATCAAGAGGACCAGAAGAAAAAAAGTTTACTCCGGGTCGAATAAGCGACGGAGTGCTAGAATTAAAATACAAAACAAGTGTAAAATGCATAGCTTAAGAGGGCTATTCTGGAATAGTGAGGGTTTTCGTGACCCTGGAAAACACTTGTTTGTTCAAGAATCTATTCGGGAGAGAAAATTAGACTTCTTAGCGTTATCGGAGACCGGGAGATCTAATTTTGCTACTCCCTTTTTGAGTCATTTAGCGGCTGGTCAAGATTTTAGTTGGTTCTGTTTACCGCCTAGAGGTAGATCGGGTCGGATGCTTCTAGGGGTAAACATAGGCACGCTTCAAGTTACAAATGTCGAAGTCGGATATTTTTGTGTTAAACTATTTCTGAAATCTAGAAGTGATGGGTTCCAGTGGGTTTTAGTGTCGGTGTATGGGGCTGCTCAGGATGAACACAAACCCCAATTCTTATCAGAGTTAGTTCGATTATGTGAAAATGAACCATTACCAATGATGGTGGGTGGGGATTTTAATATAATTCGAAAACCTGAAGAAAAGAACAATGATAATTATAACCCGAGGTGGCCAATCATGTTTAATGCGATAATTCAGAGTCTTGAACTGAGAGAACTCGAGCGCTCGGGCAGGCAATATACGTGGGCTAGTAGGCGAGAAAATCCTACTTTTGAGAAGCTCGATAGAATTCTTACGACTACTGAGTGGGAACAAAAAATACCCTCTAGTTACGGTACAGGCTTTAACTAGGGTGGGTTCGGACCATACCCCATTGTTTGTCGATTCGAGAGGACACGCACATGTCGGAAACACCGCTCGCTTCTCATTTGAGCTTTCATGGCTGAGAATGGAAGGATTTTATGAGATGGTGGCAGCCGAGTGGGCTGCGCCGGTTAGGGGCGATTCACCCATTGAGGTATGGCAGAATAAAATAAGACATTTGAGACGTTTTCTTAAAGGTTGGGCTAAAAATCAAAGTGGAAAATATAAAAAGGAGAAAGAAAGACTGTTAAAAATTATTGATGACCTTGATATCAAGGCTGAAACTAATCCTTTATCGGTATCTGAGCGAGATACGTTGAGGGAAGCAAATGAGAGGATTTGTTGCCTCCGGAGAGATGAGGAAACTAAATGGGCACAACGGGCCAAAGTGAAACACATCCAGGAAGGTGGAAACAATACAAAATATTTCCACCTTATTGCTAATGGTAAGCATAGGAAAAAGAAAATATTTCAATTAGAGCAAGATGAAGGAACATTTTTTGGGCAGGAAAATTTAAAATACTACATTTCGGAATATTACAAGAAGCTATTCGGCCCCTCTCTGCCAAGTGATGTTATCATGGACGAAAGTAATACAGATGATATACCGCAATTATCATCAGAAGAAAATAATATCCTTACAGCCGATTTCTTAGTGAAAGAGGTGTATGATGCTATTTCTCAAATGGAGCTGAATAAGGCGCCCGGACCTGATGGTTTCCCGGCCGAGTTCTATAAAACCTTTTGGGAGGTTATTAGGAACGATTTAATTGCTTTATTTGTTTAGTTAAAACAAGGAAATTTGTCCTTGTTCAAACTAAACTTTGGAGTTGTTACTCTGCTCCCCAAGAAAGATAATGCGGTTCAGATACAGCAATATAGACCAATATGTCTTCTCAATGTCAGTTTTAAAATATTCACAAAAGTAGGTACTAATCGAATTACTGAAATTGCGCAAAAAATCATTAGGCCGACACAATCGGCCTTTATGCCTGGACGCCACATTTTAGAGGGTGTGGTGGTCTTACACGAAACTGTCCATGAGCTTCAAAGGAAGAAGATGGATGGAGTTATTTTTAAAATTGATTTTGAGAAAGCATATGATAAAGTTAAATGGCCCTTCCTTCAGCAAGCTTTGCGTATGAAAGGCTTTGCACAGGAATGGTGCAACTGGATTACGCAATTTGTTCAGGGAGGAAGTGTCGGGATACGGGTAAATGATGACATCGGTCATTATTTCCAAACAAAAAAAGGTCTCCGACAAGGTGATCCGTTGTCTCCTATGTTGTTTAATATAGTGGCGGATATGCTGGCCATTCTTATCGCAAGGGCGAAGGAGGATGGCCAAATAGGTGGTCTGATCCCTCATTTAGTAGAAGGGGGCCTATCTATCTTACAATATGCAGATGATACTATATTGTCCATGGAACATGATTTGGACATGGCTGTGAACATGAAACTTATATTATGCATACTAGTTGAATGTCCGTGCGTTGCTACGGCGACATAATTTGTACACCCTAGTATTGAGTTCAGTTATGTATGCCTCTCAAAACGAATTATAAACATCATATGTCCACATAAATGTACTCTTTTTCACTTCCAAAAATAGATGGTGTTTCTCTTTGAGGAATAGATGATTTCTCGACTATACCCGATTTCAAATTTTGATTTAGCTGTTAATTTTATATAACATGAAATAAAAAATCATGAAAACATAAAAGTAAAATTTGTCTTTGAAGGATCTCAATAATCGAATAAAATGGTAGAGAAATTTAAATGCACATTAAGTCAGGTCATGCACCATTCCCCAATCAGCCTTTTGATCAGAATTCATCGATAATATTTACGCAAAGATACATACATGTTGCTGGTGGGAGTTTCTTTCCAGAGAGGACTGACAATGAACTTCTTTAGATGAAGAGAAAGCACTGTAGTTTCTAATTTCACCATTCCTGTCAAATGCCCCATTCATTGGTAAACATCTCGAGGCATCAAGAGTTTCTTCAGTGCTGCATAGCCATCTGACAACTCAGATTTAGGTATTAGTTGAGTGTAAAGCTCAAACAACATGATGATCATGAGCATATACATCATACATGACCATCATAACTTCTTGACCAATTGTCCCCCTTCGCCCTTCCATTACCCCAATGAAAGTATCCCTAAAAGTATAATAGTTAAAAAATTGTAAAAGGGTTCAAAAAACATACAAAACACGCTTGGTGCCAATTCAAGGTAAATAAAAGGGTATGTTATAAAAAAGCTCCAATAATATTATACATGAACATGGTTATCGTTAATTCATGTTTACTGTAAGACATAAGTGAAAAATTATACAACTTACTTGCCTGGGTCAGAAAAACTGGATATGGAACATCACATATTGTCCACACTAAGGAGCTATATATGATGCAAATACACCAAAGTATGCAGCAAAAGGATTTGGATTGAAGGAGCCAGATCTGACAAAAAATCCAAAATGCCAAGCATCCTGTAATTGACCAGCGTCAGGTTCCATGCCACAGGATCCTTCATGTATTAAGAAGTGCATTGGTTGATACCAACATAGTCGATGGAGCCTTTCAGCATCCCAGACTCGTCGGTGCTGAAGGTTGCCAATCTGTGCTAAGTAATATTGAGCATCGAATATGGGTAGCAAACATGGATAATGCGGTCACCGAACCTATAAGGATTAGTAACATAGTATAAATTTGCTTTGATCTGAACAAAATACAGTTGGTTTCTACACACTGTTGCAATCTGAACTTCTTAAGTATCCGAGATTCCTAATTCACCATAAGAAAGTTAATTAAATCAGAAGTCCGCATGCTGATGCTAAGAGCTTCTTGTCTTTTATGTGTAAAAAATTAAATTACCTTGTGGAACCATGTAGCCTGTTGTAGTAATTCACTCCTTCCTGGCTCACCTTCTAAGATGTAGAATTATATACACAACTATGCATCACCAACTCCTTTGATAGAAGAAACATTTTGACTGCAAATTAGGAAACTGCTCCAGCTAGAGGGACCAGACCAGATACTCGGGAAATAGTCAAGCAAGATATCAAAAACCGCATATCGGACCCCATGTTCCACTCCGACATGGTTCCTGTTAGTTAAGCCCCCAAGTGTGAATTATCCTGGTTACTCTGCACTTCTTCTACAGCAGTAACAAGATAGCTTGCAGGCAGGACCAGCTAGTGCCGGATCAATCAGATTATTCAGATAAAATCAACAACCCTGCAACACCGAATTATGGATTATCAAATACAAATACCAGGAATTTACCAATATGATCGCAATACGAAGGACAGAAAATTAACCAAATGAAGGCAATCGTAAGTGCGAACAATTCGTCAACAGAGGCAAGAAGCACGTGAAAACAACAGTGGTTCGTCTACAATATGGGAGTCACTACAATACTACATGGTAATAGAACTCCAGCGAGCACAAGATTTTCTTTCAGGTGTTGAAACGAGGGCTACGCACCGGCGAGCCTCTTGTTAGCAAAGAAGAGAATCTCCACGTTGGCCGCCTCGCACCGTATCTTCCTGCTTGCATTTGCCTTGCTGCCACAACAACACCAGCTAATCAGAAAAGGACCGAGACACCAAAACGCAGAGAAAAATGGAGGGAGGAGGTAGCAATCGAGTGAAATACCTGGTGCACTTTTTGCAGATTCTTCCTGCCATCGGCGACTCCTATTCGCAACGATATCGTTGCGGAGGCGGCGCTGGCACTCGCGCAGATGCGGCCGTGGCGTCGCCCACGGCTTCAGTAACCCCTTCATATTCTCCATGTGCGCCGCCCGACAGGAATGGATTCGAACTGCCGCATTTTTCTCAGGATTATTCGCTCGCCGACGAGTAACGCGGCGCGCGTGTGGCTTCGCAGAGAGAAGGCGAGAAGCAAGAAAGAAGAAACCGTATACACCAGGCAGCGTGGGAATCTGATCTTGGGTAACTCCACCGCTGTCTCTCCTGGATTAGGGGATAGACGGCAAAGCCGCTGGAGAGGTCGAGGCCGGGTGGCTGCGCCCGGCCGGGGTGTGCCCATACGCGGCCGACTGGGGTGTCAGCGGTTGGCCCCACATCTGCGGCGGGGGTGGCAATTGCTGCCACACTGCCCAGCACGTAAAGCTGGTGCGACGGCATGGGCGGGGGATGACGCCCAATGTATGCCGACTGCCAGGGCTGCCAATGGCCCGCGCCAGGCTGCTGCATACAGAGCCGGGGAGGATGGGGCGACGAACCCGAGCGTGCGGTGGCAGGAGGAGGATGCCGGGTGGTTTGATGTTTCAGAGTGAGAGGTACAGATGGAGATGGAGGTCGTGGGAGACTGGGAGGTCGTGGGGAGAAGGTGGAGGCGATCTTTTTCTTTTTCGGTTTCTTGCAGGTTTTTGAACGTGGGGTTTATCCAGCGATTTTTTTCCCTGTGGGATGAAGGAGGAGTGGTGCGACGTACGACCATCACCACCGCCTCTGTGGCGGCCCGACCCGACTGCTATACAGTGATGCTGTGTGTCACCGGTTAAGCGATACAACCGGAGGTTACGGGTTTACCAATCCCCGGCCAAAACCTTTGGCAGGCGTTGCTGGGTACACCTCACTCCAGGCAACGCAACACCCCGATTGATGCCTTAACACAGGCACAACTATCAAAGCATAATAGTAAGATCAAGACTTGTGGAACAACTGGCACATCACAGACTCTACGACACAAATCATATAGTTCAACTCTTATAATAGAGAAAGATAGCAAAAGACAACCAGAGGTCACTGACCCAACATTACATCAAGCGGAAGCCAAGTAGGTTGTTCTAAACAACAAGAACCAAAATAGGGCCTAAGAGGCCTACAGATAAACATCACAACGCCAGCTGTTCCGGGATGTCCCAAGCTGCCACCTGGGAACCCCAGACTACTCGTCGACGTCCACAAAGAACCCACCTTCGAGGTCGGTGAAGTCCTCTCCTGAAAATAAGCAAACGACGTTGAGTTCGACGAACTCGCAAGATTAAGAGCTAATATATACTCGATGATTGGCTTTCAAGGTTTTATGGCTGTTTTGCATAAAGCTGATTTTATTTTAAAAAGACATAACTCCATGGCCTCGACTAATCAGATTATTTTGAAAAGGGGTAAGAAGTAACTCTTTTCTTGATCACTTTCTCATCAGCAACCATCAACATCAAAGTACCTGTTCATCAAAGGCACCTCCCCGAATCACCCTCGAGGAAGCTCACCTTGCAATCTTGAATGGTACCTCTAGTACCCAGTTTTTAATCATTCCGTTAAATTTATTCTATGATCTCAGAATCCGTCACCAAGTCGTCCATAACCGCGGACACGGCTTTTCGAAAAGATTTATCCCTGCAGGGGTGTACAATGTGAAAGTCGCCAGGTTCCGCGAGGGACCTCCCAGCTCCTTATCCATGCGTACCGCCAGACTCATTGCCAGACATTAGCTCTCTTCCGGGGAAAGCCGGCTGAGTGTGAAACGGCTACAACCTTTACCTCGCTTAAGACTATCCAAGGATCATCAGTGGCGGTAGGACAAGAGGTACCTTCTCGCACCCTGTCCCGCGGCCACTTATTTTCCTGACACAACCATCCTCATCTCAGTCTTGGCCACCATCTTCAACGCACGCGCAAATGGAAAGCCAAACTAGAGGACCCTCGGCTAGTCCGCCACAAGTTAGTCGGTCGACGAGGTTCCATATGCCCACGCATGGTTGCACGCTCAACTTGGCTCGTAGGCGAGAACTCGCACTTAGGCGGCGAGAACGAGACAACCCACCACATCCCATGTGGCCTCTCATCCCCACCTTTAAGCATTTTATTATCCATCACCACAATTCTCCACCATCATTTACTGTCACAAGTCAACACCTGTTTCCAGCATGTACCATCATAGTACCTCTAGGCATTAACTAAGCATGGCTAAGCATCAACTAGCATAGTTAAGTATTTCATGGCCAACAATCCAAACCTATGGTATTAGGAGGGGAAACAGGTAATTGGCATAGGGACTTTAATGCAACTGTAGGATACTCTAATCCAAACAGAAAATGACATTTGGAACCGCATGCAATATTATAGTGGAGAAAATAATTGCGGAAAATAGGATAAGATATGCTCAGAGGGGGGATTACGCTTGCCTTGGTCAAGGTGCTGGTAGTACGGATCCTCGGGGTATTGTGGAGTAACCCCGGTTGCTTGATCTATCGAAGCACAACACACGGGAAAAACAATCAATCACCACACATGCTCACAATGCGATGCACACACACAAGATAACATGTCATGTTTATGCAATGATAGCATCATTTAGTTCATCTAGCAAGATTAAATGGAGAGCCGAATAATTAGGGCCATCATTCGGAAGCAACCCCATATTTTACTTTATGACCACGTTGCTCATACATCTATTACATTACTAAGAAGTAGCTCGAATATGCATGAACATGGCATGAATGGATATGTTTTGTTCTCCCGATCGGATTGGTACCTCTTTTGTGGTTTTCCGAGTACCGGTGAAATAATTAGTGAATTAAAGAATTAACTGAATTAATTCTTTTATTCCATTTAGGAGTAACATCAAATAAAAACTTATGATCATGAGGTGAGATTTGCATGGTTAGATAGCATTTGAGCTGCTGATCATTTTGATCTCTTATTTGCTAAAATTGAAGCAATATTTAAATAGTTATCCATTGTTTTATTTTAAGAAAGAAAAAGAAAACTGTTTTTACTGTTCAGGCCGGTCCACAGCCCGGTTGGGCCGGCGGGCAGGCCGGCCTCGTAACAGAGCCAACCGGCCAGCAGCCCGGTCTGGGCCGGCTCCTGGGCCGGCTATGGGCCCGAGACGGCCGGTTGGTAGCCCGGCTAAGCCGATGCCACGGCCGGTCCGCGAGCGAGCAAGGGGAGCTTCGTCGACGGTGCATCGGCGACGAACTCCGACGTGGCTACGGCGAGAGAGGGCAGGGGAAGACATGGAGAGGTTCACGGGACGGCGAGCTCACCACGAATGCGTTGGTGCAGACGGCGAGGTGGGGGACGGCGTGCCGGCGGCGTGATCCCGTGGGGGAGTTGCGGCGGTGGCGGAGGGGAAGAAGGTCGGCGGCGGCGATTCCTCGCGTCTCCGGCCGATTCCTGGGGTGGAGAGGAAGGAGACGTCGCGGCGGTGCTCGTGGTGTTGCTCGATTCGTCGGGGACGGGCTCAAATGGCGGCGACGACCTCGGCGGTGGCGCCAGCCATGGCGGCTCGTGGAGAGGCAGAGAGGAGGGAACGGGAGCAGGTGGGGCAGTGAGCACGGGGTCCTCGTGAGGCTCTTCTTCTGCAGGTGGAGGCAGCGCGGGTCCAGGCGAGGCGCGGCGTGCACGGCGAACTCGCGGGTGCGGCGCGAGCATGGAGGCTCGGTCGCTACAGCGACGGAGGAGAGAGAGATGACGATTTTACAATGAGGTCCCTGGCAGAATTTGGTTCCTCACGGGCAGGTCCTCCGGGAGTTACCATTAGGTCCTCTTCTGATTTAAATTTTGGGCAGCAACCTATTTGAATTAGAAGAGGCATTTGAACATTTTGTAAAAAAATGTCAGAAAACTCCAGTAGCCTCCCAATACAATATAGAGGCTCCCCAAATTTTGGTGTGGTCAACAAGAAATGTTTTTGACAACATTTGCTCAAGGTGTTGGATTAAAGCAGTTCTTCTAAATTCGAAAAGTTACTCCGTGAATAATTTGGAGCGAGTGCAAAGACAATATGTTGAACTCCTGAAACTTCCTTGACAACTCTGGATGGGTATTTGTAGTTGTGGTTATCAGACAGCAACCACATCTGAGTTGCAAGGTGGTGGATTTAGGTGTGTTCTTGTTTCCACGTCTTTTAATTTTGGGTTTAGCAATTTAAGATGAAATGCCATGATGCTATGATGCATGTACTAAGCAAAAGTGAAAATTTCAAACAGATTTCCAGGTTCTTAACGTTGGGCTGTTACAATTCTACCCTCCTTACAGGAATCTCGTCCCGAGATTCTAAGGTTGCGCAAAGAAGTCGGGATACTCTTCACGAAGACTAGACTCTCGTTCCCAAGTTGCTTCTTCCTCGGAATGATGAGACCACTGAATTTTGAGAAACTTGGTAGTCTTGTTCCGGGTCTTTCTTTCAGCTTCATCCAAGACACGGATAGGATGCTCACGATAAGTGAGGTCTTCTTGTAGATCTAGCTCCTCATGATTGACCCCATGGATAGGGTCCTTGAAGCACCGGCGAAGTTGGGAGACATGAAACACATCATGTACATTTGGGAATTTGAGCGGTAACTCCAACTGATAAGAAAGATCTCCTCGCTTGGCCAGAACGGTGAAAGGACCAACATAGCGAGGTGCCAATTTTCCTTTGATTCCGAAGCGGCGAACGCCACGAAGGGGAGAGACACGGAGATAAGCTTTATCACCAATTTCATAGTGAACCTCCTGATGGTGCTTATCATAGTAGCTCTTCTGCCTAGACTGAGCAATCTTCAGATTCTCTCTTATGATTCGAACCTTCTCCTCAGCTTCATTAATCACATCCGGACCAAAGAGTGCTCTCTCTCCGGTCTCGGACCAATTCAGCGGAGTGCGGCATTTTCTTCCATAGAGAACTTCAAATGGAGCCATGCCCAGACTAGCTTGATAACTATTGTTGTAGGAGAACTCCGCGAAAGGGAGATACTTTTCCCAACTTTTGCCAAAAGAGATCACACATGCCCTGAGCATGTCTTCCAGCACTTGGTTCACCCTTTCAGTCTGACCATCAGTTTGGGGATGGAACGCGGTGCTAAAGTTGAGACGGGTTCCCATGGCTTGTTGGAAACTAGTCCAGAACCTGGAGGTGAACAGACTTCCACGATCAGAGATTATCTTCTTGGGAACGCCGTGAAGCACTACAATCCTGGAGGTATAGAGATCCGCCAACTTAGCGGTTGTGACATCAACTCGGACAGGGAGGAAGTGAGCCACTTTTGATAGTCGGTCAATGATTACCCAGATGGCATCATTTCCCTTGGGAGACTTCGGCAGTCCAGTAATGAAATCCATGCCAATCTCATCCCATTTCCACTCGGGAATAGCAATAGGGTGAAGAGTACCGGCAGGCCTTTGATGTTCAGCCTTTACCCGTCGACAGGTGTCGCATTCAGCAACATACCTAGCAATTTCCCGTTTCATACGGGTCCACCAGAATTGTGGCCGAAGGTCTTGGTACATTTTGGTACTACCGGGATGAATGGAAAGAGGTGAATCATGAGCCTCTTGGAGAATCAGCTCCCGCAAATTCCGGTTCTTGGGCACAACCAAGCGGTCACCAAAATAAACAACCCCGGATTCATCTTCCGTGAAACACTTGGCCTTGCCACTAGCAATGTTCTTTTTGATATTCAGGATACCCTCATCCAGCTTCTGAGCATCCTTAATCTGGTCCACAAGAGTGGATTTGATCTCCAGATTTGCAAGGTAGCCGGGAGGAACAATTTCCAGGTTCAAACGGGCGAACTCTTCATGGAGAGCAGGTTGAGCCTCCTCAATCATCAGATTGTTGCAATAGGACTTCCGACTTAGCGCGTCAGCCACGACGTTTGCTTTGCCGGGTTGGTAGTTCAGACTCACATTGTAGTCCGTGATTAACTCCAACCAACGCCTTTGCCTGAGATTTAAATCCGGCTGGGTGAAGAGGTACTTCAGACTCTTGTGATCCGAGAAGATCTCGCAACGGTTACCAAACAGGTATGGTCTCCATTGTTTCAAAGCATGGACCACAGCGGCAAGCTCTAGATCATGAGTTGGGTAGTTGAGCTCATGCGGCTTAAGTTGGCGAGAAGCATATGCCACCACGTGGCCATCTTGCATTAGCACACAGCCCAAGCCTTGTAGAGAGGCGTCACAGAAGACGACAAAATCCTTGCTTGTGTCCGGCAGGACAAGCACAGGAGCGGAAGTGAGTTTGGCTTTGAGTGTCTTGAAGCTCTCTTCAGCTTCGGCCGACCATACAAACTTTTTATCCTTCTTGAGAAGGTCCGTCAGGGCCTTGGCTATTTTGGAGAAGGCTTCGATGAATCGGCGGTAGTAACCTGCCAATCCGAGGAAGCTACGGATATCCTTGACTGACATTGGGGTTGGCCAATCCAGAATGGTCTGAATCTTGTCCGGAATGACTTCCACACCATTTGCGGATATTACATGACCAAGGAAGACAAGTTTATCCAACCAAAACTCACACTTGGAGAACTTGGCATAAAGACGGTGTTCACGAAGTCTTGTCAGAACCAAACGAAGATGTTCATCATGTTCTTCATCGGTTTTAGAATAGATGAGGATGTCATCGATGTAAATGACGACAAACTTATCAAGATAATCCATGAAAATGGAATTCATAAGCCTCATAAAGTAGCTGGGCATTTGTGAGACCAAAGGACATGACGGTATACTCATATGAGCCATAGCGAGTAACAAATGCCGTCTTTGGAATATCCTCCTTTCTGATCTTTATCTGATGGTAGCCTGACCTCAGATCCATCTTGGAGAATACCGTTGCACCAGCTAACTGATCCAACAGATCATTGATCCGGGGAATAGGATACTTGTTCTTGATTGTCACCGCATTCAACGGTCGATAGTCAGAGACTAGACGAGGCACGGTGGAATCCCTCTTCTTGACAAAGAGTACCGGCAACCCCAAGGTGAACTGCTAGGCTGGATGAAATCCTTTGCTAACAGCTGATCAATTTTCTCTTTCAACAGAGCCAACTCTTCCACCGGCATACGGTAGGGCTTCTTGGAAATTGGAGCGGTACCGGGAAGTAGATCTATGACAAATTCCACACTCCGGTCAGGGGGCATGCCAGGCAACTCTTCCGGGAACACATCCGGGAAGTCACACACCACGTGTATGTCCTGGATTTCCGGAGGGGTTTCGCCTTCCATAAAGCAAAGGAGAATCTCTGGTGAGTTGGGTATGATTGAACATGGAGGTCTTGACAGTGCAGACCAATACTCAACAGTCTGACCGGAAGAATTGGTCACGGTGACGGTCTTGGCAGCACGGTCGAGATTAGCCCGGTATTTGGCTAGCCAGTTCATGCCCAATATGGCATCAATACCATTTGACCTCAGAGCTATCAGAGCAAAGGGAAAAGAGTAGTAACCGATAGTAATCTGGACCTCAGGAGTAACCCCATCGGTTTGCCATTTGGAGCCAGGAGTGGAGATCTCCAAGGGACGGCTCATTTTCTCGAACGGTATCTTGTGCTCTTTTGCAAACACTATGGATATGAATGAATGCGATGCTCCAGAATCAAACAAAACTGTAGCACGGTTGTTGTTGATTCGTAACTCACCCATGAGAACGCCGGGGTCCTCTTCAGCTTCTTCTGCGGAGATGTGGTTCAGGCGACCACGAACCATAGGTCCAGCCTTGCCAGTTGGAGTGGCAGGGGCTCGTGCAGGAGCTATCGCGAGAGGTGCCTTCTGGGGGCACTCCCTGGAGTAGTGGCCAGCCTGGCCACAGGTGTAGCAAGTGACTCCAGGTGGAGCAGGTAGCATAGGACGGTACCCACTTCCGCCTACCCCAAGTGTCGAAGTAGTGGGGCGCGGAGGAGGTGGCCTGTATCCCGAGGCTCTTGGTATGAATGGAGCACGAGGTACGGCGCTGTAGGGGACAAACACCCTGCGCTTCTTACTCTCAGAACCCGAGGAACCCTGGTGGTCCCCATGTGCGGGCCTCTTGGAAGCTTCAAGTTCCTTTCTTCCTTGCTCAAGAGTAAAAGCCTGGTTGAACAGCTCCTGATAGGTCTGGAACCTGAAGGGCAATAGCTCATAGCGGAGCTGCGGATTCAAACCCTTGCGAAACAGCTCTTGCTTGTCAGCATCATTGGTCACGTCCCTTGGGGCGTAACGAGTGAGATGGTTGAACTCACGACCATAAGTGCGGAGGTCCATCCTTCCCTGTTGCAAGTCCAGGAACTCCCTCCTCTTCAAGTCCATGATCGGCTGGGGAATGTACTCCGCACGGAAGGCAGTGCGAAAGTCCGCCCAGGTGAAGACATGGTTGGCTGGAAACAAAGCCACATGGCTTTCCCACCAACAGCCAGCTGCACCGACCAAAAGGTAGGTGGCAAAGTTGACTTGCTCCGCCAATGGAACATGTAGCGCGGAGAACTTGCGCTCCAGAGCTCGAAGCCAGTCATCAGCTTCCAGTGGCTCCTTAGCATCAGCAAAAGTGGGTGGCTGGGAGCGCAGGAACTCGGTGAGAGTGTTGCACTCGTTCCTCCGTGCATTCTGCTGCACCAACTGTTCCAGCAAGCGCTCATTGCGCCCACGGTTCTCCTCAATGGCCATCAAGACTTGAGCCATCGAGGGTGGTGGCGGCAGATCATCCTCATCATCATTGTGGTTACCGCGACCACCACGGCCTCCACGACCTCCTCGAGTCATTCTGGAGATTTGGCAATGACACAGTTAGTATCTTTCTCCGAATGGTCGAACAATAGCATTAACGTCTACTCAAGTACACAGACTAGGGACGATAATACCTTGCGAGAAGGAAAACAACAAGTTAGAACTTGGGTTAAAGATCAGCATCATGTGCTACTAGTGAGAGTTAAGAATTCACAACTTAACACACTCTAGTTGACACAATCCGGGACCTCATGTTCAAGTCCGTGGGTTAGAACCCAAGAAAGGATCAAAAGATTTGATTTGGTAGAAACATCTGAATTGATTTGGGATTGACGCGCAGCGGGAGCAACGTGACACATAACACTCAAGGTCGAACCCACCCGCGTTTCTAATCCTTTTGAAGTAACAGGCGAGGAGTAAAACCTTTAAACTCAAAACCTTTGGCAGGCGTTGCTGGGTACACCTCACTCCAGGCAACGCAACACCCCGATTGATGCCTTAACACAGGCACAACTATCAAAGCATAATAGTAAGATCAAGACTTGTGGAACAACTGGCACATCACAGACTCTACGACACAAATCATATAGTTCAACTCTTATAATAGAGAAAGATAGCAAAAGACAACCAGAGGTCACTGACCCAACATTACATCAAGCGGAAGCCAAGTAGGTTGTTCTAAACAACAAGAACCAAAATAGGGCCTAAGAGGCCTACAGATAAACATCACAACGCCAGCTGTTCCGGGATGTCCCAAGCTGCCACCTGGGAACCCCAGACTACTCGTCGACGTCCACAAAGAACCCACCTTCGAGGTCGGTGAAGTCCTCTCCTGAAAATAAGCAAACGACGTTGAGTTCGACGAACTCGCAAGATTAAGAGCTAATATATACTCGATGATTGGCTTTCAAGGTTTTATGGCTGTTTTGCATAAAGCTGATTTTATTTTAAAAAGACATAACTCCATGGCCTCGACTAATCAGATTATTTTGAAAAGGGGTAAGAAGTAACTCTTTTCTTGATCACTTTCTCATCAGCAACCATCAACATCAAAGTACCTGTTCATCAAAGGCACCTCCCCGAATCACCCTCGAGGAAGCTCACCTTGCAATCTTGAATGGTACCTCTAGTACCCAGTTTTTAATCATTCCGTTAAATTTATTCTATGATCTCAGAATCCGTCACCAAGTCGTCCATAACCGCGGACACGGCTTTTCGAAAAGATTTATCCCTGCAGGGGTGTACAATGTGAAAGTCGTCAGGTTCCGCGAGGGACCTCCCAGCTCCTTATCCATGCGTACCGCCAGACTCATTGCCAGACATTAGCTCTCTTCCGGGGAAAGCCGGCTGAGTGTGAAACGGCTACAACCTTTACCTCGCTTAAGACTATCCAAGGATCATCAGTGGCGGTAGGACAAGAGGTACCTTCTCGCACCCTGTCCCGCGGCCACTTATTTTCCTGACACAACCATCCTCATCTCAGTCTTGGCCACCATCTTCAACGCACGCGCAAATGGAAAGCCAAACTAGAGGACCCTCGGCTAGTCCGCCACAAGTTAGTCGGTCGACGAGGTTCCATATGCCCACGCATGGTTGCACGCTCAACTTGGCTCGTAGGCGAGAACTCGCACTTAGGCGGCGAGAACGAGACAACCCACCACATCCCATGTGGCCTCTCATCCCCACCTTTAAGCATTTTATTATCCATCACCACAATTCTCCACCATCATTTACTGTCACAAGTCAACACCTGTTTCCAGCATGTACCATCATAGTACCTCTAGGCATTAACTAAGCATGGCTAAGCATCAACTAGCATAGTTAAGTATTTCATGGCCAACAATCCAAACCTATGGTATTAGGAGGGGAAACAGGTAATTGGCATAGGGACTTTAATGCAACTGTAGGATACTCTAATCCAAACAGAAAATGACATTTGGAACCGCATGCAATATTATAGTGGAGAAAATAATTGCGGAAAATAGGATAAGATATGCTCAGAGGGGGATTACGCTTGCCTTGGTCAAGGTGCTGGTAGTACGGATCCTCGGGTATTGTGGAGTAACCCCGGTTGCTTGATCTATCGAAGCACAACACACGGGAAAAACAATCAATCACCACACATGCTCACAATGCGATGCACACACACAAGATAACATGTCATGTTTATGCAATGATAGCATCATTTAGTTCATCTAGCAAGATTAAATGGAGAGCCGAATAATTAGGGCCATCATTCGGAAGCAACCCCATATTTTACTTTATGACCACGTTGCTCATACATCTATTACATTACTAAGAAGTAGCTCGAATATGCATGAACATGGCATGAATGGATATGTTTTGTTCTCCCGATCGGATTGGTACCTCTTTTGTGGTTTTCCGAGTACCGGTGAAATAATTAGTGAATTAAAGAATTAACTGAATTAATTCTTTTATTCCATTTAGGAGTAACATCAAATAAAAACTTATGATCATGAGGTGAGATTTGCATGGTTAGATAGCATTTGAGCTGCTGATCATTTTGATCTCTTATTTGCTAAAATTGAAGCAATATTTAAATAGTTATCCATTGTTTTATTTTAAGAAAGAAAAAGAAAACTGTTTTTACTGTTCAGGCCGGTCCACAGCCCGGTTGGGCCGGCGGGCAGGCCGGCCTCGTAACAGAGCCAACCGGCCAGCAGCCCGGTCTGGGCCGGCTCCTGGGCCGGCTATGGGCCCGAGACGGCCGGTTGGTAGCCCGGCTAAGCCGATGCCACGGCCGGTCCGCGAGCGAGCAAGGGGAGCTTCGTCGACGGTGCATCGGCGACGAACTCCGACGTGGCTACGGCGAGAGAGGGCAGGGGAAGACATGGAGAGGTTCACGGGACGGCGAGCTCACCACGAATGCGTTGGTGCAGACGGCGAGGTGGGGGACGGCGTGCCGGCGGCGTGATCCCGTGGGGGAGTTGCGGCGGTGGCGGAGGGGAAGAAGGTCGGCGGCGGCGATTCCTCGCGTCTCCGGCCGATTCCTGGGGTGGAGAGGAAGGAGACGTCGCGGCGGTGCTCGTGGTGTTGCTCGATTCGTCGGGGACGGGCTCAAATGGCGGCGACGACCTCGGCGGTGGCGCCAGCCATGGCGGCTCGTGGAGAGGCAGAGAGGAGGGAACGGGAGCAGGTGGGGCAGTGAGCACGGGGTCCTCGTGAGGCTCTTCTTCTGCAGGTGGAGGCAGCGCGGGTCCAGGCGAGGCGCGGCGTGCACGGCGAACTCGCGGGTGCGGCGCGAGCATGGAGGCTCGGTCGCTACAGCGACGGAGGAGAGAGAGATGACGATTTTACAATGAGGTCCCTGGCAGAATTTGGTTCCTCACGGGCAGGTCCTCCGGGAGTTACCATTAGGTCCTCTTCTGATTTAAATTTTGGGCAGCAACCTATTTGAATTAGAAGAGGCATTTGAACATTTTGTAAAAAAATGTCAGAAAACTCCAGTAGCCTCCCAATACAATATAGAGGCTCCCCAAATTTTGGTGTGGTCAACAAGAAATGTTTTTGACAACATTTGCTCAAGGTGTTGGATTAAAGCAGTTCTTCTAAATTCGAAAAGTTACTCCGTGAATAATTTGGAGCGAGTGCAAAGACAATATGTTGAACTCCTGAAACTTCCTTGACAACTCTGGATGGGTATTTGTAGTTGTGGTTATCAGACAGCAACCACATCTGAGTTGCAAGGAGGTGGATTTAGGTGTGTTCTTGTTTCCACGTCTTTTAATTTTGGGTTTAGCAATTTAAGATGAAATGCCATGATGCTATGATGCATGTACTAAGCAAAAGTGAAAATTTCAAACAGATTTCCAGGTTCTTAACGTTGGGCTGTTACAGCCTCAGCTTTAAAGAATAGTAAAGATTTGAACAATTGTCGGGGCTTAAAATTAACTTTCATAAGAGTGAAATTTTTTGTTTTGGAAAGGCAAAAGAGGTAGAAGATCAATACAAACAAATCTTCGGATGCGAGTCTGGTTCTCTACCCTTTAAATATCTAGGTATGCCGATCCACTATAGGAAACTTCAGAATTCTGAGTGGTACCCAGTGGAAAGCCGTTTCGAAGGCAAGTTGGGGTGTTGGAAGGGTAAGATGCTATCCTACGGGGATTGCCTTGTCCTGGTCAATTCGGTTCTAACGAGTCAACCAATGTTTATGTTGTCTTTCCTGGAAATACCAAAAGGGGTACGTAAAAGATTGGATTTTTATAGATCTCGATTCTTTTGACAGAGTGACGAAAATAAGCGAAAATATAGATTGACAAGATGGAACATCATATGTAGACCGAAAGATCAGGGTGATCTAGGGGTGGAAGTGCTTGAACTAAAGAATAAGTGTTTACTCAGTAAATGGTTGTTTAAACTTTTAAATGAAGAGGGGGTTGATGCATGTAAAATGCATACATGAACTTTACATTTTATTACATGTTATTCCATGTTATTTGCATCATATAAGGGTTATATTCATTTATATTAAGTTTTGGGGATAATTAACAACTCCCCCATTTTTCTGGAATTAACCCTGCGCTGTCAGAAAACCCCTTTTTCTATATTTTGATATTTCAGGGACCCAAACGATGTCCAAATGACCTGAAACTTTACGGGGATCACTTTTTTGGAAGGAACGAAACGTAGGCGCAAAGGAATCGAAGAAACGAAGACCAGAAGGCCAAAAGGGGTGGGCCCACGCGGCCAGATTCCCTGACCGCGTGGGGTCCCCCATCCTGGCCCTCGGGCCTCCGCTGCCGTCGATCTTTCTTCCCGAAGCTTCGTCTTGACCTAAAAACGACTATATATAGACCCCCCCAGGGCTTTCGCGAAAGGAGCGCCGCCAAAACAGAGAAACCACGAAACAGAGACCTGGAGCTGAAGATTGGAGGGGGAAAACTCCGGCGGGGCGCTGCCGGTGTGGTCTCCTTCCCCTCCAACAACATCTCCACCGACACCATGATGAAGAGGGAGTAGTCCACCCCTGGACTATGGGTTTGTGGAAGTAACTTATGTATCTCTCCTCTCTATGAGCTTCACTAATTAGTACCGTATGAGCTGCTGAACATGATTACGGTCATCTATGTAATTCCTTTGTGGTGGATCTTTATTATGAGTTAATACATGTTTGAGATTGCAATGGTTTTGTTTCAGTTATGAAAGTAGATGCATATTATGTACCCCGTTCTTATTTACTTGTCATGATCAAGCATGTTTATGAGAGCATGTGAGGGGGAACGTGTGCATTAGTTGGAGTAACGGGGGTGGCTAGTGCAGTGAACGTGACAGATAGTTCTGCGATCCACTTGGGTTTTCTACCTTACTTTGTTGCCTCACTAGGGATAAACAAAAATACCATGCTACCGGAGAGTGGATGTGACCTTGGCCACTATCTCCATGACTAGATCTAGCATGTTCTTATTTTAACTTCATGTCATTGAACTTATTGCTATGCTCTGATTTATCTTAATTACTAAGGTGTTATGATTTAGTTCGCATCTTGGTGGAGCATAAGAGAGAGAACAACTTATACTTGAGATCTCTATGTTAGGACGTGATGCCCATATTATTAATAACTTGTCAAACCATGTCTTGCCATCTTCATGTTAATTTTAGTGTTCCATTGTCTACCACGTTATCAAGAGAGAGTGCATTTGTGAAACCATGAACCCCGGTCCATTTTTAATCATAAGAAACACCTTTCCAACACTTTTATCACCACTTTTGTTTGCTGCCATTATTAAATCCGAAAATACAAAAACACTTTTACATCTTGCATTCATCATAAAAAACCCAAAAATATCATTTATCATTACTACCACCATCCTTGCATATTTATTTTACCATCATTGCATATTTACTACTGTTTGCATTGCATATTATTTTATTATCATTCTCACACCTTGTGCTTGACAACCACTTGGTGAGGTTGAGGGCACAAAACAATTTATTTTGTTGCAGGTTCTCAAGAGAAGGATAAGGAGATAACACCTGAAATACTGGTTCCCGAGAGTTCGATATTAAACCCTCGAGTCACCCCTCGTGGGGAAAACTGTCTTCCACTACTACATACACTCTGCACTTGGAGTCTCAACCTAACCCATTTACTTTTCACGCAGGTAACCACGCGAAGGGCAGCAAGACTTTTCTGGCGCCGTTGTGGGGTAACTACGTGAAGGGCCATCAAGACGTTTTCTGGCGCCGTTGCCGGGGAACCATAGCTGAAAGGTTTATCCAAGGATCACTCACATCAAGTCAACTTCATCACCAACTTGTGTAACAACCTAAGCTTGGGGAGGTTGCACCTACGTGAGCATCATCTTATCCATCTTTACCTACAATCATTTTATTTTGTTTTGTTCTTGTCTTGCATATCATCTTTATATTTCGGTTTGCATTTTATATTCAGTTTTGCATTTTGTGTTGCATTTGTTATTTCGAGTTGCATTAGTGTCATTTTACTTTCAGTTTTGCATAAAAAATTAAAAACACATAAAAACTTGCAATCATGAGTCTTGAAAACAAAAAGAAAGTGAGTCTTCCTTTAAGTTCCATTTCTAGTTTTAAACAACAACCTGGAGAAACATTAAAAGATGCCTGGGTTAGAATTAATAGGATGCACTATGAAGATCCTACACCTTGTGAAGATGAAAAGCTAGATCTTTACTTTTATTATGGAATAGATCCTTGGTATCAAAATGCTTTAGATGGGGCTACAGGTGGAAGTTTTGTCCTGTCAACACCATCCTGTGCGGCCATGACACTTAGAAGAATTTTTGGTAACTTTGTTGGTAGAAAGAAAAAGGTAGAGGATACCACAGTAGCACTTGCATTATCTAAAGATAAATTCGAAGCTGGTTTAGAGAAACTACCAAATAAAGAGGATTTTGAACAACTAGCATCTGTTTCTAAAAATATTATTCCTAAGATAAATGATGAATTAGTTAATGTCATGCATAAACTAAGATTATGTGAGAAAGAATTTCTTGAAAAAATATTAGTCTCAACAGTATTGAGGAAAAGTTGGTTTGTGTTAGTGATTTATTAAGGAAAAACCCATCATTTAAACATGTGAAGGAAGTTCCTATTAAGAAACAAGTTTGGATTAAAAAAGAGAGAAAAGTTGAGGAAGTTAAAATGCTTAGTGAAGTTAAGGAACCATTTGTTGATTTAGAGAAGTGTAGCTTGCATGAATTAATTTCTATCTTACAAAAATTTGCAAGTGATCCTTCTGTTAATATTAACCAGGCTGGTTTTGGTTCCTATATTGCTAATCATGTCTTAAAAGAAAAGATTGCTAGGTACAATCAAGAAGCTATGATACCACCTAAGCTTGGGGATATCTGGATCCCTAAGGTACTAGTAACCATTGGAAAAGAGACACACCATGCCATTTTAGATCTAGGATCTAGTGTCTCTATATTATCTAAAGAACTATATGAAGTCCTTGAACTTAAAAATATTGAGAAATGCTCTATTGAACTTGCACTTGCTGATGATTCCATTAGACATGCTCTAGGAAAAGTAAGTGATGTTATGGTAGAGTTACACATGACTTTTGTGCCTGTTGATTTTCTAATCATGGACATGGGGAATAAAACCTCTAGTCCTATTATTTTGGGAAGACCTTTTCTTCGTACTACAGGTGCCATTATTGATTCAAAGGAAGGGAATGTGAAGTTTCAGTTTCCACACAAGAAGAGCATGGAACACTTCCCAAGGAAGAGGGACACACCAAGGTTCAAGCTCCCTCATGAGCTACGTCCCCTTTGATTATCAAGTAAGTAAGCCTAGCTATATGGCTATAAAGAAAGCGCTTTACGGGAGGCAACCCGGTTGTTTTTGTTTGAGATTTTCTTTGAGTCCTCTTGCTGTAACAAGAGAGTAGTTTGTTAGTTTTGTTTCTGGGATTTTTAATAAAGAACCAAGTTTTACCTATTTTGGGTTTGAAAAGTTGCTATTCATTTTCGGAGAGTTTTCTGCCTGCACGAAGTCTGTGCACGGTTTGATTTTTCATTTTTTATCTGTAACTCCGATTGAGCTGTAATTTGAACTGTAGCTTCAACTTTTCATCCTCTGCACACGTGATTTTTGCAGATTTTTCTGACGAGTTTAAGTAGGGTAGAAAAATGCGTTTTGCTGCTGCTGTTTTTCTGGACAGATTCTGTCTTGATATTGTTTGATGCATTCTTTGAGCTTTTTGCTTGAATCTTTTTGATTCAATTGAGTTTATGAGTAGGCATACAACATTATATACTCTCTGGACATTCATATGAATTTTTGCCTAAGGATTTTATGCAGCAAGGAACCTATTTGTTTATCACTACTAATATCACCCCACAGAAAAGAAATGGGAGAAACGGTGTTTTGAAGTTTTTTCACAGGGATTAGAGGAGCTGCACCAAGAGCTATCCAAGGATGGTGAAGACCATAAGCTTGGGGATGTCAAGACAACCCCACTGACCAACACACTCTCGGTTTGCACACGTCTAACTTCTGTTTTTCGATCAAAGCACTTTATCGTATAAACTTGGAGCGTCTGTTTTTTTTGCTTTTGTTATTTCGGTTTGATTTTATTTTCTTAAGACCACCACTATCATTTATATATGAGAGAGCTACTGGAAGTTTGGGTTGAATTATGTTGGATGCTATTAAATATATTGGGATAGGGATGTTTGAGTTGATTTTAAAAGATACATATAGTTGCATAATTCATGTGCTTTGAATGAATGTTAATTTGCAAGTGTGTTGTCAAGAGCTATCTTTTACCATGTTTAGATGTTGAATTTTAACTTTACTTGGTTTAACATGGATTGATTAGTTCTATGGACACTTATGCATGCATTTAGATGGTCAACTTTCTCCCTATTGCTAGCCCAAAAATTACAACAAGTAAAAAGCTTGTTTCCCAACACCTTCAACCAAAGTTTTTCCAGTGAGTCCACCATATCTACCTATTAGCTTTATGCTATTCCAAGTATGTTTATCATGTTATATTGTGTTATCTACATTTCTGAATTTAAATGCTTATGTTATTGATTGTCATGGGAAAAATTGGTTAAAAGCTCTCACGAACTTGATGCACAATTTACTTTTATTGCATTTAATAAGCATGAACCATTGTGATTAAAATTATGAAGTTGTGGGCTTGACAATTGTTTTGGTTGGGAGTTAGCCCATATGTGCTGTCACATGGCAAGCTTTCAACATTGCACTTATTTATATTTAGTTGATGTCATGTACTTTTGTTTATGGATGCCTATCATGGGTGAAATGAATGTGGATACTTAGTAAGTTCAAAGAGTTTGTATAAATGGTTAGAGAAATGCCTGGGCCGCTAATCTAAGCCATGCATCATTCATGGTGGAAATTTACAGCATAACCATAATGTTCATTCAGTGATGCACCTCATAATAAAAAGCTATACCCATAGTAAATAAAAGAGTGCTGAGATTGTTCATTGTCTGTTTGTCTTGTTGTTTTGACATGGGCTTGTTCATGTCAAGGGGCAAGAGGTACCCCAGTGCAGTTCTTGATGATACTATTATTACTTGCAATGACCTTTATTTGAATTTACTTTGTGGACCAAAGTGAGTAACACATGGTGTAGGTACTTGTATTCAAGGGACATGAGACATTCAACCAATACATTGTCAAGCACACCACTCATATTTGCTTTCACTTTAAACATTAATCATTCAAGATGCTATGATAGGGGTAATGAGAGCTCCACACCAATGACTACCACATTGCAAGCATTAACTTAAGTAGAAGTGTTTGGAAGTTAGATGAAACTTATTCATGCTTTACCTCTACTTATTTATCTATCCAAAGTGTCCACCTTTTATATTCAGTTTTCATAAGAAGTACTCTATGACCACCATAGGATGTTTTTACTTTTCATTATGCATACATTTGGTCCATAGTACTTTCTTCTATATTACACTTTGTGAATTTATCATTGAACATCTTTACATTGAGTATTTGATATCACTTCATAATTTATCTTGCATATTGTTATTCCTTTGAAGAATGAATCATTTGACTCTATGTAGCAATAGTAATCACCTTTGATATCCATTGATAGTATTAAAATGCAAAGTCCATGTTAGTTTTATCACCTTCATACTCGGGACGAGCATGGGTTAAGCTTGGGGATGTTGATGCATGTAAAATGCATACATGAACTTTACATTTTATTACATGTTATTCCATGTTATTTGCATCATATAAGGGTTATATTCATGATTTATATTGAGTTTTGGGGATAATTAACAACTCCCCATTTTTCTGGAATTAACCCTGCGCTGTCAGAAAACCCCTTTTTCTATATTTTGATGTTTCAGGGACCCAAACGACGTCCAAATGACCTGAAACTTTACGGGGATTTTTTTGGAAGGAACGAAACGTAGGCGCAAAGGAATCGAAGAAACGGAGACCAGAAGGCCAAAAGGGGTGGGCCCACGCGGCCAGATTCCCTGACCGCGTGGGGTCCCCCATCCTGGCCCTCGGGCCTCCGCTGCCGTCGATCTTTCTTCCCGAAGCTTCGTCTTGACCTAAAAACGACTATATATAGACCCCCCAGGGCTTTCGCGAAAGGAGCGCCGCCGAAACACAGAAACCACGAAACAGAGACCTGGAGCTGAAGATTGGAGGGGGAAAACTCCGGCGGGGCGCTGCCGGTGTGGTCTCCTTCCCCTCCAACAACATCTCCACCGACACCATGATGAAGAGGGAGTAGTCCACCCCTGGACTATGGGTTTGTGGAAGTAACTTATGTATCTCTCCTCTCTATGAGCTTCACTAATTAGTACCGTATGAGCTGCTGAACATGATTACGGTCATCTATGTAATTCCTTTGTGGTGGATCTTTATTATGAGTTAATACATGTTTGAGATTGCAATGGTTTTGTTTCAGTTATGAAAGTAGATGCATATTATGTACCCCGTTCTTATTTACTTGTCATGATCAAGCATGTTTATGAGAGCATGTGAGGGGGAACGTGTGCATTAGTTGGAGTAACGGGGGTGGCTAGTGCAGTGAACGTGACAGATAGTTCTGCGATCCACTTGGGTTTTCTACCTTACTTTGTTGCCTCACTAGGGATAAACAAAAATACCATGCTACCGGAGAGTGGATGTGACCTTGGCCACTATCTCCATGACTAGATCTAGCATGTTCTTATTTTAACTTCATGTCATTGAACTTATTGCTATGCTCTGATTTATCTTAATTACTAAGGTGTTATGATTTAGTTCGCATCTTGGTGGAGCATAAGAGAGAGAACAACTTATACTTGAGATCTCTATGTTAGGACGTGATGCCCATATTATTAATAACTTGTCAAACCATGTCTTGCCATCTTACATGTTAATTTTAGTGTTCCATTGTCTACCACGTTATCAAGAGAGAGTGCATTTGTGAAACCATGAACCCCGGTCCATTTTTAATCATAAGAAACACCTTTCCAACACTTTTATCACCACTTTTGTTTGCTGCCATTATTAAATCCGAAAATACAAAAACACTTTTACATCTTGCATTCATCATAAAAAACCCAAAAATATCATTTATCATTACTACCACCATCCTTGCATATTTATTTTACCATCATTGCATATTTACTATGTTTGCATTGCATATTATTTTATTATCATTCTCACACCTTGTGCTTGACAACCACTTGGTGAGGTTGAGGGCACAAAACAATTTATTTTGTTGCAGGTTCTCAAGAGAAGGATAAGGAGATAACACCTGAAATACTGGTTCCCCGAGAGTTCGATATTAAACCCTCGAGTCACCCCTCGTGGGGAAAACTGTCTTCCACTACTACATACACTCTGCACTTGGAGTCTCAACCTAACCCATTTACTTTTCACGCAGGTAACCACGCGAAGGGTCAGCAAGACCGTTTTCTGACGCCATTGTGGGGTAATCACGTGAAGGGCCATCAGGGGTTTGGCAAGAATTGTCGCAAAACAAATATCTTCATAGTAAAACTTTAGCTCAGGTGGGAGCACAACCATCTGATTCACCTTTTTGGAAGGGTCTTATGAGAGTGAAAGAAGACTTCTTTAGTAGAGGGTCATTTCGGGTTGGTAATGGGGAAACCACAAGGTTTTGGGAAGACACTTGGCTAGGTAATTCTCCATTGAAAAATCAATATCCATTGTTATACAACATTGTGCAACAGCAACATGTTTCGGTTCATGATGTATTTCACAATGGGCCACCTTTAAACATAACCTTTCATAGGGCTTTAGTTGGAAACAAGTGGGATATGTGGTCTCATTTATGTGTTAGACTAATGGATATTACTCTCAATGATGTTCCGGATAGCTTCACTTGGAAATTGACACAAAACGGGGTATTTACAGTTAAATCTATGTATGAAGACTTAATGAATGATCATACTAGATTCTTACAAACATACTTGTGGAAATTGAAAATTCCGCTGAAAATTAAGGTCTTTATGTGGTTCCTTCATAAAAAAGTTGTGCTTACTAAAGATAATTTAGCGAAACGAAATTGGAAAGGTGACTCTCGTTATTCCTTTTGTGGGAATAACGAAACTGTTCAACATTTATTTATTTCCTGTCCATTTGCACAACTGATTTGGAGAGTTGTTTTCTGTACCAACAATATTCCTCCCCCCACCAATATTACTAATATGTTTGGGAATTGGCTGAATGGGGTAGATAAAAAGACCAAAGATAGGATACGTATCGGCGTTTCTGCTATTTGTTGGTCGATTTGGAATTGTAGGAACAATCTTGTTTTTAACAGGAAAGAATCTTTTCATGTCTTACAGGTTATCCATATGGCGGTGCACTGGATCCAACTATGGGCCTTCTTGCTATCTACGGACCAGCGAGACCTTATGGTAGCTGGATGCACGCGACTCCTGTTGGTGGCACAGGAGTTTTTCTACCGGCATACGTGGCAGCATACTAGTTTACTTTCGTAGTGCGCTAGAGGCTTTGCTTTTATCCGGTTGAGGCTTGTCTCAATCTTCTTTGTGATTGTTTGAGATGTAAAACTATAATTGACATAAACTTGGTAATAAATGGTTGTGTGCATCACTCGATGCAGAGGCCGGGACATCCCCATTTCTAAAAAAAAAACTTCATTATGGTTTTGTTAGCAACTGTCTGCGGGTTTTCTGGCCAGCTTGCATTGTTCCAGAGCTGTGGTCGAGGTATATACAGCTAAGGTCTCGATATTTGGCGTACACGGATCAAGTGGTTCCTCGATCGGCCGTGCATCAAGAATCTAACCGCGGATTCATCTCCCCAAGGAAACCTGATGAATTAACAGGTCAATCTTGCAGGCATGCAAGCATGGTCCAAGAAAGGCGAAGAGAGAATCAAGATCGACCTACAAGTTGCCCACCCTTTGTGATGATGAAAAACACTTTTTTTCGAACTGGGGAACGAAGCTCCTGCCTATGCATCGAAACGATGCACACAACTTTTTTATTGCATAATTCAAAAAGATACAAAGATAACAAATCCGAGACCACATGTCTCGCGACAGAAACTACTAGTTCGCTGTTTCTTTTTTAAAAATAGGAGGCTTAATTGGTCACCATGAAGAACACATATTTGCGCGCTGTTTCTTTGTAAAAATAGGAAACCTAGGAAAGACAGATGAGAAGTCCTCGGTTGTTGCACTTGTACCAGAATACATTTCAATCTATCCATGGGTTCAGTTCACCGGGACACAGCCACTGTGGTCACGGTCCAAGAAGATGAAGTGTCTCGACCCTAGCAATTTGCCCGAAATAATGCCGATTTTAGTTGCCTTTCCGGGCAACTTGCAGATAGCAACAAGTTCGAAGCATAATATAGCTAGCTATTCATTGTTTAAGACTAGTAGATCAAGTGGCCCCCTTAACTGTGAACCATAATAATACAGTGTGATGTGCTAATCTAGCAATGGGTTCAGCTCCCCTAAGCTACCTGAATCTATACCTAATATAAAAGGCAGTAAGGCTTCTTCTCGTCCAACTTTTTTTTTTCTGGTTTTGCCCCTGCCAACTCAGCCGTATTACACCAAATGCCACCGCTGAGTGGAACTGAACGGTTCGGCGGTTTATGAAACTAGTTGCTTTGCACGTGCAACGCACGACTCATAAATAAACTTGATACATGTGAAACTTGGGTCAAAGTGAATCCATAGGAAAGCTGAAAAAACTGACTACGTTTTTTTATATCTAACTATAACAATTATTGAGTGTTTGACGTGTATATAAAGCCGACATTTTCTATTTTTTGACAGTTGAATAAGTCATTTGGTCGAAGGACTATACATGTACCCTGTATTTTTTGGCATCAGATTTTCCATTGCAGCTGGACCTGGGGTGTGAACGACTGTCTGAATATTGTGAGCTTTATTAATTCAAAATCAGAATCATACAATTTGCATAAGCACTGTCATTAGGGAAAGTTTGGGAGAAACAATGTATGTTGAAAAAAAGACGCAAAAGGAAATAAGCACGCCGATCTCATGAAAGATAGGAGTGATCTCGATTCTACACTTATACAAGACTGTCATGTGAATTAATATTTGACTTGCTTGGAGATCCGTATCTTCAATTACTTAAGCACTTTGTTTCCAAAATATAGCTTGTATGTAGCGGTAAGTAGGTCGTCGTACCCTCTTCTTGTCAAACAACTCATTTAGCTGGACAACCATGCAAGCAAAAACATGTTTGATTTACCTTGTACTCTAATAAAGCAAACATACTAAGTTTTTTCAGCTAATGTTCATACCTTCATTTTCAGGGTTGCTTACCATTCATAACTTCCCGCTAAATAACTTCCCTAAAAGAACATCTATAAGCTCAACATTATCCTGCCCAGCAACATATTTTTATCAAAATTCAGTAAATAATTTACATCTGATCATCAGGTGCACTTTGTTCTCTGAAAATTGCAGAGATTTATTTTGTCATAGAACACTGATGGATACAGTAACACAAATATGTGGCAAGAAAATAAAATGATTATATGGGTCAGTATAGACATGAACGGTTTTCAAGAGAAAATATATAACTTTATAGATCACATGGTGAGTGTCTGCGTTGCAGTATGTCCTAACTAATACATACCCCAAATGCCAAACCTGAAGAGGGCAAACAAACGCAATTCCTACCACCCCAATTTATGTACATGTACCTATCTCTTTTCTTGAAATAAAAGATGTGTCGCCTCCAATTAAGTGTATCAATTGAGGTAACACTAAATAGCAAAAAATAACAGATTTGTCCCCTCTAGTATCCTTTAATATAGTATTATTCGGAGACACAAAACAGGCAAAGAAAGATGTGAATTAGCAACCACGGTTGAGAGCAATGGAGAAAGCATAGCAGTTGTGCTCCTAGTAGAGGATACTTATGCTGAAGTAACACAAATCAACTGGCCGGTTATCAAATCGTCCTCGCGTGGTGTCCTTTTTTCTGGTACATAGAAAACAAATTGCTCGATCGAAGCTGTGTACAGAAAATATGTCACCACGGTGATAAAATCAAGCGTGAGTGCGTGACCATGCAGGTATGCAGCTATGTGCAAAATCAGTAATCGGAAGATCAAGCTTGTTATAGACTCCTACCATGCATGCAATTTCACAGTTAATGGTTATACCATTGGTCGAAGCACAGTTAATGGTTATACCATCAGATTAGAAAAAAATAGAGCGTGATGCCTAGCTGCGATCTGATGGAGACTTCTCATGGTCTAGCTTAACTCCGCTGGCTTCGAAGATGAAGCAGTCCATGGCGTGCGCGGCGGCGAGGACGTCCTGAACGACTGAACGTCGTGTGCTTCGGTGCCCTGGATCCACGCATGTACGGCGAGGATGAAATTGTGTGGCTGGGTGCGTTCGGCTGGTACAGGGACGTGCATTGAGCACGGCGTTTGTGTCGGCGTTCCGGCGTTTAGGCCAGCCTCCCGGCGTGGAGCGCAGCCACGTTTGGCCGACCGGCGAGAAGGACGGTGTGGCGCTCCCGTGCAGGCCAGGCCGTCGCTGGACTCGAACCCACGTTTGGCCGGCCGGCGAGACAGACGGCGCGGCCCTCCCGTGCAGGCCGTCGCAGCCATGTTTGGCCGGCCGGCGAGAAGGACGGCGTGGCTCTCCCGTACAGTCCGTCGCTGGACTCGTAGCGACGTTTGGCTGGCCGGCGAGAAGGACGGCGTCGACGACTGCTGGTGTTGCTTGAGCGTGGTGTCCCGTCTGGATTGAGCACATGTGCGTTCACAACGGTGGAGGCATCTATCTCTCCCAAATCTTGGTGCCCAAACGCGCCCGCGCGCCAACGACGGCGGCTTCCTATGGTCGATTGCGTCGAGAGCGGCGGCAGGGCCAATCAGCGACGGAACGTTTTGTTTTTAGCGATGGCAAATCCTGTAATTATCACGAAACGAAAAGATATGTTGAGTTGTCAAACATTGGAGCAATCTGGATCGTTGCCTAAATATTGAAGGACTCAGATTTAATATATCAACACAAATTTGCTCTTTTAATAATAGTATAGATCAACCCGCACTTTATCTCAGAGGCCCCAATCTCTTCCGGCTACCCCGCCGTAATCGATCTGCCGCCGCTTCCGGCGCAGCCCGACCCGTGCCTCGCGCTTGCGCGCCCGGCGGCATCTCTGGCGCGGGGCCATAGACGAGCTCAACCGCGTCTGCACAAGTCCACTCAAGCTGGGATTCGCCGCCATCCCATCTCATACATCCCGTGCGGCTCTGGCTGCGCGTTCGGTTAATATGGTTAATTCGGTTCGGTTTATACGGTTTTTTTATTTATACGGTTTCAATACTTCGATAAATACGGTTTTGTACGAGAATACGGTTCGGTTTCGGTAATAACCATTTAATTTCGGTTCGGTTTCGGTAATAACCAAATTAACCTAAGTTGACGCGAATTTTAAAATGACAATTTCTTTTTGTGGCCATATATTACAAAATAACGGAATAGACTATAAAATTAATAGGCATATGATCCAAAGTAACCAAATAACCCATAAAGTTAATAAAAGTCTATACAAGTAGCAAATCACATTCTACAAGTAACCCGTAAAGTTAATAAAAGTCAATAAAAGTAGCAAATTAATAAAAGTTAATACGCATTTCGTTTTTTTTGGTTAACCATTCGGTTTTCGGTTATTAACCGTATTAACCGCAAGGCATATGGTTAGCTATTTTACTAACCGTAACCTTAACCGGAAACAAAAATAACCACAATTTCAGTTCGGTTTCGGTTTTTTCAGTTCGGTTTCTCGGTTTTCAGTTAACCGCGCACAGCCTTACGTGCGGCCACCGACGACCCCATCACCTGCATCTGACGCAGCTGGCGGCACGTCCATCCCCTGCATCCCGCGTGGCTTGCGGAGGCCCCACCAATCCCATCTAGCAGCCACGAGCAGCTCTCAAGCCGGAGGAGGCTACCCAGGCGCGGCCGCTGCACGCCCAAGACCGCGACCTCCGCCTCTGTCCGGCAGCTGCACTTGCGCGATGCGGCCGATGCCATGTCGAGCGATGCAGATCAGCTCAAGGGCACGTACATACAACTATGGCAACTGCAGCTGAAGTGCATAGATTGAACCCAAGCAACTCACGTTTGCAGCATCATCTGTCTCTCCTTCCGACAGACAGCACATGCCCGATCTGTTGATGATTTGCTTCCAATATTATGTAGAGAAACACGGGGAACTTTAGAAGTACTAAAGTTTCTGGTTATAAGTAGTGCAGTCAATTTGTTTGTTGATTTGCATACAATAACTGAACTACTCTTTCAGCGTTGTTCATTCATATATGAGAGCAGATGCCTTCGTTTTCTTGCATTATTTTTCTAGCTTTTGATCTCTGTTCTTCTCATTTCCCTGATAAGTAAAAGTCAAAATTATGAACAATAATCCAAATGATGGCATGTGAAAAGAACAGTTCCTACTTGATTGCTAATTATTTCTCTGTTTCTTTGTAGGGTAGTAACAGACATTACTGCCAAATGAGTACGGAAGTACAAGTAATCACTTGGTGGATTCACCATGCCCTGCTCGTATGCTTCTGCATGATATTTGCCGGTCAAAAGTTTTAATCAGTTTTTGTGCAAGCATCAAGGATAAAGCACCACAAAAGCATGATTTTGGTCCCCGATATATGTTCATGCTGACATGTTAGTTACTCCTTAGTACTCACATCAGTTCTCATATTTGGATATGCTAATATTGTGGAACTTATATTAAGATATGCAGAGGTAGAATATTATTTGATGATTTAAATCTCTATATACATAATTTAGTGCGTGAATGGTTTATTAATCTTGAAAAAGTCGGCCTATGTAGGAATGGGTCGAGGCAAAAAAAAAAAAAAAAGCCAAATTCTTTGCTTTTTCAAATGGAATCAAAGCCAAATTCTTTGGCGGCTTAACAAGATTTGATTTGTTAGTGATCTCCATATAATTAAAAAACTTAGTCATTTTCTTGTCGACTAAAAAGTTTATGTGTGTTAATTTCGTTACTTTCTTGTCGACTGAAGATTTGAAAAATAATTGGCAAGATTTTATTTCTCTTTCCATAAAGGTTGTTGTGTAGATGTATAGTGGAACATTAAGAGTACGAAATTGTGAGTACATGCAATATATTTTCAAGGGTCATTTTGATATGTCAGTGTCAACTTTAAAATTGGGCCAAAATTTGGACCCGTTGCAACGCACGGGCACTTTACTAGTCATAATAAAGGTCTTGGTCCAGGAAGATGAGGAGAAAAATTTAGCCCAAGTGGACAGCGGCCGGCGGGGTGTACTTGCAAGCTGTGTGCTTTGAAAGTTTGAAATGGTGGTTCATTTAGAAGCTGGTGTCCTTCACGCCTTGCAACTATCAGCAGCATGGGCTACAAAGAGTTCGATCGACAGATTTGATGTAAACGATTGGAGCAACACAAGTTGCATTGATTCATTCTGAGACGATGTTTAATTTGCTTGTCTTCTCCAACTAGTAATTAACACCTATAGGAAGGGGATAGTTTATCTAGCTGGTTTCAATGCCTCTTTGATGATTCGATCTGTCCGTCGATCTGATCCGTGATCAACAAATTTACCTCATATGGTTCGTTGTTGCATGGTGATAACTTAAAACCTAACTTCTTAATTTAAACCGTCGTTGAACATTTCAAACCACTCTTCCAAAAGTCAAAATCGTAATATGAAATATAATTACGCCGGTTCGTCTTTCAACAGGCCACCTACACTCAACGCGTGAACGCCGAAGAGTAAACCATTGATGCATGCATGTTGTGTCGTACGTCGCCGGCATCCATCGATCAATAGCGACCTATTTTGTAGTTGAACAAGAAACGGACAAGGTTAATTACCAGCGAAATGGACGGACGCTCCTGTCATGCATGCATTAACCTGAACTACCTCTATGACAGCCAACGGTTCTTCCTCACTCGTACTTCATTATGGTTTTGTTAGCAACTGTCTGCGGGTTTTCTGGCCAGCTTGCATTGTTCCAGAGCTGTGGTCGAGGTATATACAGCTAAGTTCTCGATATTTGGCGTACACGGATCAAGTGGTTCCTCGATCGACCGTGCATCAAGAATCTTACCGCGGATTCATCTCCCCGAGGAAACCTGATGAATTAACAGGTCAATCTTGCAGGCATGCAAGCATGGTCCAAGAAAGGCGAAGAGAGAATCAAGATCGACCTACAAGTTGCCCACCCTTTGCGATGATGAAAAACACTTTTTTTTCGAAATGGGGAACGAAGCCCCAGCCTATGCATCGAAACGATGCACACAACTTTTTTATTGCATAATTCAAAAAGATACAAAGATAACAAATCCGAGGCCACATGCCTCGCGACAGAAACTACTAGTTCGCTGTTTCTTTTTTAAAAAATAGGAGGCTTAATTAGTCACCATGAAGAACACCTATTTGCGCGCTGTTTCTTTGTAAAAATAGGAAACCTAGGAAAGACAGATGAGAAGTCCTCGGTTGTTGCACTTGTACCAGAATACATTTCAATCTATCCATGGGTTCAGTTCACCGGGACACAGCCACTGTGGTCACGGTCCAAGAAGATGAAGTGTCTCGACCCTAGCAATTTGCCCAAAATAATGCCGATTTCAGTTGCCTTTCCGGACAACTTGCAGATAGCAACAAGTTTGAAGCATAATATAGCTAGCTATTCATTGTTTCTCAAGAGAATAGCGGGCTGGCGAGGGAAACCCCTTTCCTATGCAGCAAGGGTCACTCTAATTAGGTCTTGTCTTGCTAGTATCCCAATTTATTTGCTGTCCTTCTTCAAATTCCTCAAGTGGGCTTTGGAGCTTATCAATTCACATATGTCTCACTGCCTTTGGAATGACACCAAGGAAAAAAGAAGAATCCATTTAGCTAACTGGGAGTTGGTTTGTATGCCGAAGGGTTGTGGAGGTCTAGGCATTCCCAACCTTAGGGATCTTAACCTTTGCCTCTTAGCTTCTTGGGTCAAGAGATATATCTGTGGGGAAAATAAGCTTTGGAAAGCAATTATTGATACTAAATATAAAACTGACAAGCCAAACATTTTCTGTAGCCCTATCTTTTTTTTTTTGCGATAAAATTGGGAGCTTTATTAATCAGAAATAGGATTACAATCAGCAGCCAGAAGGTCTGTTAGAGCGTCAGGAGCATCTTGTAACCACAAGTCGGTTTGATGCTCAGCTCGCGATAGATAAGCTAGACGATCTGCAACCCTATTATTTGTTCTTTTGATAACTTCTATAACAAGCTCCCTTCCTCCCCCTACACTCTCCTTGATATCCTTGACCAGATGTCCTATATGTGATCTGTCCATAGTCCCCTGCTTCACTACCTTTGCAAGGTTTGCACAATCAGTTTGAATCACCAGAGGTTGAGCTGTGTAAACCAACGCCATCCCAATTCCTTCTCTAAAGGCGAGTGCTTCGGCCTCCAGGGCATCACGGCAGTGGCTATGAAATTTACAAGAAGCTAGTACAAAATCTCCCCTTGTATCACGAATAACAGTAGCCGTCCCCGCCATTCCTAGACCTGGATCATATGAGGCATCAACTGAAACTGCTAGCCAGCCATCAGGTGGTTTCGGCCACTTTGACACTTCCAGTTTTTGTACATTCTTTCCCCGCCTTTTCTTTCTGAAATTTCCATCAATGACCGACTTCCCTTTTAGCAAGTCCTTTCCGTCTTTAGCTTCAAGATGCATCAAAGAATCAACATAGCTTTGGAGGAACAAACGTGAAGCTTCTAAAGGAGCTTCCTTCTTGCCATGGATAACCTCATTCCGATTATGCCAGTTTCTCCAAATGATCATAAGAACACGCACCCGTGTATCATCATCCAAAGTAACCAGAAGGTCAAACAACCATTCAGGTCCAGTGTGTAATATTTCTTCCTTCTCTGGAATATCCTAGATTTCTTTCATAGCATCCCAAAGCGCCGCCGCTCTTGGAGAGAAAATCACAGCATGGAAACCATCCTCTTCAGTACAGCCGCATCTTTGACACACACTATCAACCTCCATATGCTTGTGCTTTTTTGTTACTCTCGTTGGTAGACCTCCAACCAGCAATTTCCATGCACAGATTTTAACTTTCTCGGGTACTTTAATCCTCCAGAACATCTTCCAAACAGGTCTATCACCATTAGGTCTAGAGCTTGTCGACACACCCCATTGTGGTTTAAGTTTTTCATCCACACCAAGATGGTACGCACTCCGGACTGTAAATATTCCAGTCTTCTCTAAATCCCACGCCACAAAATCTTCCGCTAGTCTAGGAGACACCCTTATCTTCAGAATTTCAGCTACATCCGCAGGTATCATGTGCCCATTCAGCAGCTCCTCATTCCATGAACCATCCACTCGGAGTAATTGTGCTACTCTTGTCAAACGACAATTGCCCCTTAGTGATAATGGTTTGCGAGAACTAGCAGCTCGTGGGATCCAAGGATCCCTCCAGATCTTCACCAACTGTCCATTCCCAATTCGCCATATGACACCCTTTTTCAATAATTCCAGTCCATATTCAATTCCCTTCCACACTGGTGATGAATTTACAGGAAAGACAGTATCCAGTAAACTCCCACTTCGGTAATACTTTGCTTTCAGGAGGCGGGCACATAAGCTCTTCGGTCTGATCACCAATCTCCAAGCTTGCCTAGCAAGTAGAGCTTGATTAAAGACCCTCATATCTCGGAAGCCTAAACCCCCACGGTTCTTTGGGCGTATCATTTTCTCCCATGCAACCCAGTGGGTCTTGTGCTTCCCATCTTCCACCCCCCACCAATAGCTTCTAATCAACTTCGTGAGATCATCACACACCGACAAGGGCAGCTTAAAGACGCCCATAATATACGTCGGTATAGCCTGTGCAATTGCCTTGATTATAGTTTCTTTTGCTGCCACCGACATCATCTTATCTCCCCAATCCACCATTCTTTTACAAAGATGCTCCAGGAGTGTTTGCAATCTTCCCCGGTGCATACGCCCCTCCGGTACCGGTAAACCGAGGTATTTATCCTCAAATTGGCCTGCTTGGACTTGCAAAATCGCCCTAACCCTCTCATGTGCCTCCTCGGTACAAGCTTCACCAAAGAAAACACTGCATTTTTCCGGGTTAATTAGTTGTCCTGTACCTCGCGCATACCTCTCCAGAATATCCTTTACCAACTTTGCTTGATCTTCTGTTGCCTTCAAAAACATCAGTGTATCATCCGCAAACAACAAATGAGAGATAGCTGGTGCAGACCGACATAGTATCACCGGTTTTAGTCCCCTGTTTCGTACAGCCTCCTGGATCAAGCTTGTCAACGAATCAGCAACAAAAAGGAATAAAAGCGGTGATAACGGATCCCTTGGCGTAGTCCCCGTGTCGGCGAGAACCAATCCAACAATTTTCCATTGAACTTGACAGCAAAGCGTACCGTAGTTACGCATTGCATAATCCATCTTACCCAGGTTGTTGAAAAGCCAATTTTTACCATTGCTTGTTCAAGAAACGACCAGTCCACCCGATCATATGCCTTGGACAAGTCCAGTTTGTATGCACAGCTCGCCGTCTCCGGATTCCTCTCCTGCTGAATATGATGTAACACTTCAAACGCAACAATAACGTTATCAGTGATCAGCCTTCCCGGGACGAATGCGCTTTGACATTCAGATATTAAATCATCGAGTATGAGCCGCATCCGATTCACCATGCATTTGGATGCAATTTTATATAGCACGTTGCATAGAGAAACCGGCCTGAAGTCCTTCATGCATTCCGGTTGGTTGTTCTTGGGAATAAGAACAATTACCGTGTCATTTACTCCTTCAGGCATCACACCTGTCGAGAAGAAACACTTAATCGCCTTAATGATGTCTTCCTTTAACGTGGCCCAATTCCTTTGATAAAAACGAGCTGGCAGTCCATCAGAGCCCGGAGCTTTCAATGGACCTATTTGGAAAAGGGCATCGCTAATCTCCTCATCCGAAAACTCTTTTGTGAGCATTTCATTCATCTCCTCTGTAACCCTCCCCTCCAACATATCCAGAATTACATGCGGATCCAAAGTCGGATCTTTTGTATATAGCTCCTTAAAATATGAAGACGCCATTCTTTCCATCTCTGATGGTGTGGTACACACCGTACCATCATCTCTTTTCAGATTTTTAACATGATTTTTCCTAGCTCGCCACACTGCCTTCTGGTGGAAATATTTTGTGTTTCTATCCCCCTCCTTCAGCCAAGAAATTCTACTTCTTTGCAACCACATCATTTCCTCTCGGTATAAGAGTTCATCCATCCTCTCCATCTTCCTCCGAATAATCTCCCGATCAGCATTCGCTTGGTTCAAACTAGCCAGTTCCAACCTCAGCTTCTCAAGCTCTCGCCGGACATGCCCAAATTTTTGCTTGCTCCATACATTCAATTCTGCCATAACTTGTTTAAGTGAGCATGCCACTTCTCCAAGATCACCTTCCTTTCTCACGTTACCCCAAGCATTGGAGATTATTTCCGGTAACGTAGAGTCTCTTTCCCACATTATCTCATACCTCATAACTCGTTTGTAAGGTTTCGCATCTCCTTGGCCGAGCCGAAGTAAGAGCGGTACATGATCTGATCTAGACGATACTAGATGTTCCACCTCTGCCATTGGAAAACGATCCCTCCAATCCATATTGGCACACACACGATCCAGCCTCACTTTGACGTTCCGGTCACCTTGCTGCCGATTGTCAAAGGTGTATGGAAAGCCTTTAAACCCAATATCAGAAAGCTCACAAGCATTTAGAGCATCCCTAAACGCACTCATTTGTCCCTCTGGCCTAGCACGTTGCGAACAGTGCTCATGTTGCCACATTGCTTCATTAAAATCCCCGGCCACCATCCAAGGTAGCGACGAAGCAGTGCTCAGATCACTCAATAACTCCCACATAAGATGACGGTTTTCCACACGTGGTTCGCCGTACACAAAGGTGACTCTCCAAGGATCAGCATTCGGTCCTTCTCTCACACAAACATCAATAAATCTACTACCTTTACCTAGCACCTCCACCACCAACGATTCATGCCAGAAAAGAGCAATACCGCCGCTGCGCCCATCACTCCCAACAGCTTCAAAGCCCTTCAAGCCAAGACGAACACACATTAACTTCATCCGTTCTTCAGTTTGCCTCGTTTCACACAGAAACACGAGGCCGGGGTTGTACTTTTGGCACAGATTCTGTGCCTCACGAACTGTCCGGCGGTTCCCCGCCCCCCGACAGTTCCATATGAAGGAATCCATTAGGCAACAATGAACTGAACTCAGTTTCTAATCCGAAGAGTCAATCAGCTGTAGCGCGACTCGGATCAGATCACGCTGTACCTCAATCAACCAAGAACAACTTCAACCAACTCGAAATCTGACACGAAGAAACTCACCTCTGGTTCGAGACCAGGGGAGGAAAGAAAACTCAACGCTGGACTGAATCCAGGAGAGGAAGGAGACCCTTAACGGGGACAAGAATCAGCTGGCCTCGCCAATCATCAGGAGGACCGGCCGCCGGTGGCAGCAGCGGTAAACCCTAGATCGCCCTCATAATCGCCCTCATAATCGATGTAGCCCTATCTTGAATTCCTCCCGGTTTTGGAAGGGATTCATGTGGGCAGCAAAGGCAGTCAAATTTGGCTATAGATGGGCTGTGGGTGATGGATCCAAGATCAAATTTTGGGAAGACACTTGGTTCGGAGTCTCTCCACTTTCTGTCCAGTTTTGGGACCTTTACACAATTTGTAATGAATCGCTTGCGACGATTCAGCAGGTTTTAGGTGGGGGGATGTTAAGCTCACCTTTAGGCGGAATTTCAGCCCTGACCTCATGCAGCAATGGTATGAACTAGAGCAGATTGCTGCCAGCGTCACCCTGTCAAATGATTGCGACTCCTTGATCTGGTCTTATACCACTAATGGTGTGTATTCGTCTAGTACAATGTACAACATCATTAGTTTCAGAGGGGTCACTCGTGTGTTTACGCCGGTAGTTTGGTCACTGGTCATACCGCCACGGGTGCAGATTTTCCTTTGGCTCTTGTCAAACAACAAACTTATGACAAGAGACAATATGTTGAAGAGAAACATGCAAAAACCGGTAGAATGTACCTTCTGTAGTGAAGCAGAGACTATTTCTCATTTATTCTTTAGCTGTATTGTTTCAAAGAACATTTGGGCAAAAGTTTCTGAGTTCTTTGGCATTAGACTCGGATCTGATTATACTTCCATAGCCAGGTTTTGGATTTCAAATAAAAGACATTCAGCTCTAAATGCAATTTGTGCTACGGTACTTTGGTGTATTTGGAAGCACCGAAATGCCTTGATATTTGATGGTATTCCCTGGTTATGTATGAAACAGATCTGGTGGCTAATACTCAGGACAGTCAAGAAGTGGAGGTTATTCTTCAAGCAGTCCATGCTGGATCTGGTGGACAAATTCTCCCTGATGGTGATGAAGATTCTAAAATAAAGGAACACTCTGCCGTGGGGGTGATCGAAGACCTGAATACTCTGTCGCTGTCCAAGCAAACCACAAGCTTCGCTCCCGCAACACCTCCATGCTTCGGCCAGATGATGGCGCCCCGACACCTCCTCTCTGGACCAGCTGCTGGGGGAGGCTGCTGCTGCCTTCGGAGCTACTGCCGCCGCAGGAGACAAAGAAGAAGATGTTGGAGGTGGTGGAGCAGTACCGAGCTTTGCGCTGATTTCTGTTAGTGTCCCTGCTGCTCAAGCTGGAAACTGTAGAAGTTGATATACTGTTTAAACTTTGCTAGACTCGTTTAGCCTTGCACCTCCTCTGTTTGAGCTTCGATCGTTTATTTCCTTTATCAGGCTTTCCGTCTTAGCTGCTTGACAGAATATTTTCGGACCTGTAATAACTCTGGTTTCGTTCGATAATGGAACCGGGAATCCCATCTGGGACCCTTTAATTCTAAAAAAAGCTATTCATTGTTTAAGACTAGTAGATCAAGTGGCCCCTTAACTGTGAACCATAATAATACAGTGTGCTGTGCTAATCTAGCAATGGGTTCAGCTCCCCTAAGCTACCTGAATCATAATAAAGGTCTTGGTCCAGGAAGATGAGGAGAAACATTAAGCCCAAGTGGACAGCGGCCGGCGGGGTGTACTTGCAAGCTGTTTGCTTTGAAAGTTTGAAAAGGTGGTTCATTTAGAAGCTGGTGTCATTCACGCCTTGCAACTATCAGCAGCATGGGCTACAAAGAGTTCGATCGACAGATTTGATGTAAACGATTGGAGCAACACACAAGTTGCATTGATTTATTCTGAGACGAGGTTTAATTTGCTCGTCTTCTCCAACTAGTACCTCTCTCATATGGTTCGTTGTTGCATATATGGTGATAACTTAAAACATAACTTCGTAATTAATTTAAACCGACGTTGAACAATTCAAACCACTCTTCCAACAGTCAAAATCAAAATATGAAATATAATTACGCCGGCTTGCCGGTTCGTCTTTCAACAGGCCACCTACACTACGCGTGCACGCCGAAGAGTAAACCATATTATTGATGCATGCATGTTGTCTCGTACGTCGCCGGCATCCATCGATCGATAGCGATCTTTTGTACAGTACTAGTTGAACGAAAAATGGAAAAGGTTAATTACCAGCGACACGGACGCTCGCTCCTGTCATGCATGCCACCGGTCGGGGGCAGGAGAGGAAACGCGGCAGGCAGCAGGTTCATTGAACGAACGCCGGCCGAGCCGGAGAGACGTCGTCGCAGACGTACGTATGATGCACCAGCGATAGCTACCAGGAAATCTGGAATGGATCACGCGAGAAGAAAACGGTTGTTTCTAGGACCAGCTCTGGTATAAACGATAGCAAAGAAACGATGAAGAAAGCGAAAAATCAACCAACAGGAACACGAGATTTAATGTGGAAAATCTCTCCAACAATGGAGGAGAAAAAATCTCGGGCGCCAGCCATCAATAGTTCACTATATCGGATGAGGTTACAAACGCCGGAGATTTACAACGTGCGACTTGGCTTACAAGTTTTTTTTGCCTTTCCAAACATATCAAGCACGCCGTCAGTGTATTATGAAATGGTACTAGGCTACTAGTCTCATACAGCGGCTCCCCTGGTCGTACTAAAGTATTGTGGAGTAGTGAAATGCAGATCGATCCATATGCTTGGGTTCAGATCACCCGGACAGCCCAACTAAGGAGACTACGTACAGACCAAGGAGATGAAGCATCTAGTAGCCATTTTCTACGCAGAAGGAGACTTTAAATTGCCTTTCTGGGCAGCCCTATATACCAGCTGCAACTGCAAGGAGTAGTATTTCTCTAGCAACTTGCGAGAGCTTAGATTGAGAAACAGCTCACGCATTTCATTGTTTAGAACGAAGACCAAGTTCCCCTCCGTTCTTACTTGGTCATGAGTGCTCCCCGATGCAAAGCAGGGTATACGTACGTAGATTAAGACGTCTGGGTCCAAAGCTGTTCAGTTCAACGAAAGATGAATCGAAGAGTTGAAAGTTGTTCAGGTCTCTTTCTTTTCTGCATGTTTTCAGAAGTTTCTTAGGCACGAACGAACATGGAAATTTGTGATTAATTTTCCTTGGAATATTTTGAATCGACGGGCGCCTATGTGATTAAGGGCTCCTTTGATTCAAAGGAAAATAATAGGATTCATAGAGGATTTTATCCTATAGGAAATTTCCTACGTTAGTAGTTAATTCATATGATTAGTTCCTATAGAATTTTTTTCCATAGGAATCTTTGTACAACAATCCATAGGAATTCTAGCATTTACTCCAACCTCTTTTTACAATTCTTTTGCCATCAAACACATAGTACTCTTCCTATAGGATTCAACTAGACATGACATTTCAATCCTATGGGTTTTCTATTCTTACACTTTTCCTATCATATGAATCTTTGTGAAATCAACAACAATGACGACACGCATGGTCGATCAAGGACAAATTGTCAAACCAAGTAATTAGTCTAGCATCGTTGTTATTTAAGGGCGCCGGCCGGAGCCCGGGGAGTTGAGGAGCTCATACAATGGATTTTCCATGTCACAGACGACAACACATCGACAAATTAAAATAGCTACACCGGGTCCAAAGAGGCGGCCTTATCGAATGAATCTCCGAAGAAAACTGCCCCGTGGAGCGACTTCGGAATCGTCGATGAACAAGGGCTCATATACTAGCCGCACTGGTTCCTTTTTTTCATATTTAAACGTACACACATGCACTTGCGCGGCGGTTAGGTCCCCAGGGGCACATGAAGCTCTGAGGTGGCCTCTCATCGATCCATTTTTTCAACAAGACCTTCTTTGATTCAAAGTAACTTTATAGAATTTTTTGATTCATAAAATAGGAAAAATGTTGGAATAGGAAGTCTATAGGATTGGGTGGCATGTTTAAGTGAATTCTACGTGAAGAGAGATTCTCTTTGATTGTGTCAAAGGAATTTTCCATGAGGTTGAACATCATGCTTTTTTCCTGTAGAATTTACACTACAACATTTCTATGGGATTAATTTCTATAGGATGTATCCCTGCAAAATTTTTGGATAGGATTAATTTCTACAACATTCCTATAGTAACCAATCATGCCATTCCTTTGAATCAAAGGACCCTAAGATTTTTGAAAGATTTTATCATATAGGAATTATTTCTACGTTGGTCGTTTGATTCAGAGGATTGGTTCCTATATGAATTTTTCCCATAGCAATTATTGTACTACATCCCATAGGAATTCTACCATTCACTCCTACCTCTTTTTATAATTTCTTTACTTTTCGTTTGACATCAAACACAATTGCCCTTCCCAAAGGATTTAGCTAGACATAACATTCCAGTCTTATGGATTTTCTGTTCCTACATTTTCCCTATCATATGAATCAAAGGAGGCCTAAGTGTTCGAGAGAAAAATCTCACAAAAAATTTGAATTATCATTTTCTCCATTACATATTAATTGTCGTCGATTGATTAGTTGTCATCAACAATTAATAGTGAAACGAGTCAGTATCACTAGTACAGAACGACACATCGGAAACGGGCCAAAAACCCCTTCGGCAACGGAGAAAGGGTCCGTGTCCCCGCCTCTGTCACTGATGTGAAGCCTCACAATGGCAACGGAGGAGATAAACCGTTTCTGATGTATTTAACATTAGACACGGAGTTTTGCTAATAACCGTTTCTAATAAGGGTTACAGGAAAACAAAAAAAAAACACGGTGACGGGCTGTGCCATCGATGGAGCCCCGCTCCATGCGACTAGACGGCCGCCCGGTCGTCACCGTATTCCTGTACGTCCTGCTTTACAAAAGTTCATCAGTGCGCGTGGCTGGAGATCTGCTCCTATGTCTTCACGGCCGCCAGATGAACATCTACTGTCTTTCCTGCTGCGCAAAATGTACTGCTCCTGGTGACGGCACCGTGTATGGAGCCCCCCTCATAGGTCTTCACGGCAGCAGCATCGTCACCAAGCATCCACCAAGCACTTGAAACAACGAATATTCTTTGTTAAAAACAGCAAACAAAGCTAATAAACAGAGCCAATAAGTAGTAAACAAAGCAAACCGAGCTAAATACATAGCTGAAGAGCTAACTAACAGAGCAAACCAAGCTAAATAATTAGCTAACATAGCAAATACATAGCTGAACAGAGCTAACTAACAGAGCAACCCGAGCTAAATAAGTAGCTAACATAGCAAATACATAGCTGAACAGAGCAAACCGAGCTAAATAAGTAGCTAACATAGCAAATACATAGCTGAACAGAGCTAACTAACAGAGCAAACCGAGCTAAATAAGTAGCTAACATAGCAAATACATAGCTAAACAAAGCAAACCGATCTAAATAAGTAGCTAACATAGCAAATACATAGCTGAACAGAGCTAACTAACAGAGCAAACTGAGCTAAATAAGTAGCTAACATAGCAAATACATAGCTGAACAGATCTAACTAACAGAGCAAACTGAGCTAAATAAGTAGCTAACATAGCAAATACATAGCTAAACAAAGCAGACCGAGCTAAATAAGTAGCTAACATAGCAAATACATAGCTGAACATAGCTAACTAACAGAGCAAACCGACTAAATAAGTAGCTAACATAGCAAATACATAGCTAAACAAAGCAAACCGAGCTAAATAAATAGCAACCATAGCAAATACATTGCTGAACAGAGCTAACTAACTGAGCAAACCGAGCTAAATAAGTAGCTTACAGAGCGGTCATTTACCTTAGGCGAGGCGGGGTCGCTTTCCGTCGCGGATTGCGTCCCAGGCGTCGGCGCCGGAGCCACTGCCAGAGGAGACGTCAGAGGAGACCTCATCCTGCTCGAACACCGGAGCGTCCTCCTCCTCCTCCTCATCCTCCTCCTCCGCCGCTGCCGCCGCCGCATCTGGCCCAGGGCCCTGGCCAGGGAGAAGAGAGCGGTCTATGGCCGCCCGGAGCCGCGTCTGGAACAACGCCTCCTCGGCGGCTTCTATCGCGTGCTCGGTGGCGGAGATGCGGATAGCTCTCTACATCGCAGACGGCCGAATGACACCTTCGGCGCGCTCGCGCTCAAAGGAGGCGCGAGAGAGGAGGAGACCGACCTCCAGATCCTCGTCCTCATCGTCCGAGGAGGACGATGAGGACGAGATCCGGGCGTCGGTGGCCGCCGCCGCCGTGGATCCGGATGGGATTTGACGGCTCAGAATGAACTCGCGACCGCAGTCGCCGGGGATCTCGCCCCAGTTGTAGGCGAGATCCGGGCTGCGCCTCGGAGGGTGGGAGGAGTAAGATGCTCCATCCTGACTTCCGGGCTCCGCCATCGATGGGTGAAGTAGGAGAAGAGCGTGTGCGGCTAGGGTTAGGAACTGGGAGAGTGAGACTGAGAGTGAGAGTGAGATACAGTACTGGAGTGGGAGATATTAATACCGGCACCGCTTAATGTGCCTTCACATGGGAAACGGAGATAGACCGATCTCCGTTTCTGATGTGGAAATATCAGCAACGGAGATATTTTTTCCTCCGTTGCCTATATATGAGCAACGGAGATCTTTTCAGCCTCCGTTACCATTGTGTCGGGCCCATCGACGCGCGCACACTCGCGGAAGCGCGCGGAGCTCATTTTTCCGTCGCCTAACTCTTGCCGTTGCCATAGAGGGGTATCCGAGGTGTCGTTCTGTACTAGTGGTATCATTTCCAAAGTGTACAAACCTTTTAAACCAATCTCAAATTTGATTATTTGTTTGAAAGATCTAGTATATATCCATTTGTTCATCATCCTGCTCCTCCACCTGTCACCCTCCCCTCACTCCATCTAGCATCTCTCATATCTTCTCTCTCCCGAGCCCCACTTTGCCCCTTCCTCTCTCGCTCCACTCGCCTCCCTCGAGCATGACACCAACGACCACCACCCTCACCCCTCACCCCGCATGCCCTCGTTATCATGCTCCGCACCCTCATCGCCGCCTTCCGTGCCTCCCCCATAGCTGTTGCCGCCAACTCCTCCTTACGGCGCCACGAGGTTGTGTCAGAGAAATCACATGATTTGGTTAAGATTTTTCTTACACATAATTTGTTTGATGTTAGCAAGATAAAATCATTAGAGTCAAATTGGCGTGCATCCTAAAGAATGGACAGTCACCTGAACAAGGCCTATTTTGATTTGGGTAGATGTTGGCTCTGGACAACAACCAAACATACCATATTGTCTAGAGCACACATTTTTTTCGTACTACCATCTTGTATTTAAGGTGAAGCTAGAATCAACCACTAGGTACTCCCTGGGTCCAAAATGTAAGTTGTCGTTGATTTTTGCTCCCGCTAATCAACAATTTAGAATTTTGACCGTGACTATACTTTTATCATGTAAGGTGAAAGAATTTTTCAAGATAATTGCAACGATACTACTATTTATACATTCAAATCGTGGTCAAAGTCTTGCATTAAAAGCCGTCCAAAATAAAACACGTCTTAAATTTTAGGATGAAGTGATTATATCATACTATTTAGATTTAAAACCGCATTAGGTACGGTGCATTGCACCAAACCTCGCTAATTAAGTAAGCTGATCTCATAGCTAGCTAGGATGGCACACATCATTGATCGAGCTGCGGGTCAGAGAAATCGCAACATGCATGAACATCATCACCGGCCCATGGCGGATTGGTAGCTAGAACATGTCTTTCTTTTAGAAAAAAAGCATACATTGGGTAGAGGACACAAGGCCTGAAAATACACGATAGGTGAAAGCGAAACCCCGTTTCACCTACGTGTGGCCTCGCCAGCAAGCATGGGTACGGTTCACAACGAGAAGATATCTAGTGCTCTTACCCCTTTGGTGCTACCGTGCTACCACAAAAAAAAATCAATTTTAAATGTTTCAAAAAATTGTACGAAAAATTGCAGATGTTCACAAAATATGTTTGTACAACCTCCAACAAGTTTAGCTCCAAATTCGAAATGAACAATGAGAAACAAAAAAGACAAATATGACATGAATAGTGGCATTTTTTGGTTTTGTCTTTTCGTGACACCACCATTAACTTAATGGCTGCGTGCGTGCACGTAAACTTGGCATTGCGGCTCAAAATTATGGGAGAACCTCGTTGGTATTCTCATGTCTGTGGATTGGTATCTTTGTCGTTCTACGGCTTTCTCCAGAAAAGTTCAAGATTGTGTCATGAAAGAAGAAAGAGTTTGAAGATTTGCTCTTTTCTTTTAGACTTTATTTTGTAATCGCTGTAGTCAGCTCATGTATCTCTGCCATGTACTACTCGCTACTATAATATGTGGTATTAATTGTAAAAACACCCTATTCATGCCTGATTTGTCTTTTTTTATCTCAATATTCATTTCGAATTTGGAGCTGAAATTCTTATCTGTTGCACAAACATACCTTCTGAACATCTACAAATTTTCGTAGATTTTTTTAAAACATTTAGAATTACCCTTTTTGGGTGGTAGCACGGTAGCACCCAATGGGTGGTAGCACTAGATATGTTCTCGTTTACAACGAAATACTATGCATTTATTTTACAAACCTAAAAGAAATACTGAAGGTTTGCCGGCCCCGACCAGCATCCCTACATCGATTTCGTTTACTGGATCATTGGCGTTTTTTATATATAAAGAGAATATATTAATAACGATACCAATTACATTCATCCTATGTACCAATATGGTTTTCAAAAATATCAAGAATGCAAACAGTCAAAAAATAAAGAAAAGAGAAAAAAAACTCACCACGGTGATCAATCACTCGCAGCAGCACTCTAATCACCACCAAAACATCCTCCGGACTACAAAAAGATTTCTCCAAAAAGCATCAACGCCTCCGATAAGGGAATAATGCACGAGCGTTGTCATGATCCGATCGAAAGTCTTAGATTTCCACCCTAGAGAAAGTCTGAGTTCTCAAAACTATGTCTTCAATAACGCCATTTCCAGATACAACCAATAAAAGCCAGACATTAGGTTTTCACCCTCAAAATCAAGACTCGGTACTCGAGTAGTGTTGTGGTTGTATCACGGCAGATGCCATAGAATGGCTTAAGTTGGGCCGATGGACGCTGGTGGAACCGGGGAGGGATAGCGCGCTAAGGAGCGCACACGGAAGACACACAAGCACACACGATCTACCCAGGTTCAGGGCCCTCGTAAGGAGGTAAGACCCCTACTCCTGTCTGTCTGTCTCAGTATATCAAGATATGGGAATACACAGGTGCTCCTCGAGCTGTATGCTCTATGCTATGGTGAAGCTCTCAAGGAAGAAGAAGAAAGCTATGGGGAAAAGATCTCTCAGTGCATCGTTGTCTCAGCGCTTCTCCCCGTCTCTCCCTTCACGCAGGAGACCCTGGGCACCTTATATACTGGTATCCCGGGTCACTGGATTGGCGCCGTACATTACACTGCAGCCACGCGCGTCTGCATCATCAGCTCGGTCATGATTGTGTCCTCTGCCACGGACAGGACGTGGCCTGCCCATGCCTCGCACTCTGTTCCCACGTACGCCTGTGGTCAGCAGTAGGTGTGACCGGTCACCTCGTACCCACGCCATGACGCCTGCCATGCTCTCGTGTCAGGCGGGATGTGACCGTTGCATTGACTTCCAACCGGCATAAGGTGCCTCTTCTCTTTAACCCGGCATGGATATGCCGGATTTCCCTTCCTTGGTTATCCTCTCTGCACATAAGAGAAGACACAACGATACCGACATTCATATGTCGGTCTGTATATGTTGGTTTGCACCGGCATCATATCCCGGCCCCTTCTGGGCCTGGTTATGTCGGTCAGTATATGTCGGTTTGTATCAACATCATATCCCGGCCCCTTCTGGGCCTGGATATGTCGGTTTGCACCAGCATCATATCCCGGCCCCTTCTAGGCCTGGTTATGCCGGTTTTACTGTACCTCGGTCCACTCTTGGACATAGATTGTACCACACCTTGACCCTACCTCGAGGTAGCCCCCCGACATTAGTCCCCGAAGCTGGTGCGGTCCTACAGACTCGGATGAAGGGCCACACCAGGTTTACACAACCAAACCAACTTGACCATCTATCCGACATATATATGTCGGTCCAATTCAAACATCAGGAATCAAATCTCCAACTGCTTCGACATATGCCCTTATGTCGGTTTCTCCGACACAAGAAGATTTCCTCGATATTTTCAAAGATCTTGCCATGACACCTGGCAGCAAAACGCTGCGCGTCGCCTAGGTTCCGGTGTGCGGACAGACATACCTCCGCGCGCATGCCATCCACGTCACGCGAGCCCCACGAGCGGTCACGTCCCCTGCGCACTTGAGTGCTTTGACCGCAGCGCGTGCACATTACCGCGTGGCTCCTCGATTCTCGTGCCATTAACTGCGCCACTAACCACGCCCTGAGCGGTTTCCACTTTGCGGCCCACTATGTGGCCGAACGTGCGGCCGTTTTTACCGCAAACCGCGCAGATCGTGCGCAGTTAATCCGCGCGGCGGTTACGGGGAACGTGCGCGGTAATATTGCTAACCGCACACATCCCACGCCCATAAATAGGGAGCGGGGGAAACCATCCTCTTCTTTCTTCCACCTCTCTCTTCTTCCTCTTTCTCGCTGCCACCGCGCAGAGCACTCCGCCACCGCACGACGCCGGACCCCGCGAGCCGCCGCCGACCGGAGTTCTTCGCGCCGCCGCCGAGCAAAGCTCTCCGCCGGCGCATCTTGCGTTCCTCACCTCGCGCCGCCGCCGTTCCTCCGGTAAGCTGCTCACCCGTAGCATCTCCCGCGGCTAGCACTTAGTTCTTCCGCAGTTCTTCCGTAGGTTTTCTTTAGATCTTCTCCGTAGATCTTCTTTTTAGTTTCTTGCTCGTAGATTCTTGTTTGTCTTTGTTGCTTCTTTTCCTCCACCGTGTAAACATTGAGAGATGCTCACCGCCGGTGAATCTTTGCTTCTTTGTAGATTTCCGCCGCCGGCACGGGTGCGTGGCCTTCATTTCCTCATCGCGCCACCGCGATGTCTTCTAGCAATACCGCGGATCCCGCCGACGCCGTCGTCGAGGAGGGTGAGCGCGCCGGGTGGGAAGGCTCCGACGTCTCCCAAGAAGAAATCGATTGGCTGATCCGAACTCGGCGTATCCCGAAAGAGGTGATATGCCGGGCCCTTGGCAAAGAGGCTGAGCCAAATTTGGAACCCGGCGAGCGTGTGGTCTTCGTCGTGCACTTTGAGCGCGGCTTTGGCCTCCCGGCGAGCCCGTTCTTCCGAGGCTTTTTAGATCGGTTTCATCTTCAACCCCATCACGTTCCAGCTAACGCTATCACCACTCTTTCGGCATATGTCTCTTTCTCCGAGGATATCTCGGTCTTTGGCCCACCGTTGAACTTTGGGCCAAGTACTTCCAACTCCGGAAGCAGAGTGTTCCGGATCCGGAAAACAAGAACTTCCCCAAGGAGATGACCCCGTGCGGAGCCGCTACAATTATACCACGGAAAGCCTCCATCTTTCCTCGGATTCAAGGCCTGGAGTCATGCCGGAAGTGGCAGCGCACGTTCTTCTACGTGAAGAGCCCGGACAAGGCTGACCTCTTGAACCTGCCGACATTCAGTCTCGGTGCCCCCACGGAGCAGTTTAATTGGCAGTTCAACCCAAAGGAGACAAATCTCGGGATCAACCAGATTCACAAGATCGTCAATCAGCTCCAGGGGGAAGGGCTGACAGGCCATGACCTCTTGAGAACCTTCATTAGTCGCCGAGTCTCCCCCCTCCAAAACCGAGTTCACAAGATCTGCCACATGAGTGGCCAATACGACCCTACTCGGGTCAGCACTCATGAGCTGAGCAAGGTCGCCGTCCGGAAACGCGCCAAGTCAATCGCCAGGACGCGGATGACAGAAGAATGGGAATGGGGTAAAGAACCCCATGATAGAACTCGGCTTCCGGAGCAAGTAAGTAACTTGGAATTTAGACCGACATATTTTGCCTGCCGAGATAACTCTTATGTCGGCTCCATATTTGGCTCCTACAATAACCCGGTTTTATTGCTTTTGATTTGCAGAGATTTGCTCGGCAAAAGACTGAAGATGGAGCGGACCCCTCCGCCAAATGGGGCAAAGATCTACCTTCCCCGGCCGTCACCGAGGTTGAAGACCCGGACGATGAGGATCATATGCCGATTCTGGCTGCTGGCGCCCCTGCCTCGGGTAAGCCTCAAGCCCGAGCCTCAATCAGAGATTGGTCAGATGACGATGACGATGATTGTGAAATTTTAGAGGCACTTGATGTTCGTCCCATCGCATTTTCTTACCCGCTATCCTCGGCACCAGCTGACCCGGGCGGCCAGGTTCCAAGTACCCGCCCTGCTACCATGGGCAACCGAGGCGGATCTCGCAAACGTGCAGGGACCGGTACCTCAGATACCGGGACCTCAACAGCCCCAGACCCTGCAGCGAAGAAACCGAAGCTGCAGAAGAAATCGGGACATAAGCCACGGGGCAAGAAGGTGCCGCCAGTTACAGAAGGGTAAGATATCCTTCGCCGATATATGCTCGTTTCCCTTCCTTCCTTTAACTAAGATAAAACTTCCCCGAGGTAACATCTTTTCCTGCTTTGATGCAGTGCCGCCCTTGAAGTCAGTCAGAGTGCATCCTCCGTGCGCTCACCTATTCCGCCGCCAGCGGTATCTCGGTCAACCGACACTGGAGTACACACAACTCCAGCCGACATACCGCCGCCGACTTCCGATGCCGCACCGGGAGGAGGCCAAGACGCCTCAGAAACCGAGGTCATGGACCCGGTTGCCTTCAATACCGACACCTCGGCCCTTGACCAAGATGCTGATCTCGGTGCCCACATCATGGACTCCGCGATGGAGTGGACCGAAACTCCGATCGCACCGGATCAGCAGCAACAACCACAACAACAACAGCAGCAGCCACATCCACAACAGCAGCAGCCACAGCAGCAATAGCCACCGCAGCAGCCACCGCCACCACCGACGTCTTCCGCATCGGCATCCCAGAAACAAGCACCACTGCCAAAGCCGACACAGCCACGACAATTGTCCACCAGGAAAGTGTCGGCCACTGCGAATACACAACTGGCGCTGACTCCGACCCAAGCTCTAGCTGCATCCATCTCCAGAGTCATCGCAGCTCCTGGCTGGGAGTTTCCCCGGCTGCGAACTCAAAGCGGTAACAACCTGGGCTCGGTGGAGCATTATACCATGGACTGGAATGCTGCCGATACCAGCGAGGTTTCTTCCCAGAACCCGGCGTCCCGGCATCCAGCTGGCCCAAGAGAGCTTGCGCAGTCCATGCATACGCTGCAGGTTGCGGTCCTTAAAGCTAGCAAGATTGCCGAGGTGAACCTTCCTCGGCTTAGTTCTTTTTTCTTTTATAATAGATAATAGATATATATTATCCCCAGTCCCCGAGATTCGGGTCGAGTGGTTGATGCTCGATCGAGTAAAGATCACTCGGCGTGAATCTTCAAAAATTTCGACATCCAGTCCCTGAGATTCAAGTCGAGTTTACTCGGCTTGAATCCTCAAAAATTCCGATATCCAGTCCCCGAGATTCATGTCGAGTTTACTCGGCGTGAATCTTCAAAAATTCCGACATCCAGTCCCCGAGATTCAAGTCGAGTTTACTCGGCGTGAATCTTCATAATAACACTAACACTTTCCCTTTTCTCAGGACTGCACCAATACTCGGACCAAGGTGTTCCAGAAGCTGCTCTTGGACCACAAGAAGCTCAACAACTCCTACAAGCAGTTGCAGGAGGAGTTGAAGAACAAGGGTACCTTTCTCTCTTACCGTCATAAAAAATTTGCTCAAAGTTATCTCAACCTAACTTCCCCATATCTCTCTTTTGCTGTCCTCAATAGCCGAGACAGAGGCCCAAGTCGCAGCCGAGCACAACGTTGCGCTCCAGAAGGAAAGAGATGAAGTGTCTCGGCTCCAGAAGGAGCTTGAACGGGTTCAGAACCAGAAGTCCGAGATGGAGAGATCTCTGTGCAGCGGGAAGAAGATGCTCTGAAGCATAAGGAGCTCCTCGACCAGACCGAGGTCCGCGCCACCTCGGCTCAACAAGAACTGGATGCCCTCAAGGCCAAATGCAATAGCTGGTTGGCCGAGCTCACCCGGATCAACAGCGAGATGGACAGTAAGTTTCCTTTATCCTTTCTTTTCATTTCCTTTGCTTCTACCGACATTAGATATATGCCGGTATACGACTTAACTCGGTAGTAGCTTTTCTTTCTTCAGAACACTTCTCCCACTCCAAGGCCGCTGCAGCAAACGTTACCATCAAGGCACGAAAAAAAGAGCAGAATCTGGCCCGATCTCGGAGGAATGGGACATTGAAGATCATCTGACGGCTCTGGATGCTCGCATATCTCCCTGAGGTGCATTGGTACTGAGCTCTTGAAGCTGGTATCCGGGTTTACCGGATTCTATGGCCAGAGTCCGCGACTCCAGCTACCATCGCCGAGTTATCCAAGTGCCTGCTGGCCGCCGAGACAAGGCTCCGAGAGTGGAGATCTTCCTCAGCTCGTGCCGGTGCAGATCAAGCTCTGACTTTTGTGCTTTCTTGGTACGAGGCAATCGACCTTAATGCACTGAAATCCCTGCGTTCCGACTCGAAATGGACGTCGGATCCAACACTGATCCAGAGCCGCAAGGAAGCAGCCTCCTTCATGGCCAGCTACGCTCAAACCCAAAGTCTCATTCCTGGTCCAGTCTACTCCGACGACGAAGAAGATGACGTCGAAGAGGAAGAGGATGACGAGGAAGTTGACGAGGAGATCGAGGCTGAAACTCCCAATACTGCCACTGCGCAGCAGCCGACACTGCGAGCCGATAGCAGCCGACACATCTTCGGAAGCAGCATCCGACATCACCGGCAACCCGGCAACCACCACGACGGTCGATCCTGCGACCGAGATGCTCCTGCGACTCGCACTGCTCCTACTGACCCGAGCTCCTCCACCGCAGCTGTTTGAACTTATCACAAGTTGAACTGTTAAATCCCCGGGATGCCGGGTGCAGATGTATATATACTCTTAAGTTTTTATCAGTGCTACTTTAACTTGCTAGCTTCAACGAGACTGGCTTAATGCCGGATCACTTTGCACCAAGTCCCCGAGTTTACTTTCTTGTTTACTATACTTAGTAATCTTTGCTCTTGTCTACCATTTTGGCGTTCGACAGTCGAGTCACAAGATCAAATTTATAGCATACAGTACTCATAAATTTTGAGATAAGGTTTAGAGTCATCCGACACAAAGATAAGGAATAAAATACAGGGTTAGTAAACAACATATACCGAATCATTTTTGGACCGAGTCCCCGAGTCTGTTTTCATGTTTACTACATTCCATAACCTCTGCTCTTGACTGCCATTTTGGCGTTCGTCAGTCGAGTCACAAGATCACAACAAGATAGCATACACTACTTGAACTTTGAGACAAGGTTTAAAACCATTCGGCATAGGAACAACACAGATAAAACAGAGATAAAACACATGCATATAGACAAGGCAGTCCCCGAGATTCTTTTCGGAGTGCCAACATTTCATTCAAAGGAAACCGAGATACATACATTGCGCCCTTAAGAGTAAAAGGGACGGAGCAGAGCCACATTCCAGGGTCGTTTGGTTTCCTCTCCGGATTTGTCCATCCTGTCCTTCCTTGGTTTCTGTGCATCTATAAGATAGTATGCATCATTGTGCAGAGCCTTGCTCACAATGAACGGTCCCTCCCATGGAGGTGATAACTTGTGCATGCCGGCTTTGCGCTGCACTAGCCTAAGCACCAAATCTCCTTCTCGGAATACACGAGGATTTATCTTCCGGCTATGATAGCGTCGGAGATTTTGCTGATATATTGCTGACCGAGATAAGGCCAGTTCTCGTGCTTCTTCGAGCAGATCGACATCATTTTCCCGAGCTTCTTTTGCCTCGGCCTGTGTACAGTGTAACTCTTGGCGAGTCATACTGTATGTCGGCCGGCAGGACCGCTTCTGCTCCATAGACCAGAAAAATGGCGTATAGCCCGTTGATCGATTCGGTGTGGTCCTGAGACCCCACAGTACTGCCGGTATCTCTCTATCCAACAACCCGGAGTTCGCAGCAGTGGTTCAATCAACCGGGCTTTGATGCCGGATAACACCAATGCATTTGCTCTTTCCACTTGCCCATTGGCCTCCGGATGCGCGACCGATGCTAGGTCAAGTCGGATTCTCTTTTCAGCACAGAACCGAGCAAATTCTCCTACAGCAAAGTTTGTGCCATTATCCGAGATAATGCTGTGTGGGTAACCATATCTCAAAATGATGTCTTTCAAGAAAGATACAGCCGTGTGGCCGTCACATTCCTGATTGGCTTCACCTCGATCCACTTGGTGAACTTGTCCACCATCACCAGCATATGAGTCATGTTACCTCGGGCCGGTTTGAATTCCCCCACCATATCCAGACACCAAACAGCAAAAGGCCAAGTGATGGGAATTGTCTTGAGTGCTGAAGCTGGCATGTGGATCTTGTGAGCAAATCTCTGACATCCCTCGCACTTCCTGACGATATCTTCTGCCTGTTGCAAAGCAGTGGGCCAGTAAAACCCATGTCGGAATGCCTTAGCAACCAAGGCTCTTGAGCAAGCATGATGACCACATTCTCCTTGATGAATTTCCAGGAGCATCTCTTGCCCTTCCTCCGGTTCAACACAACGTTGTAGCACTGTGGTTGCGCTTCTCTTATACAACTCTCTGTTGATGATGGTGTATGCTTTGGATCTTCTTTGCACTCGCCTGGCCTCGGCTTCATCATCTGGCACACTCCCATCTATCATATACGACATTATAGGCTGTGCCCATCCTGGCACAGGACGTACAGGAAAGATCGGTTCATCCACCTCCATTGGTTCAACCGACATTGCCTCCTCTGACATCAATTGGTCAGTCCCCGGGTTCTGCCAAGCAGTCCCCGGGTTCTCCCAAATGCACCCGACATCGATGTCCATGGGAACAGCATCAGATTCCGGTTTCGCCGGGATAAAGATTGACTCGGACTCGGGCGACGGTTTGATTGATGGCTTCCTCAGATGCTCCAAGGATATGCCGGGTGGGATTGGATCCCGAGATGAACCTAGCTTGGACAGTACATCGGCGGCTTCATTTTCTGCCCGAGGTATATGCTTGAACTCGCAACCTTCAAAGAACCCCGAGATCTTCTGGACATGAAACCGATATAACGCCATGTTGGCGTCTAAAGCATCCCAATTTCCCGAGGCTTGCTGCACCACCAGATCCGAGTCTCCGAAGCATTCTATCCGGCGAATACCAATTTCCTTGGCCACGTTGAGCCCATGAACAAGTGCCTCATACTCGGCCACATTGTTAGATGCCGCAAAATGAATCTGCAACACATATCTCAGTTGATCCTGCTTTGGCGAGGTAAGGACTACCCCGGCACCTAAACCAATTTTTCTTGGAGCCATCAAAGTGCATTCTCCAGTAATTGGAGTCAGGCAATGGTGGCTCATATTGCATCTCGGCCCAATCCACGAAGAAATCAGGCAGTGCCTGAGATTTGATGGCATCTCTTCTTTCATAATGTGGCGTATAAGGAGCCAGCTCAATGGCCCATTTGGCTACTCGGCCGCTTGCATCTTTGTTACCAATGATTTCCGAGATAGGAGCTTCACACACCACTGTGATTGGATGCTCTTGAAAGTAATGTTTCAATTTCTTGACCGCCATATAGACGCCATATGTCATTTTCTGGTAGTGAGGATAATTTTGCTTGGACAACGAGATCACCTCGCTCAGATAATATACCGGCCTCTGCACGGTTTTGCCATCTTCTTCTCGCTCCACTACCACTACGGCACTCACAACTCGGTTTGTGGCTGCAATGTAGAGCAACATCGGCTCTTTGGGTAATGGTGAGGCCAATATCGGCGCAGTTGCCAACATCTTTTTTAGCTCAGTGAACGCCGCATCCGCTTGCGGGGTCCACACAAATTTGTTACTTTTCTTCATTAGTTGGTATAAAGGCAATGCCTTTTCTCCCAACCTACTAACAAACCGACTTAAGGATGCCAAGCAACCAGTGAACTTTTGCACATCCTTGAGATTATTCGGCAACCTCATGCTCTCAATAGCACGGATCTTTGTCGGATTTGCCTCGATACCTCGGCTTGACACGAGGAAACCGAGTAACTTGCCTGCCGGCACACCAAATGTACATTTGTCCGGGTTAAGTTTTATCCGGAATCTCCTTAGATTCGCGAATGTTTCTCTGAGATCATCAATCAGAGTGGATTTCTCCTTAGTTTTGATGACGATGTCATCGACATATACCTGCACATTTTTGCCTATTTGATCATGCAAGCATTTTTGCATACATCTTTGGTAAGTAGCACCAGCATTTCTCAAACCAAATGTCATGACACGATAGCAATAAGCCCCGTACGGGGTAATAAAAGCAGTTTTCATTTGATCAGCAGGGTTCAGCGGTATCTGGTGAAAACCAGAATATGCATCTACAAAGGATAACAGCTCACACCCGGCTGTGGAATCGATCACTTGATCAATCCGAGGCAGCGGGAATGGATCCTTAGGACATGCCTTGTTCAAGTTTGTGAAATCAATACACATGCGCCACACAATGGCCACGTTCGGGTCATCCTTTTTCTTTTCCACCAGGACCGGGTTAGACAACCAGTCCGGGTGCAGCACTTCCATGATGAAACCAGATGCAAGTAATCTGGCCAGTTCATCGCCTATCACCTTTCTCCTCTCATCCGAGAGACGTCGCATAGGTTGCTTCACGGGTTTCATATCCGGTCTGACGAACAATGAGTGCTCAGCCAACTCCCTCGGAACACCTGGCAGGTCCTGATTTGACCATGCAAAGATATCCCGATTCTCACGGAGGAAGTGACTGAGCTCGCCTTCCTATTTCTCGGTCAACCCGGTACCAATGATGACGTTGCGTTCTGGGAACGCCGGGTCGACGTTGATCTTCTTCGTCTCCTTCGGCACCTGGAATGCCGCACTCTGCTCCGGGTTAGTCATACCCGGCATACCGAGTTGCGCGGACTGGGCCAGCGCCACCACTTCATGGATCCTCTTCTTCTCCGCAGCAATGATTAATGACTCGGCCAGACAAGAGCCAGCCGAGGCGCACTCCAAGGAACGCTTATAGTCACCCGAGATGGTGATGATGCCATTAGGACCCGGCAGCTTCATCTTGAGGTAAGCCACATGGGTAGATATCATGAACTTGGCCAGCGCTGGTCTACCGAGCAAAGCATGGTATGGACTTTCGAGGTCCACCACCTCGAATTGGATGCTCTCAGTTCTGCAGTTGTCCTTGGTGCCGAATAACACATCAACCCAAATTTTGCCCATAGGTGCACATGAGACACCAGGCACTATACCGTGAAAGGTTGTATGACTCGGCTGCAACATGTTTGCCGAGATGCCCATCTTCACCATGGTGTCTCGGTACATGATGTTGATGCTGCTCCCATTGTCAATGAGAACTCGGGTGAACCTGACATTGATGGTGGGCCCGATGAATGTCGGATCCACCACTAGAGCGTAACCTCCCGGGCTTGGCATGATCCGGGGATGGTCCTTCATGCTCCAGCTGATCTCCTGATCAGACCAGTGCATATACTTCGGCACAGCCGGCATAACCGCGTTTACCTCCATTGCACGCCGGTGCAGGCTCTGCTTGTCAGTTGGCTCGGTCACAAAGACCACATAGCTCTGATGAGCCTCTCTATACTCACCCTGGCAATATTCACCCTGGCGGCTGGGACCAGCATTGCTGTTGTTGCCTCCGACATTCACTTGGTTAACATTTTCTGGCCTCTCCTGTTATCCACAGGTCTCGGAGCTGCAGGCCTCGGTGGAGGCGCATTCAGGGAATAGTGTTTGCCCCGGTGAGCGGTAGTGTTGGAGGTCTCTGAGGTGCACCCATCTGATTTCCTCCGGATCCTCCCCCTTCCTTCAACGTGCGCTGATACCAGCTGCACTGCCGGGTTGAATGATTAGCCGGCCTGCGGGGGTCGTGCGTGTGATAGCTGCAGGGTCCATCCAGCATTGCCTCATAGGTTAATGGCTTCCTCTGGTCACTCCACGGTCTCTTCCCATCCTGGTTTTGGCCCCATGCAGGACCGCTGTTCCTCAGACGCTGGCTATTGCCGGCACCTGGCTGATCTTGATCAACTGCAGCAACTTGATTTGAACCGTACCGATAATCCGGCCGGTCCTCTCTCCTCTTGATCCCGAAATCCTGGCGGTCACCTCGCCTGGCTGGTCCGGGTCCATTGTTGACCGGGTATCTTCTACTCGGTTCCACCGAGTTCAGCAAGGGCTGCATCGGATCACCCAGTGCATAGCTATCCGCAATCCGGATTGTCTCGGCCAAGGTGGCCGGCATCTCCCTTTGCAACTTCTGCCAGAGCATGGAGCCGTGTCGGCACCCTTGAGCAAACCATGAAATGGCCTGCGCTTCAACAACTCCTTCACAGGAATTGCGAACAGTACTCCACCGGGTCAAGTAGTCCCGGTCAGTTTCATCATCCCTCTGCTTGCACATGGCAAGCTGCTGAGGACGATTCGGCCTCTTGTATGTGCTGGAGAAATTGCTAACGAAGGCTTCTTCAAAGTCCAGCCAGCAGTCAACGCTGCCCTCTCGCAAGTTGTTCAGCCAGATCCGGGCTGGCCCTTCCAACATTTGCGGGATATACCTTACCGCCCATCGGCGGTTTCCTCCCGCGATATGCACTGCCGACACATAATCTGTCAGCCAGTCTTCCGGCTTAGTACTGCCGTCATATGTCTTTGCGCCCCGGTTCAATTGAAAGTGCGGCACCGGTGGCTCCCTCATGATCCGAGGTCCAAAGCATGCAGGGCCAGGTGGGCCTTGCTCTTCCAGCATCTCGGACATAAAGATCCTGTCCAACTTGTAGCGTGCATCATTCGGACAACTGGCGAGGTCCCAGCCGGGATCCCAGTGCACCTTCATATCTCTGATACCCGGCTCTCCATAGCCGAGTAACCATCATCATAACGGTTAGCCACCTGGTCAACACCTTGTGGCTGCTGAACATGCTCGATATTTTGCTGCTGCCGGGCAGGATTTCGTGTCGGATACCGAGGTGGATAACCTCGGCCAGCCGAGTTAACTTTTCCGGCATCTGGATTGCCCGGACCGGGATTGCTTTTACCCCGGCCGGCACTGCCTCGCCCGGCTAACTGTTTTCCGGCATATGCCGGATCATATGTCTGTATCTGCTTGTTTTTACCGGAGTTTACACTCCGGTCACGATCTCCACCGACATGCGGTGATGAAGCTTGCCCCTTAGATCTTTCACTGGCTGCCTTAGCCGAGTGAACAATCTGGGACCCACCTGCAGCTGTGTTAGCCTTAAGATAGGCCTCATTTTGCCGCACAGCAACACCTACTAGCTCATTAACCGGTCTTGTTGCTTACGGAGAGCTTCTCCGGATAAACCAGATAACTCGGCTCTTGCTGCCTCGGCAGCTCTAAGAGTCTTAGCAGGGGAACTATATTTGGGCTTTTCAGCCGACATGTGACTAGGAGTTTTACTAGAACTTGATCTACCATCTCTAGCAATCTCGATTGAGGCCTCTACCCCTTTTACGCACATCCTCTATGCGACTAGGATGAGTAGCTATCGGAGTTAAACCATGAGCTTTGTTATACTCACGGAAGGTTATCTCGAATTCTCTCCTTATCTGGGACATCGCGAGAGCCTCCTGATGCAGGTTCTGACGATGCGACTCCAACTCGGCCTCCGTCAGGGCAGCATCTGTACCGGTAGCTACCGGCACAGCCAGCTTCTCGATCATATCCTCGAGAGGAACCGGCCTGACCGGTACCTGGGATGTACCGGCCTGGTCGAGGAGGTTCTCCTCCTCTCCAGCGGCAGTTTCGCCGATCTGGTGGTCTTGGCGGCAGGTTTGCCGGCATCTCCTTTGCCGGCACCACCCGTGGAGCCGGTCATCATGACCTCTGCGCAGCTCCCGGGGAGCGGTACGCCGGCCGCGAGCCGCACAGACAGCAGGAGGATCCTCGGCTACAAGCACCTGCTCGGGGTACCTGCATACAAACTCGGTGGCGACGTAGACCTCGTACGTCCCGAAGGTGACGAGGCAGCCGTTCCTCGAGAGCGGCCTGCTACCGAAGCAGCCCGCGTTGTCGTCGATGAAGTTCAGCGAGCCGAATCTGTGGACAAGGCCACTGACCACGCGCTCGCCGGAGGCGATGATGGAACCCGTCCGGATGAACACACCAGCCAGCGCCGCTGCTGGCCCCACGGTGGGCGCCAACTGTCGTGGTTGTATCACGGCAGATGCCATAGGATGGCTTAAGTTGGGGCCGATGGACGCTGGTGGAACCGGGGAGGGATAGCGCGCTAAGGAGCGCACACGGAAGACACACAAGCACACACGATCTACCCAGGTTCAGGGCCCTCGTGAGGAGGTAAGACCCCTACTCCTGCCTGTCTGTCTCAGTATATCAAGATATGGGAATACACAGGTGCTCCTCGAGCTGTATGCTCTATGCTATGGTGAAGCTCTCAAGGAAGAAGAAGGAAGCTATGGGGGAAAAGATCTCGAAGTGCATCGTTGTCTCAGCGCTTCTCCCCGTCTCTCCCTTCATGCAGGAGACCCTGGGCACCTTATATACTGGTATCCCGGGTCACCGGATTAGCGCCGTACATTACACTGCAGCCACGCGCGTCTGCATCATCAGCTCGGTCATGATTGTGTCCTCTGCCACGGACAGGACGTGGCCTGCCCATGCCTCGCACTCTGTTCCCACGTACGCCCGTGGTCAGCGGTAGGTGTGACCGGTCACCTCGTACCCGCGCCATGATGCCTGCCATGCTCCCGTGTCAGGCGGGATGTGACCGTTGCATTGACTTCCAACCGGCATAAGGTGCCTCTTCTCTTTAACCCGGCATGGATATGCCGGATTTCCCTTCCTTGGTTATCCTCCCTGCACATAAGAGAAGACACGAAGATATCGACATTCATATGTCGGTCAGTATATGTTGGTTTGCACCGGCATCATATCCTGGCCTCTTCTGGGCCTGGTTATGTCGGTCAGTATATGTCGATTTTTATCAACATCATATCCCGGCCCCTTCTGGTCCTGGATATGTCGGTTTGCACCAGCATCATATCCCGGCCCCTTCTGGGCCTGGTTATGCCGGTTTTACTGTACCTCGGTCCACTCTTGGACATAGATTGTACCACACCTTGACCCTACCTCGGGGTAGCCCCCCGACAAGTAGCACCACAAAAAATGAAATCCTCCAGTGTTGCGGCCCCCGTTTGCCGAGACCACTGCTGCAAGTCACCAAACACCAGACACACAGGTACCATGTCCGAAATGGACAGGAACAATGCCCCGCGAGCCAAATCCGTACAACAACTTGTGCAACATAGTCTTCATAGCATCCAATACACCCCTTCGCGATTACTTCAATTTCTTCAATCGGAGCCCTCATGAATTAATTTCTCCACCTCTGCCAATGTCATGGGAGTCTACATTTAGACATGTCCTATGATACCGACAAGACATCGAGCCGCACTGGCTGATAATATGGGCACACATGACCGGACCCTTTCCGATGCAGATATCCATGAGCGCCATGCGCAATCCACGTAGATTTCCGACGGATAATACCGGAATACATCGGCAGCCTAATCGAGGAGGCCGACAACCAGTTGAACGGCGACTTGGCGCAAGAAGAGTTAGAGCCAAACCGTTATATTTTATCCAAGCCAGCAGCCCCCACGCACCCTGCGGGACGGCCCGAGCCGCCATCTGCCATGGGACGAACGCTACCAGCTCCCGAGGCCGCCGCCCCGGCTCCCAATCTCCGCCGCCATCACCGCGCCATCCAGGGCTACGCGCAGCAACCGGAGAGCTCCCCGCAGGAAGAACCGCCGCGCGAGAAGGAAACCCCGCTGCCACCGTCGACCGAACAGGTTTTGCAGCGGGGGAGACGAGGGGGGAGGCGTTGGGGGCGGTGGCAATTAGGGATTCTGCCCGAACGACGCGGGGTCAGGGAAATGCGATCGTGAAGTGTTTTGGTTAAAGACGTACTAATAGGGAAAAAAGGCTTTGTTAATGACAAGAAAACTAGTCAAGTTAGGCCGTGCCAAAACCGCGTGGATGATCAGTAGCAGTATAGTGGACGTACAATCAATTAAGATAAGAATGTCTCCGGAGAGCAGCAGTATGTAGCAGGGTTTGGCTAATGATGGGTCACCAGGTCCAGCAGATTAGCAGCTAGAGAAGAAACGAAAACAAAAGCCAGTGGGTGGACGGATCGGCGAGAAGATTAGATAAGAGTGTGTTCGGTTTGGGAACCAAGTAGAATGGAATGTCATGGTTACATTCCTGAGTAATGGGTTGGTTCCATTCATGTGTTCGGTAGGTGAAAAAGTGTAATGGGTTGATTCCATCTTCATGTTCGGTTCAAGAATTAAAATGACTAGAATCTGGTTCGATTCACCCTTGGTGAGATTACCTTCCCAATCTCAATTCTCAATCTGCTCTCAATCTCCATCTCAATCTCAATTCGACGCTAATTTTTATTACCCTCTCAATCTCAATTTCTGAAGATGCAGGCCAATAAAAATAAACCAACAAAAATCTGCCAACAAATAAACCAAGCAAATCCAAAAAAAAAAAAAAATAGTAACAAATCAAGAATTCCCGTGGGTCACCATGGACAGGAGGGAGAGGTGGACGGCTCCACCATGGACAGGAGGCGCAGAGGTCGAGCTCGTGGTGTGGCCTGCGTGCATGGCTCGCCGGGCACCGTCCCAACCTCGCCGTCGCCTTGACCCGGCCAGATCCGGCGACGAGCTCTCCGGCGGATGTTGAAGTCGCCGCTGGCCATGTGGGTCACCGGCGCAGATACAGGCGGCGGTGCACGGCCTGCTGCTCCCCGCTGCCTCAATCCCGCACGGCGCCGGTCAAGAGACGAGGCCACGAGCAGCGGCAGCGGCGACGGCTCCCGGGTGAGCGGCGGCCGCGGCGGCGGGGGGGGGGGGCATCCAAGGTGGCGTGAGTGGCGGTGGCTCCCGGTGAGCGGCGGCCGGCGGCGGCGGGGCCATCCAAGGTGGCGTGAGTGGCGGCGGCTCTCGTGTGAGCGGCGGCGACGGGGTCAAATACGGTGGGTGAGATGTGGTAGCGGTGAGATGAGAGAGCAGTTTTCTTTCTTTTTAATTGTTAAAGACCAAGAACCATGTGATTCCACCGATTTGGAGAAATCATTGGATTCAGCATATTAGGGGTATATTCCTTTTTGGGGAATCAACAGGTTCCGGTTCTTACTCAAACCGAACACAAGAATATCATCTAGGTGTAGAATGGACCCATTACATTCTACCTTATTCCTCAACCGAACACACCCTAAGAGATCGAAGAGAAGAAAAGGTCCGTTGGCTGGCTACATGCATGCGATGCATGCACCCGGTGATAGTGGTTGATTAATTCCTTGATTATATTCTTCGCTGCTGAGTGTTAGGTTAATCTAAACGGAAAGCTAGGGCGTCCAGGTTCGGCGCACACACGGAACACGCGGACGCGCGCGGTGCGTGTTGTACGTGGATGGGGTGGGTGGCTGCACGAATCTCTCTATCGGTTCGACGGGTGGATGGCCGGCGGTCGCGTTTGTTCATGTGGATGGCCGGCGCGCGGCGCCGCCGGTACATGCATGGACTGGACCTGTGCCGCCCTGTGGATATGCCGGATGCACATGGAACTTGTTTGTGAAAAGAAAAGGGTTGCCACGATAGAATATACTCCCTCCGTTTTAGGATGTTTTACGTGTTACACATAAATGTCTAGATTCATACTAAAAAGAATGGACATATGCACTTAAATATGTTTAGATACATGTGTGTGCATGTACATGTGAAAAAAGACTAAAACATCTTATATTGTGGAACGGAGATAGTACATCGTATAATTGATGAGTTGGAGGAGAGAATATAAAAAACACCATTGTCTTCTCTTAATAAGACTAATTTGGTTATTATTAGGATACAATCTAAACAAACTTTCACGGTCATCCTCACGGTCATTCATCTATAAGTAAAGAGTCAGGTTGCAGGACACCTTCACGGTCATCCTCATCTCAGAAAAGAAATAATTAAACAGCCCTCCTCCTAGGCGGCGCAGAGACACGTCCCTCCAACAAAACACCGGTAGACCAAGTCCGCACATGCTCCGTTTCAACTTTCACATGACTCGTACACCACGTACGCAGCGACGGTGGTCCATCATGCACTGTGTCCACGTGCTGCCCACCGTCCCGACCGGAGTCCAGCTCGTGTCGACCTCGCCATGGATCTTCCAAGCGCCCTACTGTCTCGCCGGCAGCCGCTCGGGTCTGTCCACTGCGCATTACTATACGTCTACTCCCTCCGTTTTAAGATGTTTTAGGTGTTACACATGCATGTCTAGATTCATACTAAAAAAATGGACACATGCATTTAAATATTTGTAGATACATGTGTGTGCATGTGCATGTGAAAAAAGACTAAAACATCTTATATTGTGGAACGGAGGGAGTACTTCGTATATATAATTGATGAGTTGGAGGAGAGAATATAAAAAACACCATTGTCTTCTCTTAATAAGACTCTCTTATCAACCACCGTACATGACTTTACATCTAGGCGTTTGTCCTAACTAAGCCACACTAGTCTGCTTAGTCGTCTAACGTTGAATCCGCTAGGGATGAAAATGGAACGCGACTTTTCCGCGGCAAAACGGAAACAAAATGTAGAAACGGAAACGGAATTTTGCGGAACATAAACGGAAACTTTTATACGGAAACGGAACAACGTATTCCGGCAGAACGACCACGGAAACGGAAATTCCGTTTCCGGTAATACGGAAGTCTCCGTTTTTTTTGCTACGCGGTGCTTTCTGAATCTAGCAGACGCAACAATTCCAGTTGGAACATTTAGACAGAACCCAATATTTGAATATAAAAGGAAAAGGGTCCGAAGTGACCATCTTTTGTCCCTATGTACTCACATATCTCCTTCTCAAGTCGTTACGAGTTCGTCATTTCAGTACTGCATTAGAGAGTTAGGACGATATTAGTTATTTTAATGTTGTAAAAGTTGATGACTTATGCGCACTATATTATATAAATCATGATGTCTCGTTATATTTTGTTTCATGGTAAAAACTTGACAAGTTTGTTCATTTGCTTGATTTTTCCTACATTATATAAGTGGTCTATTGGTTTCGTCGAACATCTGCTTTCCGTTCAGTGTCTGCACCGTATTCGGTCTTTATCAGTTTCCGACAATATTTGTTTTCGGGGTTTCTGTATTCGTTTCCAGTTCCGCAAAAAATTATGAAAACAAATGTGGCACCACTCAGTTCCGTCCGTATCCGCTCCGTTTTCATCCCTAGAATCCGCAAGAGTATGGTATAATTGTGTATAATGTGTGCTTAAGTAAGGTAGTTTGTCATTGTAAGTGCTAAAAGGAGATAGTTAGAAGGCCTTTGTCATTCGAACAAGTTTTTCGTCCCTTTTTTTGGAAAAAACGTGGGGGGGGGGGGGGGGGGGTCAAAGCCCCTTCAGCTCCATTTTTATTGAATTACGCGAGAGGGAAGAAAGTCATCCCCCTGGCATAGTCATGCGTCTACTTATTCATTAGAAGTTCAGCAACAACACACTGATCTATTACATGATTGAAAAGTTTTTCGTCCCCTTTTATAATGAAACAATCATAACCCTAGAAAAGAAAGACAAAAATCTCAAGAGCGCAAGGATGTCAACGGTGAAACGATACCATTGCGCCTCCGAACTTGTCCACCAAACACACTTCATGAAATAGAGTGCCAAGGCAACACCTTCGATCCATATATCTTAATTTTCTGCTACATCCTCGATTGATATCGATATACTAGAGTTTCACTAATTTAAAAATAGCTGAAACTTTAAGTTAGTGAATGTTTCATACAAAACAAATCGTATAAACAAGGGGACGACCTGCATTTTTTTTTTCCCAAATATCCAAAAGATCACTTTTGCAAAACTATATCACACAGATAAGAAATCGAATTATTCCAAGTTTTCTTGTTTTCTATAGCATAGTTCTAATTAGAGGAAGAACAAAAAAAAAGAAACCTTTGTTGCTCCCCTGAAACTACCTCAAAGGAAAGAAAAGAAAAAAAAGAGAGTAGAGAAACAGGTGCATGCATGCACGCAGAGCCCAGCACATCACAGCGGCGGTACAGTGTACAGCCTTCCCAACCCAAGAGATTCATTGAATCCCAGCAAATCTTGACAAGTTGGGCAAGTAGACGATTCCCCGCCGCACCATCCACATAAGAAGAACCACTACCCGCATCGTCCTTCCCCAACCCACCACCACACGGCCACACCCCACCTCCTCCCCCATTCCTCCACCTTCCCCCAATTTTTTCCCTGTCATAGGGGTTCATTCATCCAATCCAACTCGCAATTGTTCCTACACTCGCTCGATTTCGATTTCTTCGTCGACATGCCTCCCTTCCATGATTACCGAGGTAAAGATCCTGAATTTGGAGTGATTCGTACGGTGTTTGGGCGGAGATCTGGAGAAAGTTTGTTTCTTTGGTTGAGTTTTCTGGTTTGGTGTGCTTATCTGTGATTGTTTGTTCGTGTAGATGGTGGTCTGCTTGTCCTGGACCCTACGGCGGCGGCTCTGTTCGGCGGCGTGCGCCAGCGGAAGCGCGCGCGCGTCACGGCCATGCCCCCCTCCGTCTTCGCCGCCGCGGCGGCCGCGGCGGAGGTCGCGCTGGCCAAGAAGCGTAAGCTGAGGGAGGCGCCGTCCCTGGACGCGCTCCCGGACGCGTGCCTCTTCGAGATCCTGCGCCGCGTGCAGGGCGCCCGCGCGCGCGGCGCGTCCGCGTGCGTCTCCCGCCGCTGGCTCGCGCTGCTCGGCGGCATCCGCGCCTCCGAGATCAAGCGGGCCGTGCCGGACCTCAACCAGGTGTTCGTCGCCGGCGACGACGAGGAGGACCTCCCGGCCTGCTCCGAGAGGAGCCTAGAGGGCGAGGGCGCCACGGACGTCGCCCTCACCCTGGCGGTCGTCCGCGGCCACCTCGAGAGCCTCGTCGTTCGCGGCAGCCACCCCACGCGCGGCGTCACCGACGCCGGCCTCTCCGCGGTCGCTCGCGGCTGCTCCTCGCTCCGTTCGCTTGCCCTGTGGGACGTGCCGCAGGTGACGGACGCGGGGCTCGCCGAGATCGCCGCTGGGTGCCCCTCGCTGGAGAAGCTCGACATCACTGGCTGCCCGCTCATCACCGACAAGGGCCTCATCGCGGTTGCTCAGGGCTGCCCGGATTTGAAGACGCTGACCATTGAGGCGTGCTCTGGTGTTGCCAACGAGGGCCTCAAGGCTATCGGCCGGTGCTGCTCGAAGCTGCAGGCAGTGAACATCAAGAACTGTGCACATGTTGGTGACCAGGGTGTGTCTGGTCTCATCTGCTCCGCGACAGCCTCGCTTGCCAAGGTCCGCCTCCAGGGCTTGAACATCACTGATGCTTCGCTTGCTGTGATCGGGTACTACGGAAAGGCGATCACCGACCTCACCCTTGCTCGCCTCCCTACCGTTGGCGAGAGGGGTTTTTGGGTGATGGCAAATGCTCTTGGCCTGCAGAAGCTCAGGTGTATGAGTATCACCTCCTGCCCGGAGTCACTGAGCTGGCACTTGTTTCCATTGCCAAGTTCTGCTTGAGCTTGAAGCAGCTTTACCTCAGGAAGTGCAGCCAGATCTCGGACGTTCTTCTCAAGGATTTCGCGGAATCGGCAAAGGTTCTGGAGAATTTGCAGATTGAGGAGTGCAACAAGGTTACTCTCGTGGGCATCCTTGCTTTCCTCCTGAACTGCAGCCCAAAGTTTAAGGCTCTCTCTTTGGTCAAGTGTATTGGTATCAAGGACATCTGCTCCGCACCTCCACAGCTTCCCGTTTGCAAGTCACTTCGTTCCCTTACCATTAAGAACTGCCTGGGCTTCACAGATGCAAGCTTGGCCGTGGTTGGCATGATCTGTCCTCATTTGGAGAATCTCGACTTGAGCGGTCTTGGTGCAGTTACCGACAACGGCCTCCTTCCATTGATCAGGAGTTCAGAGAGTGGGCTGGTAAATGTTGATTTGAATGGTTGCGAGAATCTCACGGATGCAGCTATTTCTGCTCTGGTGAAGGCACATGGCAGTTCGCTTGCACATCTGAGCCTTGAGAGCTGCAGCAAGATAACCGATGCAAGTCTGTTTGCCATTTCTGAGAGCTGCTGTGAGCTTGCGGAGCTTGATCTTTCAAACTGCATGGTCAGCGACTATGGTGTTGCGGTCTTGGCATCGGCTGCGCAACTCAAACTCCGTGTCCTCTCGCTGTCCGGCTGTCTCAAGGTCACACAGAAGAGTGTTCCTTTCTTGGGCAGCATGCCAGCATCATTGGAGGGCCTTAATCTCCAGTTCAACTTCATTGGCAACCACAACATCGCATCACTGGAGAAGCAGCTCTGGTGGTGCGACATCCTTGCTTAAGTGGAACAAGAAGGCACGATTAATTGCTGGAAATTGCTGGCACTTCCATCTGTCTCCAGATGCAAATATACGACCATAGGTAGTAACTTCAGTCAATCTTCATAGCAGAGTCAGTTCGTCGTCAGTTCGCGTTCGAGTCATGGTGGGCTTCCTTTGTCTTAGGGTCGGTTGTTTTCCAGGACACTTTAGCCAAGTGCTCGTTTTTTGCAGGCGTCCTCTTGGGAGGATGTCTGTTCCTTGAGCCTTCGGCTGCCATCAGTGTGGCACCCTTGTCCCTCTACCCCAACCTATGCCCTTGTGATTACAGTCCCTACACCATGCTCTTTTTCTCCTTAAGTCCTCTGTGGGAGCTCAAATATCATAAGTATTGTCTTATTTTCCAGTACTTCTGGTTTCAATTCCAATTCAAGTTCTGTTTGTCGGTGTCTGCCTGTCGTAGATGCTTAGCTCCCGTTCTTCGATGTCTAGGTGTCTGCGATCTCTCATGGTGTGTGGTTTGTTCCATTTCCCAGTTTGCAGTGTAGTGTGTGTGTGCCTGCGTTGTGTGTCTTCGGCAGTGGATGGTTGCGTTTGTGCAGTATCTGTAAGGGTAGCCTGATATCCCCAGGGATCTGGCCTTGGCAAGGTGCATCACATACCAGAGGCCCTTTCCATGACAACCTTGCATGGTTGTTTTTCTTCTCCAGATCACTGGTTTTTGCAGGCGTGTGTTTGGGTGCTGTAACCTTGTGCAATCTTCCTGGAATAAAAAAGAAAATTTGTTTGCGTTCAAGTTCTGTGCTCCATATACTTGCAACCTTGTTATCATATTATCGTCACATATACGCTTTACTGTCTCTGAATGTATGTAGTCCTGGGTGTCTTAAGGTGGAAACTCTCATGTCCCAGAAATATGATGTTTGCCTGCCCTGTAACAGACGGCTAGCGTTGCTGCTTGATTTCACTGAGATCCAACATCTTCCGGCCACCCTGACAACTACCTGAAGTTCCAAGCGTTATTATTTTTGTTGTAAAGATGGTTCCAAGGATTTTTGCCCCCATATTTTGCTGAAGTCTGAGAGAATCCGAGAGCTAGGTAACCCTGATGCCAAAATCTCGAACAGAAAAGGCGTGAGAGTCCAAGGCAAGCTTGCCATGAACCTTTCCGGTGGCGAGCAGGCAGGTGCATGCACCCTGTCGACGCCCCGTCCCTTTCGGCCTTTTCGTGTTGCTTTCATTCTTCCCCTCCTCCTCCTCCTGCTCCGGTTCATGCACCTGTTTGTTCATGGCCTTGCGTCACTGGGGTGACGAGATTACCGGTCGTTTCTTTGAACCTTTTGGTGGGAGGCCGGTCAGGTTCATCTGAATTCAACTTTGTTTTGCAATAAGGCATTTATAATGTTCATCTTACTGCTAAAGCAAGGTGCATGTACGCCGTGCCAAATGGAGAATTGGCAAGAGCATCGGTCGCGGATTTGATGATATGAGCAGCATCGCTATCACACGGCTCTCTACTACTCTTCCTCGACCGATCGTTCGTGCTAAACAAGAACGAAAAGGAGGCGGAAATTTTAGTCTAGCAACTTTTATGGGCTCAGTCTTATGCTCGAGCCATCCCGGTTTCAATCCGAGTGGTGGCTTCCCGTGAAAAGAATACGATAGATTAGAAAATTGGTTCAATTTTAAAAATTTATAATTGTGTAGTAGGAGGCTCTGCGCGATTCGCAAATTTAAAAAATAACAAGACCGGAGGGGGGACTCCACCCCGGATTTGTCATTAAGGTAGAGGTGAGGATTCGAACCCGGGTGTTGGCGCTTCAGCCTGCCGACCATTGCACCACAGTAGTCTCCTCGATTCACAAATTTAGAACATATACTATAACCCGCATCTATTTCTCAGCCATTTCGGTTGTGATTCATCTGATGACCTTTGGTTATAGAGCACCTGTTACTAAACCAAATCCAAATACCTGGTTTTTTTGCCACCATTGTCGACATATGCTTCTATGGCATATCACACCGGTTTTTTTGGAAGGCGAACAGTAGCTCTCCCGACTGCATATTCTTATAACTTTTCAAAAAGTTCATATACAAATGTAAGAGCTAATGTTAATATACAAAGCAATTTCTGGTCATCCAAATGGCCCAGACAACAAGATAATATTTTTCTTGGAAAAAGGCTGGCCATGGCTCCTTCCAGACTAAGCATAACATCCTTGAAAACAAACTGAGCTTCAGCAGGGGCAGTCCAGGAGGATACATGTATTGCCAGCACATACTGCAAAAAGGACACTGGGAAACAGGTGGTTCATTGTTTCCAAAGTGTGGTTTGCATCATCAAGCACAAGTATAATCTTTGCATCATCTAACACAAGTATAATCTTGCATGAAGAAATTTCCCCTTTGAAGCATAGTTCTAGTGGATTAAAAGCTAGAAGAAGACCTTGTGTTTATGTTGAACAAGTTTTCTAGAGCCAATTAAATATTGGACAGACTGCAGTGTTACCCATAAGGGATTTATATGTCTTTGACACTGAAAACTAGGGTTGCAGGTGGCGTCCTGCGAAAGTCCCGCAAAAGTACATCACAACAAAAATTGAGCTAAATGACTACAAATTAATTAGTACTAAGCTTATGTAGTTTTTTTTTGCGGGATGGATTCGGGTGTCGTGCTGCAACCTTACTGAAAACACAGAAGCATTGTTGAAAGCTATCCTAGAGTCATGATTGTCAGCAGGATGTAGAGTCATGATAAGAGTCTGGAGCTGAAAAAATTCAAAATGTGGAACAAATCAGCCAACTCTTGAATAAGAGCATCCTCAAGGGAAATATTCTCATTCACAGCAAACGATAAAAGGTGTGGCCATGTGTCTTTGAGAGGATTGTGACGCCAAACATACTTCCAAAGTATGATAGAGATGTCATCATTGAAGTTACAAGGGGCAAGAGCTTTGCAAGTAAACCAGGATTTCAAATAGTCTCTCCACCAAGGAGTGTCTAAGAGCTCGTTTGGCACCCTTCATTTTACTTCATTTGGAATAAATGAAATGACACTGATGACATCATTTCATTTGTCTAATTTGAAATTCCATGCTGAAAAATCATGCTTGGCTGCCACAAGGATTTATGAAGTGAAATGATTTTCACAAGAATGGCAGGGTTAGGAACAATAATTCTGGGTACGAAATGCCATGACAGTCAAACATGCTAGGTATGAAATCTCGATTGAATTCCACGATTCTAGCACAAAATGATGGCCAAACGAGCTCTGAGTTTAGCTGGAGGGAGGGCATTTTGATAATAAAGTTCCCAGGCCATATTGACCCATGGTAAGTTGTTGTGATTGTAAAACTTGTGCAGATATCACATACCGATTTGGTCCTCTCCATGCTTAATTTATGTACATAGAATAGTAGCAAGTACGATGTTTCGTTTTATTTAACTCTTGCAAAGGAATAAACTTAACCAGGCCTAAATGGCGTGCCAGATTGCAGTATCAGGTACGGTTTCTCTCGCTGTTCACAAGTAATTCACAGTGTTCGAGTTTCCGGGCAGCAGATATTATTCAACCTTCTGAAACTCGGCTCCTCTTGAAAGCATTACAAACATTTACAGGGTTTGACATCAACCTTTCAGTCAGCCTATTTTCTAGACACATAGTCTAAGTCTCCGGTATGTACCTTCAAGGCTTCAACGTACAAATGCAAACTATCTACAGAAACAATACTGTGAAACATACCTGCAGTCTTTAGATTTGATCGGAATGTAATGTTCGATCAAGCCCCAAACTATGTACATAAACACTCTTTCTATCTAAACTGGTGGCAAACGACTGCATTTAACCTAAAAAAACACATACCTGCCGATACAAACCACCTAATCTACTTCATTTGGCTCAGCTATGGTACATCAAGTGCCTGGAATGATTCACAGCACGGATCCAACGTTCAATGTGCGACGCCAGATTCACCACAATGCCCCAACTTGACATCTGGGTCCTCTGGGGATCCTATTTGGCGAAGGTGTAGCTGCATTGATGCCAGGCTAGCAAGTAGTTGTCCTCAGCAATGCAGAATTTGCAGAAACCTCCATTGGTCTCCAGATTATACTCTCAAGCTTGCCGCATAAGCTCTTGTAGAACTGCCATGGGTGTAACAATCACATATGACCGATCAGAAGGCCGAATGAACAGAGAATTAATGGCTAACTTCTCTAAACTAGCATTTTGTTAACAAAATTGCTACATAATTAGCAAGGATATCAGGAGCTCAGCTTGTAAACTCCACTAGGACCGCAAACCCTTAGGAACACACAATATGCCCTCACGTACGGCGGCCAGGACAAAAGTTGAAATAAAAAATTGAGCCTCACGCTAAGGAAAAAAGAAAAATCCCGATGGGAATATTAGAGAACTCAAGTTTGCTACAAAGAGTAGCTTTTGTGCCAAGGTGGATGCATATTGTATAAATTTTGTCTAATTTTCTTTCTAATTTTTTCATGAGCATTAGAGATACTAACTAAACCTCTAGCACACTACTAAGCATAAACCCCATAGTACACACAATATGCCCCCATGGTTTTGATTTTGGACAATATTAAAGCTTGGGACACATGTAACAATTCAGAACATCAAATGTACAAATGACTTGCAGTGTGCTGTGGCAAAATAATGTTTGGTGACTACCGTTTATCATGTTAAGTACATTGGAACTATTAAGTATTATTCTTTCTTAACTTGGTAGTAATGCTCATTTTTGTCACTATGCTATTCCCAGCGAAAAAATGCCCCGAAAAGTCAATTACGATACATGATGTGATGCGAAAAGAACAGACCTTGTGGTATTCCAGAGTGTCACCAGCAGCTTTTCGTACATCGACCATAAACAGAGAAGGAGCAACTTCAAAAATCTGAAAATAACACACTTCAAAGCATGAGAATACATTCAAAACGAGTGTTCATGAACAAGTAACAAACTCAAGTGATTGATAACATCACCTCTAATACAGCAGCAAATGGGCTCATTTTGTTGGCCGATACTCCTTCAAGCCGTAACTACAATAAAAGTAGCACCGCTTATTAATACATTATAAAGATTAACAAAGGTATATAATTATCCAAGGGTTGATCATTGAAACATTTTTTCCCACAATTACCTTGTAGTTCTGGGAATGCACTTTGAGACCCATGGAATCAGCTACAACTTCAATTGTAGCTACTATAGTCTTTGCTGGTTTCCTTGAGACAAAGCGAGTTTGGCGTTTGACAAAATCCTATAAAGAGAAATCAATTACTATGGTTTCTACAGACACATCAATTGATGAGTAGTTCATGCCACAAAAGATGGTACGAGGGATCAGAAGAAAGAGCATGTCTATTATCGATGAGTACTGCACTTATGCATAATTGCATGCAGCAAACACCAAAGAAGAACAATAGAGACATTCAAATCAAAACGATAACAAAAAATATCCATCCACTTAAATTTTAAACCAAGACTAATTGATGCATGTATTGGAAGGTATGGAACAAAATGTGAAACAACAAATTGGTAGCATCTTATGGCAGCATGAAACAATTGCCACTAGAATTGTGAATATATTGTTGACAGGTTTAATGTAAATATTATGAAGATTAGCAGGAAATATGGAACCAACTGTTGCTTAAATCTATAGACTATACCAAAACAATTGATGATACCAAGATCGGTAAAATGCACAGACTGTTACATCGTCTTCTTAAAATACGTGCAAAACAGTACTACTACCAGGCTCTCTGTGGCTCAAGCCTAACATCACAGGAACTTGGGTAACAGCATATGACACCAACAATACGAAATGGCACGGGTAAAGTGTAGGTAAAAGATTAGTGATGAGAATATGCGGAACGTGCATAATCTCCATACAATTTTTAGCCATCAATATATCAAAATTTTACTGTGCTTATCTACTGAAAGTAAACAGTCAACCATGCTGACCAAAAGAAGGTAATGCGATTACCTGTTGTCTATCAAATAACGATGAAAGATCTAAACCTTGAGATAGTGTAATCATCTCAAAGGCATTCATTACGAGAGGACCACCATCCTTATGAGTCACTTGCTCAGAGACATACTTATCCTGATGAAAGATAGTTATGTGAGTGTAACAGTGGAAACAAATGTTTCAAATGAATAACAAGTCATAGGCAGCATATACTACACTGAAGAAGAGCTACATATAAATTTAGCCAGTAACATATGAAACAATACTAGATGCACCAATTAATAATTTATCCACAAACCTCAATATTATCAAAAACAGCTTGTACATCATCCAGACTGACGTTTTCATCTTCACCGCGTCTTAGGGCTACATAATTCTTCTTAAACCATGTGTCTGCCCTTATTTCTTCAATTGGTATACGCTGCAAATTGTGCAAAAGCCTATGAACCAAAGGCGGCAATTTGAAATCAAGATTTACAGAGTTGGTTCTAATTAATAAGTTTCTGTTATTGGCTATGCATAAGAGATTGACTTAACATATATTTAGTTACCATATATTATTACACTGATATGAAAAAGATGTTCAAAAAATTTATGCACGGTATCATTTAGCTTAATGGAGATGGAAAGACTAATGTAAGTAACTGGTAACAATGCATATTCCTCTGGCAGCTTCAACTCAAATGATTACTTTTTCGTAACCGCTAATTGTTTCCAGATGATGCAATCTAATTTAACTTATTCCAGTACTTACAGTTTCTGGATTTGGATCAAGTATTCGCTGGATCAGTGACTTGGCTCCTGGAGAGAACCAATCTGGGCATGAAAAGTGAGCTGCAGTTATCTTCAAATTTGAGAACAACCATAAGTTAGCTTCTAAAAATGTTAAATTTGGAAAGACATAAGATCATCAAGACCACAACACTAGTAAAGAAGCCAGTACCTTGTCATACAATTTTGCCAGATCACTTTCTTCGAAGGGAAGGTACCCAGCCATTAACACGTAAAGAATAACACCACATGACCAAACATCTGCTGCAGATCCATCATAGCCATCATTGCTAAGCACCTAAATAGCAACCCAAGTTAAAGTTCAGAACACATGTGTACTAAACTTTCTATTTTTTTTCTATACAAACGGTTCAAGATGCTCACAGTGAGATCTCCAGAACTACTTCTGACCATTAAATAACTAGTAATGGTATGAACATGGTATATATGATAGATAATAACCATAACTGCTGAAATACAGCACAAAGTGAGGATTTGTTCACTGAAACAGGCAAACTGACTGATCGCAAAATGATAAATACAAAACTAACATATGATATTTTTTCAAATCTGAAGACATTTTGCAATCATAAATGCTTTATATTTCAAGAACATATTTCTACAAGTTTTCAGAAAAAGGGAGAGCATGACTCCAACCCTAACATGACTCCTCAGTGCTTCCTCGGATCTTATTCTTCAAAAAATTTACAAAAGAAATTCTGAAGTTATAGCTAACAATTAGTTACGTACCAAAGGGCATCCATTTCTTTTTTAGACGTAATTACACAGAACCACAACTCCTGGGGCCCTTATTACACTTAACCACAACTCTTGGATTTGATTTTAGAAAACCACCTCTCTATAGCTAATGACCAGCACAGAACCCATATCTCTCATCTCTCTCCGTTGGACACCAAAACTGAGATGAGGGCAAGTGAAGGAGTACTGGGGAATCCCAAAAAACTTGTTGCCGCCGACAAAAAGCTCTTGGTGCCGTCAACGTCATCTTCACCGGAGCTATTCAACAATGATGGTACCGCTCTCGCGGCGGCGGCACCAGGCCCGCTTCGCATTGTGCCACCGTTGTTGCCTCCCAGCACTGCTTCAGGAGAGAGGTATCAAACTGGTTCTTCTCGCTCAGTCTCGCCGATTAGAGTGCAGTGTGCACCCCCTTGCGCCAGGGCGGACTGTTTCAGGCACGTCACCGCTGACATACAGGTCAACTACACCAGTTCTTGTGTCAAATGGAGAAAAAGGGAGATTTGTGTTCTGTGTTGATGGAAAACTCTAAAGTTGTGGTTCTCTGAAAACAAGTAAGTTGTGGTTGGGTGTTATAAATTAGAAATGCCCTTGGAGTTGTGGTTCTGTGTAATTACATCTTATTTAATACCACTATTTCCCTTCATGTTTTGGTAGAACAAGCATCAAAAGCCACTTTGTTTATAGGGTAAAAAGAGAAGAAGCATCACATACCTCAGGAGCAATGTAATTTGGCGTGCCACATGTTGTGTGAAGAAGGCCTACTCCCTGGAACCGTCAAAGATTAAGAACTCTCAATCAGCACAGTAAAATATAACTATGCATTGTCAGCAAAAGAAATCCCTTTACTCACATTTTGGGACAGTTTGCTAAGTCCGAAATCAGAAACTTTTAAGTTCCCGCGTGAATCAAGAAGCAGGTTTTCAGGCTACAAAAGCAGATTAAAATTGTCAAACATGTGAAAATGCAATTAGTGAATAAAACCAAAGAATATGGTGCGTGCATCTCTGAACAGACCTTCAGATCTCTATGATAGACACCTTTGCTATGGCAATAATCAATGGCATCAATAAGCTGCTGGAAGTACTTCCTACCTTCATTTTCACGAAGTTTACCTTGGCGGGCCTACAAATATTTTGGTTCGGACAATGTTAAGATTTGAATAAAGTAAATCACAGAGTAGTTCGGTTACTCAACACAAAAATTGTAACCTACATTTCATCTTTTGAGATTTATCCTAAAACATTATGGTTGCCAATGAATTGTTCAGAACTCTGCATTTACTTTAGAACCTGTATTGTGCAAGCATTTCTGCATAAGACAATGTATGTAGGAATTTTTTTTTTTTTGTTCTACTCGTCACTGGGAGGATATAACCGTCCTATCCAGAATCTAAGTTTACTATTACTAACAGCAAGTTTCTGATATGTATGGGTGGTGAACAGAAAGACCATCAGGGTTAAAAAAAAATTACACTGTTCAAGTGGGGAAGCAGTTGCACATTCGCTTCATTATTTTAAGCATGTAAATATACTCGTAAACAGAGAGAATGGTTTCCCAGAAAGATGAAGTGAGTAAAGTATCACAAATTCTGGTCATTTAAATTGATATGTTAAGATACATAATCAATTATTAAGTGCTCAGTTGGTAACAGTGTAGATCACATGCTTCTTACTATTTTATCGAATAGCTCGCCTCCAGTCATAAGCTCCAAGATTATGTATATTTTTGTCTGTCCAGCTAAAACCTACAAGATCGCCAAAAATGATAGTAATGAAAACTAAACTGGTAACAAAGAACTATAAATAGGTAACATAATAATTTTAGTGACTAACTAAAATAAATTGTACAGAGACAACAGAAAGTAGATGTTCAGTATACCTCGTTTAGCCTAACTATGTTGGGGTGTCTTACAATCTTCATTATTGATATTTCCTTTTTGATCTGTCAAAAGGCGTGAGAAGTGAGCTTAACAGTGTTAAAGATTGAAATGAAGATGTAAACTTTCCTGAAGCTAATCACTGGGTGAGATGGCGGTATTTTTGGAGACCGTACAATTTGTTCGGATTATCAGCAATATAGTATCCCAAAGGAGTCCCCAAAATAATACTCACAGTGAAGCCAATCTTTCTAGCATTTCTGTAAATACAGAGAGTCCAGTCCCCACCTTTTACACAAAAAATTGACACAGCATCAATTTTTGCTTATAGATCCACCCACCTATAATACAAGCGAATATCCCAACTCCAATTTCCGATTGAATGACACGGCAATCAGTTCATATCCTATCGGTTCTCAAAATGATGTCCCAAATGCTCTGTATCGGGGAAGTAAGAACTCAAATTGAACAGAAAGAGACATATTTTTCTCCAGGGAGAAAATAAAGGTGCTCCGTGCTATCAGTTTTATTAATCAGATGACGGCAGTCCGCACAACTTGCTCCTACTGGGTGGTGCGTACTGTTCAGGAGGCATATTCCACCCGCACCTGAATCCCTGACCTTTCTCGCCCCAAAATCGCACGGAATATTATCCAAACTACTACTAATCGCACGGAATATACAGCGAATTATTCAAATTGCTACTAAAAGCGATCAGCAAACAACAGCGACAAAAAGAAATGATTGGTTCGAAACAAAGACGGTGATTGGATGGGAGGTGGGAGCAGAGTTTGATTTGGATTCGTGCTACTTGGAATTGAGAGCGGATGAGATGAGAGGGGCGGGGCGGGGCGGCTACCTGTTGCAGCCTGTGATGGTCGAGGATGGTGGCCTTGTCGAGCACCTTCATGGCGACGGGGGCGCCCGTGTCGGTGTCCACCGCGAACTTCACCTTGGCGAACGCCCCCTGCCCGATGGTCCGCCCCACCTCGTACCGCCCCACAAGCTTCTTCCTCGCCGCGCCCGCCATTCCCTTCGCTCGCTCCTTCAAGCTCTCGCCTGACAACAAGCCGCCGGAATCGGAGTGCCCTCTACGGTCGGATTTGGAGAGCGCGCGCGCGCGCCCGCTCCTCTCCGCTCTGCTCGGCTGGCCGTGCGAGGGAGCGAGGCGTGGTTCGGATTCGGCGGTGCGCGCGCGCCGCGACCACGATGTGATGGACTTTGTCGGAGGAGGCGAGCGCGAGCCCGAGGCGAGGATGGATTAAGACGACGAGGTGCCGGCGTGGCCGCGTGGCGTGGTACTTATACTTATAAGAGTGTGGCTAATTCTGGATTAGCTTAATTCTCGTTCAAAGTGATGTCATCTCACATTTTAGCACCACAAGTACAAAAAAATAATACTACCTCCGATCCATATTAGTGGGCACAACTTTGTCTAAATACACATGTATCTAGTCTAAATATTTAACTAGATACATATGAATTTAGACAAAGCTATGCCCACTAATATGGATCGGAGGGAGTATCTTGTGGATAGTTTTACTGTGTTAATATTTTTTCGGTTGCAACCTACTTGCAGCTTAATAATCTCAATTGCAACTCCATTTACAACTGAAAATAAAATCTCGCTTACAGTTGAAAAATCTCAATTGTATACTCACTTACAACTAAAAAGATTCTAGTTGCAACATCACTTACAACTCATGGAATGCACTAGTCACGATGTAATCTGGCAGTTCTGAAGTTGATTGAATTCTAACTTAATTCTTATTCGAGTATGGTTTTGCTAATTTTCAATTGAATATGAATTAATTAAGTTAGAGCACAATGAACTTTAGAACCATCAAATTTGTATCGTGACTCATGCATCATAAGAGTTGTTGATACGAAAACGTATCTATAATTTATATTGTTTCATGTTATTTTCATATCATTGATACATGTTTTACTATGTGTAAAGCCGCATGCATCAATCGATGTAGAGGCTGGGACTCCCCCTTTCTAAAAAAATGTTTTACTATGTGTTTTATAGAATTTTATTGGACTAACCTATTAATCCAGTGCCTAGTGTCAATTTCTATTTATTTGTCTGTGCATATTGCAGAAAAAGGAGAAAAATAAAGTTTGTCCGAATAATCTGAAAAAAAATACCAAAATTCTTTCGACGGAAATTGAACACGGAGCTAGAAGTTGGATCCCAGAAGGGAAACCAGGCGGCCACGTGGGCGGGGGTCGCGGCCCAGCCCTGGCGGCCGCCCGCGTGGCCGCCTCAGACATCGCCTCACACACTCTATATATTTTTCATGACCTAATTCGACAAAGAGAGAAGCTGTTTCGCCAAGTTTCGATACATAGCCGCCGTCATCCGAAACACTAGTTTGGAGTTTTAAGGTCCTGTTCTAGCACCCTGCCGGGACGGGGATCCACCTCTAGGGCCATCTTCATCAACCTTGCTGCTCCTAATGGTGACGTGTGAGTAGTCCACCCTCGAGGCTGAGGGTTTGTATCCCATGATGTCATCTTGATCATATGATGTTTCCCCTCTATTTTTTTATGTATTGGATATGCTTTTACTCACTTGATTGATATCTAGTATAATTTCCAAAGGCCTGTTAGGAACTTTATGGGTAATAGATTAGAACAACAAATGATCAAGAGTTTGTTCTTTGTTGGACTGAATAACGGAATCATGAAATTACTTAATGAATGTTTAGCATAATTTCCTTAGTACCAAGGTGACAATGTGGGTGCCGTATGGAGATATTAGAAAGGCATTATTCATGAGTTGTTTGTTTAGTATGATTTTTGGATGGTCAAAATGACAGCGTGGGTTGTCCGTAGACTAGAAAGACGAACTTAGAGGTGTTCTTTTGTAGCCATACGCTCGTCTCATCCTGTTTTGATCAGGAGTGAATTTAGAGGAATCATTACCTTGCATGTTTCAGAGTGTTTATCATATGTGTATATAATGATAATAATGTTGAGAGTTTCTAGTAGTGACAGTATGAACCCTATGCCTTGTTTCAATGCATTGTTACACCGTTTACTTTCAATTTTACTATTTGTTACCTTGATGCCATTTTTGTTTCGGATCACAAATTCCTGCTTTCATCATCCATATGACACCTCTTCTATCAAATATAAAACTACCAAGTGTTATAGGTGTGTTGGGAACACAAAAAACTTCTTGTATCTTGAATTCTTGATTACAGGTTGTTTGAGAGGGATACTTTTCAAGCTACACCCCTCATGGTTCGATAAATCTTGGCTCATTCACTTAAGAGAAATTTGCTACTGTCCTAAAAGCCTATGCGCTTGTAGGCACAACAAAGTCTAGAAGAGCAGAAGTGTGTAGTAGACATGAGTTGCAAGTGGGTTGTAACTAAGGAAAAATGTTCACAGTACGAAGAAAATTCACTAGTACAAAATCGTGGGACAACTGTGGCGCCCCGACCCGACTGCTATACAGTGATGCTGTGTGTCACCGGTTAAGCGATACAACCGAAGGTTACGGGTTTACCAATCCCCGGCCAAAACCTTTGGCATGTGTTGCTCAGAATGGATCATTGGCAACACAACACCCCGATTGATGCCTTAACACAGGCACAACTATCAATGCATAATAGAGAGATCAAGACTTGTGGAACAACTGGCACATCACAGACTCTACGACACAAATCATAATAGTTCAACTCTTATAATAGAGAAAGATAGCAAATGACAACCAGAGGCCACAGACCCAACATTACAACAAGCGGAAGCAAATTAGGTTGTTCTAACAACAAGAACCAAATTATGGCCTAAGAGGCCTACGAATAAACATCCAAACGCCAGCTGTTCCGGGATGTCCCAAGCTGCCACCTGGGAACCCCAGACTACTCGTCGACGTCCACAAAGAACCCACCTTCGAGGTCGGTGAAGTCCTCCTCTGAAACAAAACAAACGACGTTGAGTTCGACGAACTCGCAAGATTATATATAGAGCTTTAGCTCGATGAGGCTTTCAAAGTTATATGGCTGTTTTGCATAAAACTGATTTTATTTATGAAAACATAACTCAAAGGCATCGACTATTCAGAGTATTTTTAAAAGGGGTAAGAAGTAACTCTTTTCTTTGATCACCTTTCTCAACATCAACCATCATCAACCAAGGTACCTGTTCATCAAAGGCACCTCCCCAAATCACCCTCGAGGAAGCTCACCTTGCATTCTTGAGTGGTACCTTTAGTACCTAGTTTTTAATCATTCCGTTCAAGTTATTCTATGATCTTACCTTCACTTCCCAAGTTCGTCCATAACCGCGGACACGGCTTTTCGAAAAGATTTAACCCTGCAGGGGTGTACAATGTTTGCCACGCGTACCGTCCGGCCCATTACCTAGCTTTTAGCTCTCTTCCATAGAGAGCCGGCTGGGTGGGAGCGGTGTCGACTTCTCCCTCGTTAAGGACTTTCCAGGATCATCAGTGAGGACGGAGCAGCGGATCCAACACCCTGCCCCGTGGCCACTCATTTTCCTAACACCACCATCCTCATCACAGTTCATACCACCATCATCACGCACGCGCAAATGGAAGCTCAAACTAGAGGACCCTGGCTAGCCCCGCCCAAGTTATTTAGTCTATGAGGGTTCCTGCAATTGCATAGGCCTCACGCATGGTTGCACGCTCAGTCTTGGTTCAACAGGTAGAGAACTCGCACCTAGGCGGCGAGAACGAGACAAAGCACCACAACCACAGTGGCCTCTCATCCCCACCTTTTAGCATTTTATCACATGTCCCCACAGTTTCTCCACTATCATCCGGACATTTAAGCACCTGTTCCCAACATGATACATCCATCGGACGAATAACATTTAACTAAGCATGGCTAAGCATCAACATTGCATAGTTAAGTATCTCTGGCCAACAATACAATCCTATGGATAATAGGAGGGAAACAGGTTATGGCACCGGGAACTTAATGCAACTATAGGATACTCTAATCCAATAAAATTGACATTTGGAACCGCATGCAATATTATAGTGGAGAAAATATTTGCGAAAACATAGGATAAGATATGCTCAGAGGGGGGATTACGCTTGCCTTGATCAACGTGCTGGTAGTACGGATCTTTGGGGTATTGTGGCGTAACCCCGACTGCTTGATCTAACGAAGCATAACAACGGAAGAACAATCAATCACCACTCAAGGTTTAGCAAATGCAATGCGCAAACACATGATGACATGACATTTTAAATCCACTGGGCGAGGATGATTCAACTATTCAAATTAAACGGAGTTCAGAGGCTTAGAGAAGCACATCTCGAATGCACCGTGGAGTTAAGTAAAGTAGCATCTCTACTTGTTAATTGTAATAGATGAACCTATTGTTAACTTGCATATGAATGACATTATCATGTTAGGATGCATGGTTTAGGTGATTAAACAAACTTGTAACAAGTACTAAGGGTGAGTTGAGGGTTGGGGTTGAAACAGGTTAAAATTGGAGTATCCGGAATGAAATCCGGAAAATTCCGGTTCTGGTACCGGGAGAAATCCGGTTTCAGGTCCGGATAATTCCGGGTTTGACACCGGGAAATTAACATCCGGAATTATTTCCGGGCCAATTCCGGGCGTATACCGGACTAAACTGAAGGAGTCCAGTAGCTATTTCGCTAATCCGGTATAGATTCTGGAAAATTCCGGGTCTGGTACCAGATTTTCTAGTTCGACAGGAGGTTGCTACTGCTACCGCGAATCGACGAACGAGAGGGAGAGGGAGGGGATGGAGATGTCCAGGAGGTGCGTTAGCTCACCCTGAACGCGTGGGGAGGCTCAGCTCGGGCGGAGTAGCTCGGAGACGGCGGCAATCTTGCCCGGAGTGCCGCGGCCTGAGTTGGAGAGGACGTGGATGGAGAGCTCGATTCCGGGGGATGCACGGCGTCCCGGCACGATTCCTTCGGTGAGGACGGTGAGGACGACGCGGTGAAGCTCTTGGTGGTCTTCGATTTGTACGGGGCGACCTCAATCAACGGCGACGCGGCGGCGGAGCTCGGCGGCCATGGCGGAGCACGGGAGAGCAAGGAGGCGGGGAAAATATCGGGGAGGGAGTGGAGTGAGCAGGTGGGGCTCGTTTCCCTGCTCTCCTTGCAGGTGGAGGCAGAGGGGAGGGGGCCCGGCGCGGCGTGCGGCAGTAGTGCGACGCGAGCACGAGGTGCTCGGTCGCTACAGCGAAGGAGATGAAGATTTTCCAAAAAGCCCCCTGGAAGTTCTCTTCCACCACAGATCAGTCCTTCTCCTTTTATTAATAAAACCAGTAGCATTTTCCCTGATTTATTTTAGGCACCAAAACATTTTATAAAAATTGGGGAAAAATCCTGTGGCCTCCCAACAACATGTAGAAGCACCACAAAATTTGGGGTTGCGAAATAAAATAGTTTGGACAACATTTGTTCATTGGTTTTGATTATGGCAATTTTTCTAAGTTTCAAAATGTTGCTCCTTTAATATTTTAGGACAATTGCAAAATATTGTTTGAGCTCTTGGAACTTCCTTGACAAATATAAGATGTCAAGAAATTTTGTTTTGCAACTTTGAGTGCCTTCATTGTGTTGAAGTTTGTTAGAGCAATTTGGCATTTTGTTTTAGCAACTCAACATCATTTCGATACAACTGTTGTGTTAACTCAAAAGAGACATGATTATGCATGGATGCCATGATGCAATTAACACAAAAGTGGAAAAATTACATAGGTTTTTAGGTTCTCAGCTTTGGGCTGTTACAACTCTACCCCCCTTACAGGAATCTCGTCCCGAGATTCTAAGGTTGCGGAAAGAAGTCGGGATATTCCTCACGTAGACTAGACTCTCTTTCCCACGTTGGTTCTTCCTCGGAATGATGAGACCACTGAATTTTGAGAAACTTGGTGGTCTTGTTACGAGTCTTTCTTTCGGCTTCATCCAGGACACGGATAGGATGCTCGCGATAAGTAAGATCTTCCTGGAGGTCCAACTCTTCATGATTGACTCCATGGATAGGATCCTTGAAGCACCGGCGAAGTTGGGAGACATGAAACACATCATGCACATTTGGAAAGATGACCGGCAACTCCAACTATAGAAAGATCTCCTCGCTTGGCCAGAACGGTGAAAGGATCAACATAGCGAGGGGCCAATTTCCCTTTGATTCGAAGCAGCGAACGCCACGAAGGGGAGAGACGCGGAGATAAGCTTTATCACCAATTTCATAGTGAACCTGCTGATGGTGCTTATCATAGTAGCTCTTCTGCCTAGACTGAGCAATCTTCAGATTTTCTCTTATGATTCGAACCTTCTCCTCGCTTCATTGATAATATCTGGACCAAAGAGTGCCCTCTCTCCGGTCTCGGACCAATTGAGAGGAGTGCGGCATTTTCTTCCATAGAGAACCTCAAATGGAGCCATGCCCAGACTAGCTTGATAGCTGTTGTTGTAGGAGAACTCCGCGAAAGGGAGATACTTTTCCCAATCTTGCCGAAGAGATTACACATGCCCGAAGCATGTCTTCCAAGACTTGGTTCACTCTTTCGGTCTGACCATCAGTTTGAGGGATGGAAGCGGTGCTGAAGTTGAGACGGGTGCCCATAGCAGTTTGGAAGCTAGTCCAAAACTTGGAGGTGAATAGGCTTCCACGATCGAAATTATCTTCTTGGGAATGCCGTGAAGGACGACGATACGAGAGGTATACAGGTCTGCCAACTTGGCAGCTGTAATGTCCACACGAACGGGGAGGAAGTGAGCCACTTTTGATAGTCGATCAATGATGACCCAAATGGCATCATTCCCTTTGGAGACTTCGGCAGACCAGTAATGAAGTCCATACCAATTTCATCCCATTTCCACTCGGGAATAGCAATAGGGTGAAGAGTGCCGGCAGGCCTTTGATGTTCAGCCTTTACCCGTCGACAGGTGTCGCATTCAGCAACATACTTGGCAATTTCCTCTTCATCCGAGTCCACCAGAATTGTGGTCGAAGGTCTTGGTACATTTTGGTACTACCGGGATGAATAGAGAGAGGGATTCATGAGCTTCTTGGAGGATCAGCTCCCTCAATTTTCGTTTCTTTGGCACACCAAGCGGTCACCAAAATAAACAACTCCGGATTCATTGACAGAAAAACATTTGGCCTTCCCGCTAGCAATGTTCTCCTTGATTTTTAGAATACCCTTGTCACGTTTGAGCATCCTTAATCTGGTCTACAAGAGTAGATTTGATCTCCAGATTTGCAAGGTAGCCAGAGGGAACAATTTCTAAGTTCAAACGGAGAACTCTTCATGAGGGCAGGTTGGGCCTTTTCAATCATCAGATTGTTGCAATAGGACTTCCGACTTAGCGCGTCAGCCACGACGTTTGCTTTGCCGGGTTGATAGTTCAGACTCACATCATAGTCCTTGATTAACTCCAACCAACGCCTTTGCCTGAGATTTAAATCCGGCTGGGTGAAGAGGTACTTCAGACTCTTGTGATCCGAGAAGATCTCGCAACGGTTACCAAACAGGTATGGTCTCCATTGCTTCAAAGCATAGACCACGCGGCAAGTTCTAGATCATGAGTTGGGTATTGTGCTCATGCGGCTTAATTGGCGAGAAGCATAGCCACCACATGGCCATCTTGCATTAGCACACAGCCCAAGCCTTGCAGAGAGGCGTCACAGAAGACGACGAAATCCTTGCTTGTGTCCGGCAGGACAAGCACAGGAGCGGACGTGAGTTTGGCTTTCAGTTTTGAAGCTCTCTTCAGCTTCGGCCGACCATACGAACTTTTATCCTTCTTGAGAAGGTCAGTCAGGGCCTTGGCTATCTTGGAGAAACCTTCGATGAATCGGCGGTAGTAACCCGCCAATCCGAGAAAGCTACGGATGTCCTTGACTGACATTGGAGTTTTCCAATCCAGAATGGACTGAATCTTGTCGGGAATGACAGCCACACCATTAGCGGATATCACATGACCAAGGAAGATGAGATTATCCAACCAAAACTCACACTTGGAGAACTTGGCATAGAGGCGGTGTTCTCGAAGTCGTGTCAGAACCAACGAAGATGTTCTCATGCTCTTCATGGTTTTGGAATAAGAGGATGTCATCGATGTAAATGACGACAAACTTGTCAAGATAATCCATGAAGATGGAGTTCATGAGCCTCATGAAAGTAGCTGGAGCATTGTGAGACCAAAGGACATGACGGTATACTCATATGAGCCATAACGAGTAACAAATGCCGTCTTTGGATATCCTCCTTTCTGATTTGATCTGATGGTATCCTGACCTCAGATCCATCTTGGAGAATACCGTTGCACCAGCTAACTGATCCAACAGATCATTGATGCGAGGAATAGGATACTTGTTCTTGATTGTCACCGCATTCAACGGTCGATAGTCAGAGACTAGACGAGGCACGGTAGAATCCCTCTTCTTGACAAAGAGTACCGGACAACCCCAAGGTGAACTGCTAGGCTGGATGAAATCCTTCGCTAACAGCTGATCAATTTGCTCTTTCAACAGAGCCAACTCTTCCACCGGCATACGGTAGGGCTTCTTGGAAATTGGAGCGGTACCGGGAAGTAGATCTATGACAAACTCCACACTTCGGTCAGGAGGCATGCCAGGCAATTCTTCCGGGAACACATCCGGGAAGTCACACACCACGTGTATGTCCTGGATTTCAGGAGGGGATTCGCCTTCCATAAAGCAAAGGAGATCTCAGGTGAGTTGGGTATGATGGAGGACGGAGGTCTTGACAGTGCAGACCAATACTTAACTGTCGCCGGAAGAATTGGTCACGGTGATGGTCTTGGCAGCACAGTCGAGATTAGCCTGGTATTTGGCTAGCCAGTTCATGCCCAGTATGACATCAATGCCACTTGACCTCAGAGCTACCAAAGCAAAGGAAAAGAGTAGTAACCGATAGTAATCTGGACTTCAGGAGTAACCCCATCGGTTTGCCATTTGGAGCCAGGAGTGGAGATCACCAAGGGACGTCTCATTTTCTCGAACGGTATTTTGTGGTCTTTTGCAAAAGCTATGGATATGAATGAATGCGATGCTCCAGAGTCAAACAAAACTGTAGCAAGATTGTTGTTGATTCGTAACTCACCCATAAGAACGCCGGGGTCCTCTTCAGCTTCTTCAGCAGAGATGTGGTTCAGGCGACCACGCACAATAGGTCCAGCCTTGCCAGCTGGAGTGGCAGGGGCTCGTGCAGGAGTTATCGCGAGAGGTGCCTTCTGGGGGCACTCCCTGGAGTAGTGGCCAGCCTGGCCACAGGTGTAGCAAGTGAGTCCAGGTGGAGCAGGTAGCATAGGACGGTACCCACTCCCGCCTACCCCAAGTGTCGAAGTAGTGGGGCGCGGAGGTGGTGGCCTGTATCCTGCGGCCTCGGCATGAATGGAGCACGCGGCACAGCGCTGTAGGGAACAAACACCCTGCGCTTCTTGCTCTCAGAACCCGAGGAACTCTGGTGGTCCCCGTGTGCGGGCCTCTTGGAAGCTCAAGTTCCTTTCTTCCTTGCTCAAGAGTAAAGCCTGGTTGAACAGCTCCTGGTAGGTCTGGAACCTGAAGGGCAACAACTCATAGCGGAGCTGCGGCGTAAGACCCTTGCGGAACAGCTCTTGCTTGTCAGCATCATTGGTCACGTCCCTTGGGGCGTAACGAGAGAGATGGTTGAACTCACGACCATAAGTGCGGAGGTCCATCCGTCCCTGTTGCAAATCCAGGAACTCCCTCCTCTTCAAGTCCATGATCGGCTGGGGAATGTACTCCGCACGGAAGGCAGTGCGAAATCAGCCCAGGTGAAGACATGGTTGGCTGGAAACAAGCCACATGGCTTTCCCACCAACAGCCAGCAGCACCAACCAAGAGATAGGTGGCAAAGTTGACTTGCTCAGCCACTGGGACATGCAGCGCGGAGAACTTGCGCTCCAAGCACGAAGCCAATCATCAGCTTCCAGTGGCTCCTTAGCATCAGCAAAGTGGGTGGCTGGACGCAGGAACTCAGTGAGAGTGTTGCACTCGTTCCTCCGTGCATTCTGCTGCACCAACTGCTCAGCAAGCGCTCATTGCGGGTTCTCCTCAATGGCCATCAAGACCTGAGCCATCGAGGGTGGTGGCGGCAGATCATCCTCATCATTGTTGTGGTTACCGCGACCTCCGCGGCCTCCTCGAGCCATTCTGGAGATTTGACAATGACACAGTTAGTATCTTTCTCCGAATGGTCGAACAATAGCATTAGCGTCTACTCAAGTACACAGACTAGGGACGATAATACATTGTGTAACAATTAACAAGGAATCAACAAGATAGAACTTGGGTCAAAGATCAGCATCATGTGCTACTAGCGAGAGATAAGAAAGAACCAATTAACACACTCTAGTTGGCACAATCCGGGACCTTATGTTCAAGTCCTTGGGTTAAAACCCAAAGAAAGGATCAATGATTAGTTGTAGGATAATAGTTCAACATCTGAGTTGATTTGGATTGCAACGCAGCGGGAGCAACGGACACATAACACTAAAGGTCGAACCCACCCACGTTTCTAATCATTTTGAAGTAACAGACGAGAAGTAAAACTTTAACTCAAATCGAGGTAAGATTGCTCCGAGATTAGAGGGTAACCAGATAAGGAGTAAAAAGAATCCTAAGATGGTTTTCACAACTCATTTTTAGGTTAAAAATATTTTCACAAACACTAGACTCAACGTCGACCAGTAGAAGGGTTTCCTACAGGCAGTACTGCTCTGATACCAACTTGTGGCGCCCCGACCCGACTGCTATACAGTGATGCTGTGTGTCACCGGTTAAGCGATACAACCGGAGGTTACGGGTTTACCAATCCCCGGCCAAAACCTTTGGCAGGCGTTGCTCGGAATGGATCATCGGCAACACAACACCCCGATTGATGCCTTAACACAGGCACAACTCAATGCATAATAGAGAGATCAAGACTTGTGGAACAACTGGCACATCACAGACTCTACGACACAAATCATATAGTTCAACTCTTATAATAGAGAAAGATAGCAAATGACAACCAGAGGTCACAGACCCAACATTACAACAAGCGGAAGCAAATTAGGTTGTTCTAAACAACAAGAACCAAATTATGGCCTAAGAGGCCTACAGATAAACATCCAAGCGCCAGCTGTTCCGGGATGTCCCAAGCTGCCACCTGGGAACCCCAGACTACTCGTCGACGTCCACAAAGAACCCACCTTCGAGGTCGGTGAAGTCCTCCTCTGAAACAAAACAAACGACGTTGAGTTCGACGAACTCGCAAGATTATATATAGAGCTTTAGCTCGATGAGGCTTTCAAATTTTATGGCTGTTTTGCATAAAGCTGATTTTATTTATGAAAACATAACTCAAAGGCATCGACTATTCAGAGTATTTTAAAAGGGTAAGAAGTAACTCTTTTCTTTGATCACCTTTCTCAACAACCATCATCAACCAGTACCTGTTCATCAAAGGCACCTCCCCGAATCACCCTCGAGGAAGCTCACCTTGCATTCTTGAGTGGTACCTTAGTACCCAGTTTTTAATCATTCCGTTCAAGTTATTCTATGATCTTACCTTCACTTCCCAAGTTCGTCCATAACCGCGGACACGGCTTTTCGAAAAGATTTAACCCTGCAGGGGTGTACAATGTTTGCCACGCGTACCGTCCGGCCCATTACCTAGCTTTTAGCTCTCTTCCTTGGAGAGCCGGCTGGGTGGGAGCGGTGTCGACTTCTCCCTCGTTAAGGACTTTCCAGGATCATCAGTGAGGACGGAGCAGCGGATCCAACACCCTGCCCCGGCCACTCATTTTCCTAACACACCATCCTCATCCAGTTCATACCACCATCATCACGCACGCGCAAATGGAAGCCGAACTAGAGGACCCTGGCTAGCCCCGCCCGAGTTATTTAGTCTATGAGGGTTCCTGCAATTGCATAGGCCTCACGCATGGTTGCACGCTCAGTCTTGGTTCAAGAGGTAGAACTCGCACCTAGGCGGCGAGAACGAGACAAAGCACCACAACCACAGTGGCCTCTCATCCCCACCTTTAGCATTTTATCACTGTCCCCACTTTCTCCACATCATCCGGACATTTAAGCACCTGTTTCCAACATGAACATCCATCGGACGAATAACATTTAACTAAGCATGGCTAAGCATCAACATTGCATAGTTAAGTATCTCTGGCCAACAATACAATCCTATGGATAATAGGAGGGAAACAGGTTATGGCATCGGGAACTTAATGCAACTATAGGATACTCTAATCCAATAAAATTGACATTTGGAACCGCATGCAATATTATAGTGGAGAAAATATTTGCGGAAACATAGGATAAGATATGCTCAGAGGGGGGATTACGCTTGCCTTGATCAACGTGCTGGTAGTACGGATCTTCGGGGTATTGTGGCGTAACCCCGACTGCTTGATCTAACGAAGCGTAACAACGGAAGAACAATCAATCACCACTCAAGGTTTAGCAAATGCAATGCGCAAACACATGATGACATGACATTTTAAATCCACGGGGCGAGGATGATTCAACTATTCAAATTAAACGGAGTTCGGAGGCTTAGAGAAGCACATCTCGAATGCACCGTGGAGTTAAGTAAAGTAGCATCTCTACTTGTTAATTGTAATAGATGAACCTATTGTTAACTTGCATATGAATGACATGATCATGTTAGGATGCATGGTTTAGGTGATTAAACAAACTTGTAACAAGTACTAAGGGTGAGCTGAGGGTTGGGGTTGAAACAGGTTAAAATTGGAGTATCCGGAATGAAATCCGGAAAATTCCGGTTCTGGTACCGGGAGAAATCTGGTTTCAGGTCCGGATAATTCCGGGTTTGACACCGGGAAATTAACATCCGGAATTATTTCCAGGCCAATTCCGGGCATATACCGGACTAAACTGAAGGAGTCCAGTAGCTATTTCGCTAATCCGGTATAGATTCCGGAAAATTCCGGGTCTGGTACCGGATTTTCTAGTTTGACAGGAGGTTGCTACTGCTACCGCGAATCGACAAACGAGAGGGAGAGGGAGGGGATGGAGATGTCCAGGAGGTGCGTTAGCTCACCTTGAACGCGTGGGGAGGCTCAGCTCGGGCGGAGTAGCTCGGAGACGGCGGCAATCTTGCCCGGAGTGCCGCGGCCTGAGTTGGAGAGGACGTGGACGGAGAGCTCGATTCCCGGGAATGCACGGCGTCCCGGCACGATTCCTTCGGTGAGGACGGTAAGGACGACGCGGTGAAGCTCTTGGTGGTCTTCGATTTGTACGGGGCGACCTCAATCAACGGCGACGCGGCGGCGGAGCTCGGCGGCCATGGCGGAGCACGGGAGAGCAAGGAGGCGGGGAAAATATCGGGGAGGGAGTGGAGTGAGCAGGTGGGGCTCGTTTTCCTGCTCTCCTTGCAGGTGGAGGCAGAGGGGAGGGGGCCCGGCGCGGCGTGCGGCAGTAGTGCGACGCGAGCACGAGGTGCTCGGTCGCTACAGCGAAGGAGATGAAGATTTTCCAAAAAGCCCCCTGGAAGTTCTCTTCCACCACGGATCGGTCCTTCTCCTTTTTATTAATAAAACCAGCAGCATTTTCCCTGATTTAAATTAGGCACCAAAAACATTTTATAAAAATTGGAGAAAAATCTTGTGGCCTCCCAACAACATGTAGAAGCACCACAAAATTTGGGGTTGCGAAATAAAATAGTTTGGACAACATTTGTTCATTGGTTTTGATTATGGCAATTTTTCTAAGTTTCAAAATGTTGCTGCTTTAATATTTTAGGACAATTGCAAAATATTGTTTGAGCTCTTGGAACTTCCTTGACAAATATAAGATGTCAAGAAATTTTGTTTTGCAACTTTGAGTGCCTTCATTGTGTTGAAGTTTGTTAGAGCAATTTGGCATTTTGTTTTAGCAACTCAACATCATTTCGATACAACTGTTGTGTTAACTCAAAAGAGACATGATTATGCATGGATGCCATGATGCAATTAACACAAAAGTGGAAAAATTACACAGGTTTTTAGGTTCTCAGCTTTGGGCTGTTACAACAACTTAGTTTGATTAAGAACAAGTCGGCCGAGGTTTAGTCGCACCCTATTTATAACCCCATTTGGTTTCGGTAGAATGAAAGCAGTTCAGTAGTTTGATCTAAGTTTGGAAACTTAACAACCTGGGGAGTTGTATATTTAACTAGTTTTTCACTTTTAGTGATTGTGCAAGGCTAGATGAAATGTATAAAGTTGATATTTAAAGGTCTCTCGCAAGATTTTAAAACGTGGGAATAGGAAAAACAAGTGATTGAGATGTCATGTGCTGGAAATTTCTATAGAATTTCAAAACACATATATTTTGTAAAAGGTCTCTTTGGATGGTTCACAAAAAACGAACTCATAAATTTTGGATGAGCGAGAAGATAGAGTAGAGAGGAATAGAGTGTGAATGTATATTGAACTTTACAAAGGAAAAAAATAAAATAAGGTTTGAGTTCATGTTTAGATTTTTATGAAATGGAGGGCATAGAAATGGATCCCTGAGAAATTTGACGGGTTGAATGCTATGATCCAAATGGCTTTCATGGAGAAAAATTCCTATGAATTGCAATCGTCAAAAAAATTGTGAAATTTCTTCAATAGAAAGAGGCCCTAAACTGTTTTGCTTCTATGGAGAAGAAAAACCTTGCCCTTCCTTGGGCTCCGTGTCACTTCCAACTAACGACAGATAACCCTAGCAGTCGCCATCTTTCCTTATCTCCTCCTTCCCTCGTTGTCGCTAGCCAGCACGTGTGGCAGATGGCGGCAGTGGAGGGGGATGATTTATGCTAGTTGTGATTACAGAGCAGGTTTAGATAGTTGCGATGACAAGCCACCATTGGCGATGGCGAAGTATCCGGTGCAAACCACCATTGGGTGAAAACCTGAAAACTCCTGTTGTGGGCCGTCTGATTCCGGATGAATGACACAGGTTGCATGCGGGGCTTCTAATCAGCAACTTAATCCTGTTTTACACTTAACCCCCTGTCTTTTAACCACGATTGGCAATACTTTGACTGATGAACTGGTTCTGTGTGATCTATCGCTTCGTCTCCAGCCTCGCGTGCTTGAAGATGGTGGCGCGGGCCCTGAGCCCTAACACGCCGCCGCCCGTGATGGAAGCTCACCGCTCTTGCTGTCTTGCAGCTCCATCCACTCCCACGCCCTATGTGTGGCCACTGGCTGTCGTACTTGATGCCCTTGCCGCTTCATCCCCTCGCATGCCCCTGCTTCCTCCAGCCTAGCACCGGTAAGCACTAAAATCATCTGTTGATTGCTTCCTCCCGTGTTAGTCTAAATCGGTTCTGTACAGTTTAACTGTCTTTGTATCATGTTAACGCTAGCTTAGTTCAGTAGGCTTGTATGGCCTATTGGCCTGTACATAATGTGTGTCACCATAGAGTAGTAATATTCTACAAGTAGCTAGCTGGTGATTCGAACTGATCCGTTCATGTTAAAATGCAGGTTCTTTCATATTGATTCAAGACAATCTGGTGTTTTTCTTATGGAGTAGTACAAGATTGAACCCAAAGCTTCAGTGTTATTCTGAGAACAGTGTTATGTTTCAGATTTTGAGAGCTTCAATGTTAGTTTTCAGAGCATGAGTTAATCTTCTTCGTTTTCTTGTTCTGTAGAGCACACAAGCTTGTTATATTGTCAGTTTACATAGGAACAGAGGCCAGGAAATTTAGTCCATAGCAAGGCCATTCAGTCCCTAACATTTTCAACAGATTCAGACTACACTTGGTTGAACTGAAATTCACAACCGATTGAAATCAAGGATGAAAATTTTCACATCATCAATCATCCGTTAATTGCATAACATCAGAGTTATCACAAAGTTTGCATTACATCATCCGTGTATTGCATCGCAAAAGCTTCAAAAATCGCACAGAACTGCATGCATACAAATACAATGCTCTGTCGGATGGCGACAGTAACCAGGCCTCCGAGTTTCGCCCGGGGAGGCGTCACTCCGGCCTCCGAGATGCCGTGGTATGGGGAAGGGATTGGTCTCCGCATCGCAAGGTCACCGTCGACTTGGGGCATCGCCGTGGAAGCGGGGTCACCGTCGCATGAAGAATTCTCTCAGTCGCCGGCGCAACACGCCACGTACGGCCGATGGAAGGATGCTTCGAACCCAGCGAAGAGCGAGAGAGAGGGCTCATGGCTGGGGCCGGCCGAGGGCCAGCGGAGAGGACGACCTGTGCAGGGTGAGGCTCCATGGCGGCACAGATCTAACTCATCTAAGACGAAGCAATCAGGAAAACCAATCCATTAGTCAAAGTCTTCCCAGTCCGTGGGTAAAAGAAAGGGGTTTAGTGTAAAATGGGGTTAACTTGCTGATTAGGAGTTCCGCATGCAACCTGTGTCATTCATCCGGAATCAGACGGCCCACGGTGGGAGTTTGCACGTTTTCACCGAATGGTGGTTTGCACCGGATATGCCCTCGCGATGACAATTGGCTTGTCTTTTCGTGTAGCATTTGTCATGTGTTCGCTAATTAATGTGTGCATGTGTTCATGAGTTCAGTGTATCATTCTGAAACAGACGGGCAAACATAGTGTGTTAATCGGTGCCTTGAATCTTACATATGTTGGTTTACTCACCCGTGTCCTTCCAAGCGGCCGCAATGCTTATCGCTAGCTGAATACATGTATAATACAAGCGCACACTCGACTTTGGACGGTAAACCACCATCTGAGGTTCCCTATGGGCATCTTCCAAGAAATTTTGGCTTGTCAACGTGGATGATTGGTCGGTTGTGGATTTAGACACATGGTTTGAAGAAAGATTGCTTATAGTGCGACTCTTAAAGCAACATCTAGAGTGTTCGTCCTCCTCGCATGAAGCATTAAGCTGGCACGAAATGCACGTATTGAGTTTTCCAAGTTGGTGATTCCATGATTCTCAAGTTTCAACCCTACATAAATCTTCAATAGTACCGCCACTAGTAGAAAAGGAGGCTTTGGTGCGCCACCTTTAGTACCGGTTATACAAAAACCGGTACTAAAGGGGGCCATTAGCACCGGTTGCGTTTGTGGCACCGCGGCGAGGACCTTTAGTACCGGTTGCTAATAACAACCGGTACTAAAGGCTACCCTTTAGTACCAGTTTTTTAAACCAACCGGTACTAAAGGGTTGGAGGCCCCGCGGCACGGTTGGTGGCCCCACGGCAAGCCCTTTAGTACCGGCTGTTATTACCAACCGGTACTAAAGAGTAGCCTGTAGTACCGGTGGGTAATAAGAACCGGTACTAAAGGTTCTGCCTATATTGGCTTCTTCCACCCCGAGCCAGCTCCATTTGAAGCAACTCGACCCAACTCCATTTTTCCTCTCTCCCAAGCTCTAGGTCACCCCATTTTTCTCCAACATTTGTCAAGATTGGTGGCACCCTATACAAGGGTTAGCAACTTCTTCATCTTCTCTTCCGGCATTTCCAGTTTAGCTCATTTTCTTGCAAGTTTAGCTAGTTTGATTTTTGTAGTGCTTGCAAGGTGTTTGATGAAATGGCTAAGTTAGGGATTTCATTTGTTTTATATGCATTTTGAGCTCAAATTAAAGTATAATTTGTGGTTTTATATAGTGTCCCCTTCCTCACCGCCGTCGATCGCCCGCGCCGCTCCGTCACCGACACCACCTCGGTGAGCCTCTTTTTTATCTTTTATTTTAAGAATTGTTAGTTATATGATTTAAATGCATAATTATTTCTTGTATAATTTTCTTATGTTTTTTTATATATGTATAGTGTCATGGTTTTGATATCCGTCCCCTTCGGCCCTCGTCCGGTCTATGATTCGGATGTGGTATATCTTTTTAACTATTTATTTTGTTTCGTGTTTATAACAATCATGCCGACCAACTTGACGTAGATATATTTTTATTTAGGAGGTAGTTGAACCGGAAATTCCGGCCGACCCTATTGTCGAGTATTTTTAAAAAGAAAACGACGATTTGAGAGCAAAATTGAAGATACGTGAAGATCTTCGTCTCCAATGCCTAGAAGAGAAGATGGAATTGGACTTGAAGATTGCCGACATCGTTGATGCTCACGGGGTCGAGCTTGCCGACGTCGTCGCTGCTCACGAGAGGAAGATGGATGCAATGCGCGCCAAGCTTAAAAAGATTAGAAAATATGCCATTAGTCAAGAGGCTTGGTATCATTGTGTTGTTGGTTCAATAGTTACCTTGGTTGCGATTCTGATCGCATTTGTTGTTGGATTTAAATTATTTAGATAGTTGTATGTTAGTTTCGATTGATGTATGTTTCGTGAGAACTATGTACTTCCTCCGGTCCATAAAAAACGTCGCGAGAAACTAACGTACGTAGCACAAACTGTACGTATAACGTCCGAACCTCTTTCCGGATCGGAGGGAGTATTACATTTGGGCATTACTCTACTTTGATTTTAATGTGATGAACTTGTATAAATTAATTTGGTCACGTATCTCTATACATTATTTAGCTGGTGTAATGGTTTTTGATATATTTATGTAATGCAGATGAGCCGAGAATGGATGTACGGTGATCGACGCTGTCCTGAGTTCGTTGATGGCATGCATCGTTTTCTCGATGTGGTTAAGTTAAACAAACTGAAGAATGGTTTTATGATTTGTCCATGTGATGAATGTCGGAATACGAGGAATTACCCGAGCGTAAGAACCATACACTCCCACTTGTTGCGACAAGGCTTCATGCCCAATTATTTTTGTTGGACCAAGCATGGAGAAAGAGGGGTAATAATGGAAGACCCTTGAAAGAGCATGGTGCCCCCATGTGTGGTTTTGGTAATTAATGACAATCCTTATGGACTAATGTTTGCTTTGATATATCCTTAGATCTTGTCCATAGGAAAATGTTGGAGTTCATGTGTTGGACTCTAGAAGATTATAAGATGACCAAGATCCTATTAAAGAGTTTATATGAAGAATGGTCATGTGTAGAGTTGAGCATATTACAAGCATGTCTTGAAGAATATGATTGGCATGGATATTCATGTTCACCTTCAAGACATCATCTTTGTGAAGAAAGAAGAAAAGATACAAGTTGATCAAGGCTAAGTGGAAAGGATGGATTCAAGTGATCAACACACAAAGCTACATGTTGTACCATGTGGGATCTTGTGATCCAATGGTATGGTAAGCAATTGTCTATATAGTTTTGTGAACTAACCCATATATATGTGTGTGGAGCATCTATGTGGGGTTAGGTATCTTCCCATGGGCATGCATCAAAGGAAGTTTCCATATAGCCCATGGCGGATGACGTCAAGCGGTGGTCGTCATCAAGATAATGGCCAAGTGAAGATGTTCCTAAAAGTGGCTCTCCCATATTATGGTTGGGGGAGCATTTCACAAGCCTTCACCAAGCGGAGCGCAATCAAGAAAGGTGATCCATTTTGAGATGATCAAGATCGTCATCATCTAACTCAAGTGGATTGCGCAAGGCAAAGGTATGACCTTGATAGGGTTTCTATTTTACCGGTCTCATGGTGTTAGTGAGAGACCGGATTATAGGATAGATGCCACACTTTCAAGAGGGGCTCTCGAATGAGTAACTTGATCGTATCGTTCGGAGAGAGCTCAAACCTTTGCATACTTGGCATCATCTTTCTTGGTTCTTATTTGGCTTTTATCTTTGTGAGGTTTTGGTGCTTGTCGTGTTCGCCATGACAATACCAAGTTGTTCGAAAACGGTTTTACTTTGGAAAACTTGTTGCGTTTTCGTGTTGTAAATATTATCGGTTTATCCGCGAGGAAAGTTCCACACCTTCCCATGTGTGTCAACTTAACTCTATTTATGGTTCTTAATATTTTTGTAGGCCTTCTCCTTGTCGTTACCTTTCCAACAAAATTGGTTTCACCTAATTTGGAGCTTCCATGCAAAAGTTATTGTCGTTTTGGTGCTCGCTCAATTTGCTGTTTTGCCTGTCGGCGGTAGTACCGCTGGAACAGGCGGTAGTACCGCCAGCGGGTACCGCCAGCGGGTACCGCCGTGGGTACCGCCGTTTTGTCTTTCAGAGCGCTCTTCCTGTACCGCCAGCGGTACCACCGGCGGTACCAACTGGTACCGGGGACGTGGGTTCGGAGAAGGTTGGTCAGTCATTGACTGGCCGCGAGGCTGCGTTGTAGAACCCAGCGGTAGTACTGCCTATCCCAGCGGTACTACCGCTGGGCTCGAGAACTGCAGCCAACGGTTGGATTCGTGGGGAACCTTTTTAAGGGGTCTTCTTCCCCAATGGTTCCCCAACCTTCTTGCAAGTTTTGCTCTCCATTGTTGTTCTCCAAAAGCTTGCTTTCTCTCAATCCCTCCAATGATTCTTGCTCATTCTTGAGGGAAACAAGAGAGGAGATCTAGATCTACATCTCCACCAATCAATCTCTCCTCTAAGTGAGGGGAGCATATTGGATCTAGATCTTGGGATTCATTTGTTGCTTCCTTGCTCTTCCTCTCATCTTCCTCCATAGCATTAGTTGCTTTGGTGGGATTTGAGAGTGAATTGCTTTGAGCACTTCTTGTGTTCTTGCCATTGCATTAGGTGCATCGGTTTGAGTTCTCCACGGTGATTCGTGGAGGTGAAGTTTGAGAAGCTCATTACTCTTTGTGGTTCTCGTTGCCTCGTGGGTTGTTGTAACCCTAGGAGGCCTTTGTGAGTTCGGAGCTTTATGTTGCTAAGTCCGGGACATTGTTGGGAGGCTCCAACTCATTGTGGAGTTCCTCAACCTTGTGTATCGGTTTGGTCAACGCCTTCAAGTCGACCTCATAGTGGAACGAGCCAATCCCTCACGGGTGAAGCTCACGGAGAATAGGGTGAGCACATCGTGCTATTGGAGTGCCTAGGAGGCTCCACACCCCTCCAACGTAGACGTACTTCCATTGGGAAGGAACTACGGGAAACATCTCCTCGTGTCCACTTTGCGGTTACTTCTATACCCAAACCTTTACTTATGCATTTACCTTTGTGATAGCCATCGAGCTTGAAGTTATCTATATTGCTATCACTTAGTTGTTAATCTTGCTTAGCATAAGTTGTTGGTGCACATAGGTGAACCTAGCTTGTTTAGGTTTTGTGCTTGATAAATTAAACGCTAGTTTTATTCCGCATTTATTCAAGCCTAAACCGTAATTATTTTAAAACGCCTATTCACCCCCCTCTAGGCGACATCCTCGTTCTTTCAATTGGTATCAGAGCCAGGCTCTCTTTTATTAGGCTTCACCGCCTTGAGAGTAAAGATGTCGTTTAGAGACTTAGCAAATGATCCCACTTTCATATTCGATGGCACAAATTATGATGTTTGGAAAATTCGCATGCTTAATCTTTTTCGGGTGTATGGCCCAAAAATGGAGAGAATTGTAGATATGGATTTTCCTCCTCCAAAGGATCTCCAAAAGTTATCTTTAGAGGATGAGGAAAACTCTTATCTCAATTCTCTAGTATCTCATGCTATTGTTGGTGTTTTGAGCAATGTAGTTCTTGAGTCAATCATGCCTTTTCGGAATGCTCATGATTTATGGACAAAGCTTCAAGACAAATATGATGTGTCCAATATTATTGAGGATGATTGTTCTCCCTCCACTTCCGGGCGTGATGAGTTCTCAACTTCCTCTACTTCACCAACATGTGGTAAGCCACAACCTAATGAGATGGTGAGTAGTGCTAGACTTTGCAACAATGTAGTAAACTTACTATTGATGATTCTTTGCCTCAACATTGTTGCAATGATCTACCTTTGGACTTAAACACATCTAGCACCGTTCATGCTTTACATGCTTGTGTTGATAGTCCTTGCATATCATGTGGAAATTGTTTGTCTAAATCTCATGATGATATGCTTGCTTTATCTTGTTGCCATACTACAAATGCGTGTGTTTCCTCTATTCCGTTGGTCACTAACATTGTAGAGGAAACCCAACTTCCTATGGAACAAGATGTGTACTTGAGTGGTGCCTCAAGTAATGTTTCATCTTCATCGACCATCTTTTGCCTTATGGCTAAGGAGTCAAAGGTATCTCCTACTTTGAACCCCATTGAATCTAAAGTGATGATGTTAATAATGAAGAGAATGATATTGTTGATTCTCTAAATAAGAAAGGTGAAATTGTCTTTCTTGCTTTGAGTAAAATAAAAATGCTCGCTCTAACTTCATGGAAATCATGGCTAATGCTATTGAGGTCAATAAACTTATTTATGAGCATGAGGACACCATTGTGGAAATGGAAGGTCGTGAGCAAGGCTACACCGATGAGATCGGGGATCTTTCTATTGCTCTTAATGAAGAGCAAGAGCGTAGAAGGATCCTTGAGGAAAAACTTTGTAGTCTTGAGGAATCTTATAGTTTAGACTTTTCTAAATTAAGAGAAGATCATGCTCTTGCTCTTTCTAATGTCCTCAAATCTAAAAATGATGATGCTTGTGCTACTAACTCTACTTATTGTGAAGCATCCATATTAAAGGAGAATGTTGAGCTAAGGGCTCAACTTGAGTTGCTAACAAGCAATTATAGGAAATTGGAAGAAAGTCATGAAAAGCTCTCGAGCTCTCATAATGATCTTCTAGTCTCCCATGATCGGCTAAAGTTAGCTCATGAGGCTACTTCAACTAAGGTAACATCTTGTGAGCCTCATGTGGACAATGGCACAACTTCTACTCAAAATGTTATATTGCCATGTGCTAGTCCTAGTAGTTCATCCACTCATGATATTTCTACATCTTGTGATGAATTACTTTCCATGCCTTGTTGCTCTAACAATGAAGCATCTACTTCCTCTAGTACTTGTGTTGAAACTAACCATGTAGAGGAAATCAAAGAGCTCAAGGCGCAAGTCACTTCTTTGAAGAAAGACTTGGAAAAGCGTCATGTTGGGAAGTCGGCACTTGACAATATGTTGAGTGTGCAAAAATCTCCCAATGACAAGAGTGGACTTGGATTCAACTCCGATGTTAAGAAGAAGTCCAACATTAAGAAGAAGCACAAGACCATCAAGAAGAAGGGCCTAGAACAAGTAAAAGATTCGGCCAAGATTGTTTGCTTCAAGTGCAAGATTGAAGGGCATCATGTGAGATCTTGCCCAATGAAGAAGAAGCATTTAAGTGAGAAGCAACAAGGGAAGCGGCCTCAAGTTCATACTCAAGTATCCAACGTTGAAGAAAGGCCACTTCCCAAGGAGAATCAAGCTAAAGCTTCTCAAGTTGAGAAATCAACTAAGAAGAAAGGTGGAAGTAGATGTTGCTATCTATGTCGCGAGAAGGGACATCTTGCTTCTTCATGCACTAACGGTACCTTATCCAACCCAATCATAATTGATGATGTTTACTCTCTTGAGAAGGATAAGGTTGGCAATGTGTTTGCCAAATTTGTTGGTACTCAAAGTGGTGTCAAGAAAAGAACCATTTGGGTGGCCAAGCCTATTGTGACTAACCTCTTAGGACCCAACTTGGTTGGGGACCAACAAGCTAAAACTTGATCAATAGGTGTTGTGGAGGGCGTTGGAGACTTGGCTACATTATGAAGAATTAAGGGATCTTCATCAATCATATTCCAAGCCAAGTCATTTGGATTTTCATATCTCTATCTTATATCCAACGTGCCTCCTTGCGGTAACGTGTATTTAAATTATATATACATTGAAAGTTGCTTGCCCCTTGCATGTGTTTGGTTTTGTACCTTGCATGTGTTTGACTATGATGTGCCTACCACTTACCTATCTTGAGTAATCTAGTGTGTGTATGTTGGTTTGCACATCATGGTTGTGTGTGTTTGTGTTGAGCCTCTATTGCTTCTTGTTTTTATCTTAATTGGCTCTTGTGATAGTTTAATGGACTTTCCCATTTTGGGGGAGTGATATGCTTTCGGCACGTCACAATCCTAAAAATGTGTATACATGAGGAATACCACTTAGTGTTGATATATCAATATTATCTAGTCTCTATGTGGTATGTCATGCTCATGAGAAATTCGAATTCTAAATGTCCATTAACTATCTCTATTTGGTTTTTGTTTGCCTCTTGTTGAAAACAAATGGATTATCACATTATGGGGGAGTAATAAGCATTGTGCATATTACGAACCTAGAAAATGTGAACAAGTGAGGTTTTGCCACTTAGAATTGATATTGTAAATTATCTTGTTCCTATGTGGCATGTTTCTCAAACAAGTTCCATATTTGCCTATTCGCTCTTGCTTTGAGAATATGATCTTGAATATCTTTGTCATTTACCACCGAGAATTATCTCCATACATTACTTGTCTTTACAAGTGATAATCTTATTTGTGGTAAAGTATATTGATCATATTTATTGGTCTTTGCTCTTAATTGCCTTATTTATTGCCAAGGATTAGTTTTGATCAAACTTTCTTTTGTCTTCCTTGACCTTTGGTTCCTCTTGCTCTACTCATGTTGTTTTGTGTTTTTCTTAAAATAAGAAAAGCCGTGATCCCATTCTTGTGCATTTACATTCAAAGTCACACTTCTAAGATAATGCACTATTCTTGGGGGAGCTATCCTATTTTGAGTAGAACACCATCTTTTAAATTGGTATTGGATCTTATTGCTTTTCTTGAACATGACTAGTGTTTGAATAATATATGGAGAGTGATGATCCCATTTGTGTGCATTTTGCATTCCAATGCAAGATCATAAATAATGCACAAATCTTGGGGGAGCTATCCTATATGCTTTAGAACATTATTTGTCTTCAATTGCTACTTGATCTATTTTAAATTGGTGTTTGAGCCCGATGACATGTCTCGTGGAAAGACAAACCTTTTTGTCTTGGTACTTTGTGCCATCATAGAAAGTGTAGAGGGTTTGGTCTATTTGTTGGAATCTTTCTCTCTTTGGGAGTTAGTTATCTCATTCCTTGATATATCTTTCATTTGGTATCTCTTCTTTGGTATCTTTCTCAATCATGTGTTGATTTGGGTTTTGATATAATTTGGACAATTCTCTTGCATGTCACACTTTGGTGTGCCTTCTTGGTATTCTTTGTATTTTGTCCAAATGTGTCTTCTTTTGGTTCTTGAAGGTCTTGACATGCATATTTACTTCATGTATATTATGGCATGTTTACTTTCTTTGATCCAATATATCGGGTAAACTCCACCGAATCCTAAATCGGCTAAGATGTGCATGAAATTCAATTTCATATCCATATGCACATATTCATGTGGAGTTTGTCCTGTATTGTAGTTTCCTAACTACTTCGGACCCAATATGTTTGGGGACCATTTTGTACTTGAATTGTGTTTTAGGTACTTCGGAGATGCATTGGATGCCTTGTCTCATTCATAAGGAAGGTGCTCTCACCATGTGCTTATTGAAGCCAAGCTATGATGATCGTGATTGCTAAATCTTCTACATCACCAATGCCATCTCGGTAACAAGTATCTACCTCATGCATACATTTCTTGCATTCAACCTTGTGTAGGTTGCATCTTGGCATGATTTCTTTTGTTCCTTGTGATACTTGTTTCCTTCTCAAAGCATCCCAACTATCACTTTTCCCTTGTGGATATTTGTGATGCCTTTGATGCGTTTGTGTTGGAAGTCTATTTATATCCTTTAAGATAAATTTGAGCTATGTGCTATGCTTTTAAGCAAAGATCTTAATGGTGTATATATGACTTCCTCTTGGGTATCATGTTCTTCTCTTTAGTAACTATTTTGTGTGTACATGTTTCTTTGTGGATGTATATCATATGATTGTTATCTACTTAGAAATCTATACACATGAGAAATGTTACATCGCAAATTGATATCCTATTTCCTTGGTGTCCACCTCTTTTATGTTTTTGGATCTTTTGGTGGCTCCGGAAAATATTTGCCTTATGAGTGCTTGCCCTATTTTATTGGATCTTGTGCACTCATTTTTGTCGGTTGTGTGTGTTGAAATGACATGCTTTGCTCCTTGCTTATCATTCCTTTGAGACTATGGTGATGCTCAATGCTCACCTATGATGTACTCTTATAAAAGGGCTTTGCTATGTCACACACATCATTTGGTTGAGCCTAAATCTTTTAAATGTTCTCGCATTTGGATATTTTGTCGGTCTTCTATTTGATGCTCAACCATATGATTGTTGCAAGTGTTATGCCTTGTTTTATATACATTCTCTCTTGCACATGTTTTGTGTTTCAAAGGATTATGGGGGAGTGAGGATTCCATGTTGTGCACACTATATTGCAATACAAATCCTTATTGTGCACGTACCTTGGGGAGTTCCCTCTTGATTTTAGAACACTTGGTTGATCTTATCATAATATTTTCTTATGTTCAATTGGTTTTTCGGATCCTTTGATTGGATACTTCTTTTGTCGAAGTATCTTTCAATTTGATTTCCTTTTGCAATCTTTGGATCCTCAATATAGTTTGATCTCCACCCAACTATTCGTCATTGGATATGTGCATTTGATTTCACTCATATCTTGAGAAATGCATACTTATGGGGGAGCTCTTATTATATTGGCCTTCTATTTTTCACCCATTTCGGCAATGGATGCCAATGGGGGAGAAGTTTAGAGGGTTTAAGGGAATTTGGTTTTATGCTTTAGTTTGTTCTTAAGCATTTGCTTTCATGCTCTTGCATCCTTGCTTATTGTTTGCATGGTTGCTTAATTCATTATATAAACCCTCGTAAAAGGGATTGTCATCAATTACCAAAATGGGGGAGATTGAAAGAGCATGGTGCCCCATGTGTGGTTTTGGTAATTAATGACAATCCTTATGGACTAATGTTTGCATTGATATATCCTTAGATCTTGTCCATAGGAAAATTGGAGTTCATGTGTTGGACTCTAGAAGATTATAAGATGACCAAGATCTTATTAAAGGTTTATATGAAGAATGGTCATGTGTAGAGTTGAGCATATTGCAAGCATGTCTTGAAGAATAGATATGGATATTCATGTTCACCTTCAAGACATCATCTTGTGAAGAAAGAAGAAAAGATACAAGTTGATCAAGGCTAAGTGGAAAGGATGGATTCAAGTGATCAACACACAAAGCTACATGTTGTACCATGTGGGATCTTGTGATCCAATGGTATGGTAAGCAATGTCTATATAGCTTTGTGAACTAACCCATATATGTGTGTGGAGTATCTATGTGGGGTTAGGTATCTTCCCATGGGCATGCATCAAAGGAAGTTCCATATAGCCCATGGCGGATGACGTCAAGCGGTGGTCGTCATCAAGATAATGGCCAAGTGAAGATGTTCCTAAAAGTGGCTCTCCCATATTGTGTATGGGGGAGCATTTCACAAGCCTTCACCAAGCGGAGCGCAATCAAGAAAGGTGATCCAACTTGAGGTGATCAAGATCGTCATCATCTAGCTCAAGTGGATTGCGCAAGGCAAAGGTATGACCTTGATAGGGTTTCTATTTTACCGGTCTCATGGTGTTAGTGAGAGACCGGATTATAGGATAGATGCCACACTTTCAAGAGGGGCTCTCGAATGAGTAACTTGATCGTATCGTTCGGAGAGAGCTCAAACCTTTGCATACTTGGCATCATCTTTCTTGGTTCTTATTTGGCTTTTATCTTTGTGAGGTTTTGGTGCTTGTCGTGTTCGTCATGACAATACCAAGTTGTTCGAAAACGGTTTTACTTTGGAAAACTTGTTGCGTTTTCGTGTTGGAAATATTATCGGTTTATCCGTGAGGAAAGTTCCACACCTTCCCATGTGTGTCAACTTAACTCTATTTATGGTTCTTAATATTTCACCTAATTTCGAGCTTCCATGCAAAAGTTATTGTCGTTTTGGTGCTCGCTCAATTTGATGTTTTGCCTGTCGGCGGTAGTACCGCCAGCGGGTATACCGCCGTGGGTACCGCCGTTTTGTCTTTCAGAGCGCTCTTCCGGTACCGCCAGCGGTACCACCGGCGGTACCAACTGGTACCGGGGACGTGGGTTCGGAGAAGGTTTGGTCAGTCGTTGACTGGCCGCGAGGCTGCGTTGTAGAACCCAGCGGTAGTACTGCCTATCCCAGCGGTACTACCGCTGGGCTCGAGAACTGCAGCCAACGGTTGGATTCGTGGGGAACCTTTTTAAGGGGTCTTCTTCCCCAATGGTTCCCCAACCTTCTTGCAAGTTTTGCTCTCCATTGTTGTTCTCCAAAAGCTTGCTTTCTCTCAATCCCTCCAATGATTCTTGCTCATTCTTGAGGGAAACAAGAGAGGAGATCTAGATCTACTTCTCCACCAATCAATCTCTCCTCTAAGTGAGGGGAGCATATTGGATCTAGATCTTGGGATTCATTTGTTGCTTCCTTGCTCTTCCTCTCATCTTCCTCCATAGCATTAGTTGCTTTGGTGGGATTTGAGAGTGAATTGCTTTGAGCACTTCTTGTGTTCTTGCCATTGCATTAGGTGCATCGGTTTGAGTTTTCCACGGTGATTCGTGGAGGTGAAGTTTGAGAAGTACATTACTCTTTGTGGTTCTCGTTGCCTCGTGGGTTAGTTGTAACCCTAGGAGGCCTTTGTGAGTTCTGGAGCTTTATCTTGTTGCTAAGCTCCGGGACATTGTTGGGAGGCTCCAACTCATTGTGGAGTTCCTCAACCTTGGTGTATCGGTTTGGTCAACGCCTTCAAGTCGACCTCATAGTGGAACGAGCCAATCCCTCACGGGTGAAGCTCACGGAGAATAGGGTGAGCACATCGGTGCTATTGGAGTGCCTAGGAGGCTCCACACCCCTCCAACGTAGACGTACTTCCATTGGGAAGGAACTACGGGAAACATCTCCTCGTGTCCACTTTGCGGTTACTTCTATACCCAAACCTTTACTTATGCATTTACCTTTGTGATAGCCATCGAGCTTGAAGTTATCTATATTGCTATCACTTAGTTGTTATTCTTGCTTAGCATAAGTTGTTGGTGCACATAGGTGAACCTAACTTGTTTAGGTTTTGTGCTTGATAAATTAAACGCTAGTTTTATTCCGCATTTATTCAAGTCTAAACCGAAATTATTTTAAAACGCCTATTCACCCCCCTCTAGGCGACATCCTCGTTCTTTCAACCCTGAAGAAGAGGATGATGACAACTATCCTGTGTTCTCTGAACACGGTGATACTACAATGGGGGAAGACGAAGTTGAGCTCGAGGTCATTGTTGATCAGTCCGATGATGATGATCTTCGTCGGGTCATTCTTGATGAACAGATGAAGTGCGGAAGTGAAAACGAGTGGTCAAAGTTGGAGCGCATGTTAGAGGATCACAAAAAATTGTTGTTCCCAAATTGTGAAGATGGCCAGAAAAAGCTGGGTACCACCCTGGAATTGCTGCAGTGGAAGGTAAAGAATGGAATATCTGACAAGGCATTTCAGGAGTTGCTACAAATATTTAAGAAGAGTCTTCCAAGGAATAATGAATTGCCGCACAATACATACGAAGCAAAGAAGATTGTCTGCCCTCTAGGATTAGAGGTGGAGAAGATACATGTATGCATCAATGACTGCATCCTCTACCGCGGTGAGAAGTACGAGAATTTGAATGCATGCCCGATATGCGGTGCATTGCGGTATAAGATCGGGCGAGATGACCAAGGTGATGTTGAGGGCGAGCCGAGCCCCAGGAAGAGGGTTCCCGCGAAGGTGATGTGGTATGCTCCTATAATACCACGGTTGAAACGTTTGTTCCGAAACAAAGAGCATGCCAAGTTGTTGCGATGGCACAAAGAAGATCGTAAGGAAGACGAGATGATGAGACACCCCGCTGATGGGTCTCAGTGGAGAAACATCGACAGTGTGTTTGGGGAATTTGCAGCTGACGCAAGGAACTTAAGGTTTGGTCTAAGTACAGATGGCTTGAATCCGTTTGGGGAGCAGAGCAGCAGTCATAGCACCGGGCCCGTGACTCTATGTATCTATAACCTTCCTCCTTGGTTGTGCATGAAGCAAAAGTATATTATGATGCCAGTGCTTATCCAAGGCCCGAAGCAACCCGGCAACGACATTGATGTGTATCTGAGGCCATTAGTTGACGAACTTTTACAGTTGTGGACTGACGAAGGCGTACGTGTGTGGGATGAGTACAAACAGGAGGAATTTGGCCTACGAGCGTTGCTGTTTGTAACCATCAATGATTGGCCTGCTCTTAGTAACATTTCAGGACAGTCAAACAAGGGATACAATGCATGCACGCACTGTTTAGATAAGACTAACAGTATATATTTAGGTAACAAGAATGTGTACCTTGGTCATCGTCGATTTCTTCCAAACAGGCATCCCGTAAAAAAGCCAGGCAAGCATTTCAAAGGTGAGGCAGATAACCGAACGAAGCCTACACGCCCTGATGGTGATGTTATATATGGCATGGTCAAGGATTTGGAAGTAATATTTGGAAAGGGTCCTGGCAGTCTAAATGTTCCAAAAGACGCTAACAAGCGCGTACCCTTGTGGAAAAAGAGATCTATATTTTGGGATTTACCCTATTGGAAAATCCTAGAGGTTTGCTCTGCAATCGACGTGATGCACGTGACGAAAAATCTTTGCGTGAACCTGCTAAACTTCTTAGGCGTGTATGGGAAGACGAAAGATACATCGGATGCACGGCAGGACCAGCAAAGTACGCACGAACGAGACAACCTGAATCCAGAGAAGTACCAAGGCAGTGCCAGCTACGCTCTTACCAAAGAAGAGAAGGAGATCTTTTTTCAAGTCCTGAGCAGTATCAAGGTCCCGTCTGGCTACTCGTCGAATATAAAGGGAATAATAAACATGGCAGAGAAAAAGTTCCAAAACCTGAAGTCTCATGACTGCCACGTGATTATGACACAATTACTTCCGGTTGCATTGAGGGGGCTTCTACCGGAAAACGTTCGAGTACCCATTGTGAAGCTATGTGCATTCCTGAATGCAATTTCTCAGAAGGTAATCGATCCAGCAACTCTACCAAGTTTACAGACGAGTGTGGTCCAATGTCTTGTCAGCTTCGAGTTGGTGTTTCCACCGTCCTTCTTCAATATAATGACGCACCTCATAGTTCACCTCGTCGAAGAGATTTCCATTCTCGGTACTGTATTTCTACACAACATGTTCCCCTTTGAGAGGTTCATGAGAGTCTTAAAGAAATACGTTAATAACCGTGCTAGGCCAGAAGGAAGCATGTCCAAGGGCTATGGAACAGAGGAGGTCATTGAGTTTTGTGTTGACTTTATTCCTGATCTTAAGCCGATCGGTGTTCCTCAATCGCGCCATGAGGGGAGACTGCGTGGAAAAGGCACGCTAGGAAAGAAAGCAACAACATGTATGGATGGGCATTCTTTCACTCAAGCACACTACACAGTTTTACAAAATTCCAGATTGGTGGCTCCGTATATCGTGAAACACATGGATATTTTACGCTCCCAATACCCGGAGGAGACTAACTTCTGGATTAAAGGGAAACACGTGGATACTTTCGGCAGTTGGTTGCGTACACATCTCATTAATAACAGCATTGTTGGACAAGAGCTATACTTGTTGGCCAAGTCACCATCTTCGACTATATTGACTTTCCAAGGGTACGAGATAAATGGGAATACATTTTACACGGAAACCCAAGACAAAAAGAGCACTAACCAAAACAGTGGTGTCCGCTTTGATGCAACAAACGACGATGGGACAAAGGACACATATTATGGTTGCATACAGCAGATATGGGAACTTGACTATGGACCTTCTTTTAAGATCCCTTTGTTTCAGTGCAAATGGGTCAACCTATCAAGCGGGGTAGAGATAGACCGGCGGTACGGAATGACTACAGTGGATCTCAAGAATCTTGCGTACCGCACCGAGCCATTCGTCCTAGCCAATGATGTGGCTCAGGTTTTCTATGTGAAGGACATGTCTTCCAGACCGAAAAAAAGAAAAGATAAGCAAGCCGGTATATCATGCGATGAGCCAAAGCGCCACATAGTTCTTTCAGGAAAAAGAAACATCATGGGAGTGGAGGACAAGACAGACATGTCAGAAGATTACAATAAGTTTGATGAAATTCCGCCCTTCAAAGTGAAAACTGACCCAAGCATCGTGTTAAATGATGAAGAATGTCCATGGCTACGGCGCAATCAGAAGAAAGGGACACACAAGAAGAAAAAGTGAACACTAGATAGGGATGTTGTTGCTGATGTGTAATAATGTATTAAACCTTTTATGTAACTATGTCCTGAAAACTCAGAAGAGAGATCTAAACACTATGTCAATCAGGTGCAGTTTTACCAACACAATCGCGTGGTCGTGAGACGGCAAATCGGCCTTCGATCCAGAGAGCGGCAAGACGTCTCTGATGATTTGCAACAAGTGTTGGGGATGTTGCTAATCATCAGAGCGTCTTGCCGCTGCTTGGATCCGACCAAACGGTTGCTGGACGTAGCTAGGGAACCCGAATGTTTTGTGTTTGAGCGCCACTTCGATCCAAGCAGCGGTAAGACGTCTCTGATGATCTACAACCGTCGGGCAAGACATCTCTGATGATCTGCAACCGTTTGGAACGGTCGCAGGTCATCAGAGACGTCTTGCCGCTGGTTGCCCAAAGATGCCTCTCCGAGTGACGCTGGAATGTTTTGTGTGAGTGAGTGAGTGACGCTGGAATTCCGGGAGGAGGGCTATATATAGGGTACGTGTGCTTCTTTAGTCCCGGTTGGTAACACCAACCGGGTCATGTGGCTCACGAATTGGTCGTGATACTGCTGATCCAACAGCTCACAATCCCTCAAAAGAAACACACCCCTGATCCAACGTCTCACAAGCGCTTGAAAGAAACACACGATCCGTGTGCTTCTTTAGTCCCGGTTGGTAACACCAACCGAGACTAAAGTCGGGCTCACCCCTGATCCAACGTCTCACAAGCGCTTGAAAGAAACACACGATCCGTGTGCTTCGGGCTCACCCCTGATCCAACGTCTCACAAGCGCATGAAATAAACACACGATCCGTGTGCTTCTTTAGTCCCGGTTGGTAACACCAACCGGGACTAAAGTCGGGCTCACCCCTGATCCAACGTCTCACAAGCGCTTGAAAGAAACACACGATCCGTGTGCTTCTTTAGTCCCGGTTGGTAACACCAACCGGGACTAAAGTCGGGCTTTGCGGAGCCACGAGTCCTCCCCCAGCGCTGCCCTAGCCACGTGTCTTCCCCTAGCGCTGCCCTGGAGGTCTTTATATATTGTCGCCGACGGGGTAAACCCTAATCCACCATTCCTAGCCACGAACGCATCGTCTCCACGAGATGGATCTGCCACGCCTGCCGCAGCGCCTTCTGGACGAGGTCGAGCGTGCTCGGCAGAGCGCGCTTGGGCGCTACCGCGGGAGCCTATCCCGATGTATGCCCACGAGCCCGGCGTGGAGAGGAATGCCCTCCTACCGGCCTCCTGCTCCGGTGCCGGAGGAGGTGCGGAGGACATACGAGCGCGCGTGGTCCGACGTTCCTGACCCCGACGAGGATGCGTACGCCGCAGGGGTGGCGTGGGGATCCGCGGCCGTACCTCCACCAGTCGCCGCCGCCCCTCCCGACGAGGAGGATGACGACAACGACGACTTCGACTGGAGCGACCATGGGGAAGAGCGCGGCGGGCCGCAGATGCAGGAGGTCCTTGAAGCCTCCTTCCAGTCCGTCCACGACGACCGTGTACAGCGAGCTAGAACTGTCTGCCAGCTCAAGGCAAAGGAGGCTTCCGAGCTGGATTGGGCGCTGAAAGATTCATCCTCCATGGATCTTGCCCTCCGCCGCAAACGTGCGCGCGAGAACCGGGCGGCCGCGAACGGGGCTGGCTCCTCCCACCGTTCCTCCTAATCCTACGGCCTCCGAGCCAGCAAGTCCGTTTATGTAGAATAATGTTGGTGATGTTGGTGATGTATTAAACCTTTTATGTAATGCATTCTATGGAATGTATTAAACCTTTATGTAAGGAGCTTCGCGGTCACGACTCGTGTCAGACACGTGTCCCCCCCAGCGCTGGGAGGACACGTGTCCCCCCTACGTATTGTCGTCGTTGACAAATAGATATAAAAACAGAAAACAAATAGATAGATAATTATTACAATTTTGTAGACAATTAAATTAAATATATATTAAAGAAAAAGAAACTAGAGAAAAAAACAAAATAGAAACCAAATAGATATAAAAAATAGAAAACATAAGAAAGAAAAAAAAATTAGAGAAAAAAATTCAAAAAGCCCATTAGTACCGGTTGTACAGTACAACCGGTACTAAAGGGCTGGGCTTCGCGCGCGAATTTTCGCCGCGGCCCAAAAAGCACCTTTAGCACTGGTTGTAGTCTACAACCGGTACTAAAGACTACAACCGGTGCTAAAGGGTGTTTGAGCAGTTTTAATTCCCCACCGCGACGATTCGATCCCAAATCGACCAAGTCCTCCACCCTCGACGCCCTCGACGCCCTGCTCCGGCCGCCGTGCCCGTCGCCTCCTCCGCCGCGAACGCCCTCCACCGCCCCTGCACGCCGTCGACGGCGCCGCCGCACCGCCACGCGGCCCTCCGCCACCGCCTCCTCCGCGACGAAGCCCTCCTGCGACCCTCTCCTCCGCGCGACTCCGTCGATCGCGCGCGCCGGGCCTCCTCCGCCGCGCCCTCCATCGACGCCGGCCGCGCCTCGTTGCCCCCGCGCCGGCCTCCACCTCCGCCGCGCCGTCCTCCACACCTCCGCCGCGCCTGCCTCCACCTCCGCCACGCCAATCGCCGGCCGTCTCTCCGGCCGCCACCGCCATTTTGAGGTTTTTTTTTTTTGTTTTTAATTAGGTTCATTTTTTAGTAGTGTTCATTTTTTAGTAGTGTTCATTTTTTTGTTTTTAGGGTGAGTAAATTTTAGGTTGAGTAAATATTATATTTAGGTTGGGTAAATATGTTTAGTTTGAGTAAATTTTGCTAAGTTTGAATTCTAGTAAATATGTGAAAATTTATTCTAGTACATATGTAAATATGTGTATTTTGCTAAGTTTGAAATTGTAGTAGCAAAGTTTCAAAATTTTAGCTAAGTTTCAAAATTTGAAATATTGTAAAGTTTGAAATATTGTAAAATTTGAAATATTGCTAAGTTCGAAAATTTTAGTAGTAAAGTTTAGTGTAGCAAAATTTGAAAAACTTAGCAATTTTGTTTATTGTTTATAGGTTGTTATTGTTTATATTATTATTAAAGTTTATTGTTTAGTAAAGTTTAGTGTAGCAATTTTTTTCTTTATTGTTTAGGTTATTATTAGTGCAGAAATTTTGTTATAAATATTGCTAAGTCATTTTTTTAAGTTAGAAAAGTTAGCAAATATTTTAAGTTAGAAAAGTTAGCAAATATTTTAAGTTAGAAAAGTTAGCAAATATTTTAAGTTAGAAAATTTAGCAAATATTGCTTAATTTTGCTAAGTTAGAAATATTTACTTATTTACTAGAATTTTGTTTAGCTTAATTTTGCTAAGTTAGAAATTTTTACTTATTTAATTTTGCTAAGTTAGAAAATTTTAGTAGCAAAGTTTGAAAATTTAGCTAAGTTTGAAATATTGCTAAGTTAGAAATTATTCTAGTAAATAAGTAAATATGTGCATTGTCATTTTTTTATTCTAGTAAATATGTGAATTTTGCTAAGTATGAAAATTCTAGTAGCAAAGTTTCAAAATTTAGCAAAGTTTGAAATATTGCTAAGTTTAATTACAAATTTGCAGTGACATTGAGCTATGGAGGACGATACCCCCATCATCGACGCCCCGGACTTCATCCGAGACTTGGAGAAAGAAGAACGCTTTCAAGCACTTATATTTGATAAGACCCTTGGACCCAATTCCGATGGAGAAGATTTCGACGAAGAAGACGGCGAAGATTTCAGCGCAAAATGCTTGAACGACTCCGGTGAGGGACTTGAGTTACAAAACTTCAGAGACGACGACGAAGAAGAATTGCCGTTAGAAAACTCCGTAGAGAACTCCGGCAAGGTATATATTAAGTCTTGTTGATCACTAGCTAGATGCATTAATTGATTTATATGCACACTTATTAACGAAACATTTTTCTTTCAGCCCACTGGATCTACGTCAATCCGTAAACGAGGCCCGGCCCAAGGGTTAAAGCTGCCGGATGGTGCAAAGTTGTCGATCGACGAAGTTAGCATAAAAGGCAAACCGGAGAAACCCGATGGAATCTCCACTAAATACATAGCTCAATGCGGATTTCTTGTAAGGGACATGGTCCCGATCACCGTTGCAGAATGGAATGAGCCGAAGAAAAAAAACATTGGCGCAAAATATGTCGAGGACAGAATTAAAGAAACCCTTTGGGAGTCGATATTGGGTTCTTTCAGCCTACCGGCAGATCTCCCACAGAGGAGGAAGGATAAAGTCAAGGAGTGGACTCTTAGCAAGATGGCCGAGCAATTCAACAACTGGAAGAAATCATTGTGGAGAAAATATGAGAAAAAACTCCAGATTTCACTGGACATCTAGAGAAGCTAAAAGATGACTGGCCTGAATTTGTGGCGTATAAGAAATCGGCCGTCGCTGTGGCCCGATCGAAAAGAAATAAGTTGAATGCTAAGAAGAAGAAATATTTCCATCGTTTGGGCTCAGGTGGCTACAAGACTGCCGTGCCTAAGTGGGAAGCCTATGAAAACGAGCTGCGTCAAAAAGGGATCATTCCACAGACAGATGACTGGCCCGACAGGTCCAAGTTATGGTTGTTCGCGCATGGGGCAGTGTTGGACCCAAACACAGGGCTGATTGTTGCACAGGGAAAATGGAAGAAAAGAATTAAAAGAGTCACCAAAAAACTAGTTGACGCAATAGAACTAGTCCGACAGGGAAAATATGTTCCCGATAGAGAGGACGACGAGCTTTCACTCGCCCTCGGGAATAAAGAACACTGGGGACGATGTCGAGGCAGAGGAGGCGGGGTTGGTTTTCTTGAAGGGTTTCCGGAGCACGCTGCAACTTATAGAAAACATTGCAGAGGTAAGAAGAGGGAGGCGGAGAGGTTTACTGCATTAGAACGCCAGATGCAGGATGTGAAGGAGCAACTGGCCTTAATTACCCAGCAAAGGGAATCTCAGCCGCGAGTAGAAGATCATGCAGTCGATGTCTGCCCATCTCAGCGGAAAAGCAGCGTGGGTTCCACGCAGCTACAAGATCCTGCAGTTGATGAACCGTCGGCGCGCGCTACCCCGTGGATGATATCACGGAGAAGACAAATTGTGAGTTACATGCGCCAATGAAGAACATTAGTTTTCCGGTGGCGAATGGCTATGCTTTACCGCATCAACTTGGATCAACCTTCCATTTTGGTGAGATTCCGGCTGGATTTGCTCGTGTCGGGGTGACGAAAGTTATGTCGGGATTCAGCTCAATCCATCTTGACATTCCCGGAGCTGAAGGCGAGAAGACATTGGGAGATGTCGAACTTGGTATCGTTCTATGGAAGAAGAAATATATCAAGTTTCCAGACTCGGCGCCAAGGCCACCGACTCCTCCGGTTAGAAATTCACCACAGCAAAGTCCACCCTCCTCCCCCGACGATTGGGAGCCCACCGCGAGTCCATCGCCCGCGCCGTCCCGTCAGCCGACTGCTGCGCCCACTAGTAGTTTGACAAAGCGGAAGCTGTTCACGTCGTCCCCTGTCAAGAAACGTGCAAAAAAACCCAAGGAAGTCAAGGCTCCTGAGAAGTTAGCTGGCGAGATGACTCAGGAGGAATTAGAAGTGAGCACACGTGAAGAGGCGAGAGCCTTTTTTGAACAGAAAAAAAGGAAAGACTGGAGGCAAGACTGGACCCCATGAAGGAACTTCTGAAGACTATACCAACTGAGGTAAAAGATCACACCGTTGACAACCTATATGACCCTCCACCACCGCCCCTTTCAGACTATGAGCGAGGTATTGAAAAGGTACTTTCCTCACAGATGGAGCAAGAAAAAGCGTGCGGGAAAAGAGTTGCCCAGCTCGGAGAACAAGAAGCACAATCGATCGCCCCGCTCATTGTGCCTTCTGAAGCTCGGGAAATCGAGCATGGAGAAGTTGTCATTGGCGACACAGGTTGCCCCATAGCGCAGATAACAATTCAATATAAATTTGAACTCGGGCTGCCTCTGGTCGAAAATCCGAGTGCTCTAACAACACAGTTATATAAATTGCATAACTGGTACATGGCCGCCGCAAAAGAAGGGAAAATGTGTCTCATGGCGGGAGTTAAGGAACAACACACTTCCGACAATATGGTGTGGAGGTTGCGTTCTCCGAACTTTTTCAGATGTACAATCAACTTGCTCTCGACAAATCTATCATCAGCTGCTATTGTCTGTAAGTAATTTATTCGTGTAATTTAATTATTTATAGTTAAGCTCGTTCATTGCTTGTAATTATCCTCACAACATTCTTTTGTACGCTATTATGCAGAATGAAGATTCGTGAATGCCGAATGGGAGGAATCTGGGACATTGGGTTCATTGACCCGGATAAAGTTCATGAAGTCACCGTAGAAAGTCCTCTGTATGCCCAGGAAACAGAGGACGTTTTGCTAACGTGTTTTAAGCGACAAAGTACCAAAAGGAAATACTTTTTCCTTACAACTTCGGGTGAGTGTTACTGTCTTGTACACATTCTATTTTGCTTTCCCGATATTAAGTGTAATTGATGAGTTCTGAATACCTGCGTATATAAATGTGCGCAGGTACCACTTCATTCTGCTAATCATTAGACTCGAGGAAGGAGAAGTTGAAGTCTGGGACTCATTAAGGAAAGATCAAGATGATTACAAAAGCGTGCGTCTAATGCTCAAGAGGTAATTTCAATCGCACTATATCGTCCTCTTTCGTTCATTTCCGGATATCAAAAGTATAAGTAATAACTCCTCAATTCATTTTCTTTTCCGGGCAGGGTTTGGAAAAGTTCATCGCGGAAGAACGCGGTGAATGGAAATAAGCTGGAGTTCAAGGCTAACAACGTAAGTACTACTACGTATCTAGGTCTGTGTATCTTTCTAATACCATTATCATTCTCTTGATTATTATTTGATTAAATTAAATTCTTGTATAGTGGTGTCTGCGACAACCACAGGGGACGGAACTATGTGGATACTACGTTTGCGAGTATATTCACATGAGGGTCAATGAGAGAGTCAATAGTATAAGAAATCGAGAGGTACGTAAACATCATACACAACTTTTATTTTGCTACCATCAATCATGTTTAGTTTCGATCATAACTGATTTGATCTCCTTCTTTTAAAGATGGCAAGGAAGCGGAACCAGCTCCTACTAAAAAACCGCGTAAAAGCTATTGCGGAGGAATTGGCGGGATTCATTCTGACGCATGTCGTAGATGAATTCGGTGAATTCCACTATGTCGATTAATAGACTCCCTCCATGCATGTACTAGCTAGCGGTGATCTCCATTGTAATTATGAGTACTTTATATGTAACGAGAGTACTTTATATGTGTAATGAGTACTTTATATGTGTAGTGAGTACTTTATACGTGATCTCCTCCGAAACCCTGAAAAATGAGCGAAAAGGAAAAAAACAGAAACCCTAAACCCTGAAAATAAGCGAAAAGAAAAAAACCGAAAACCTAACCCCCCTGAAAAAATAAGGGGGGGCAAAAAAACAGGAACCTTTAGTACCGGTTGGTATACCAACCGGTACTAAAGGTCCTCAGCTGCGCGCGCAGGTTCGGCCACGTGGAGGGCCTTTAGCACCGGTTGTATATACAACCGGTACTAAAGGGGTACCCCTTTAGTCTCGACCTTTTAGTACCGGTTGCACAACTGGTACTAAAGGCCCAATAAGACCGGTACTGATGCCCTGTTCTCTACTAGTGCGCAGGCGCATCACAAGCTACTATTTCAAGTTCTATGGAGCTTTCCAAGTGTTGGAATGCATTGGTGCTTCAGCCTACGGGCTCCAACTACCTTGTTGTAGTAGAATTTACCCGGTGTTGCTTGTGTCTCAGCTAAAGAACAATCTCGGCCCAAATCTATACCTCTTATAAAGGAAAACCCCACTAAGTGTATTTATTATTTTTCTATCTAAACATGCAAGCTATCCACATCATCCATGCTATTAGCCAATCAATTGTCCATGTCATTTCTACTAATACTTATTAATATACACATCATACATTCCTCCAACCATCTAATAGTTCACATTAACAATATATAATACACATGCAATTCATGTCTATGAAAATTTGATTGTCGTATATTCATTTATATGCATGCATACATTTTATACCATTTTATTTACATGATGTAGTTTTTAAATTGATACCCGCTGCAACGTGCGGGGTATCTTCTAGTTTACAGGTAGAATTTAAACTACATCCACCTTATGCTCAATTTGCAGTGTCTCTCTGTGTTTTGCAATATCATTTCCGCCAACAAGACACTTTTTTTGTTCCTCAAGGCTTGATCCATTGGACGGGCCAACTTCAGACACTAGCAAGCTAGGAAGCCCTAGACGAGCTCCGCTAAAGTTCCACTCGATCGTGCTTTAGCTTGGGAACAACTAATTGTCAATGAGTGGCCAGGGGAAGACGGAGAGTCTTAACTGCTCAGTATCCGCACGACCATCACAAGACAAGCCAATGTAGCAACATAGGCCGGGTTGAAAAAGAGGAGGGGGGGTGGGGGGGGGGGGGGGGGGGGGGGGGGGCTAGCCTAACAAGCGTGTCCACAACCCATTCAGTCGGTTCCAAGCTTCCAGCTAGTTGCCAATGATGTGTCTGCAACCCATCCAGTCGGTTCCCTGCTGCCAGGTGGAACATTGCCCAGTTTGGAACATAGAAAGTAAAAACACAGAAATAGAAAAAACACAAGAATTGAGGTGTCATATTTCCTAGATTCATACAGGAACTAAAATCACAGAAAAACTTCCAAAGTATGTTTTGTATGCCACACATGAAAAACACATAAATTGTGGACACGGAAAACATGAGGTCAAACCTCATGTTTGTTTTCCTCCAAAATTGCGATGGAATAGTTCATTCCATAGGACTTTTAATGTAATATGAGATTCTTATTCCTTTGTTACAAACGGTACCGTATAAAATTTTGCTGTAAGAATCCTATCCAAAAAAATTACTAGTATTTTTTCTTTTGTTCCAAACGGAGGAGAGGTGTGTGAGGCCGTGTGCTTAGAGCATATGCAGTAGCGCTAACAAGTCGACGCTAGGAAATAAATCATGATCAATTTGTGGTTAGTATCATCAATCCCAAGCGCCTGACGCATAGTGTGTCGCCGGAGGCTAGCTAATTTTTTGGTTGGCTGCGTGAAAAGGTGAAGCGTTAATTTGGCCATTAATTAGCACCTCACATATATAGGAGCCTACCGTTGCATGGACAGCGGCTGCGCTACAAATTTTGTTTTGTTACAGTTATTTTAATCTGTTAAGCGCCTCACTAAGCGTCCTGCACCCGTGGATGTTCTTATTTTTTTCGATAAACTAGCAAGGTGGCCCTCGCAAATGCGAGGGCACGGTCTTTAAATTAGTCTAATCGGTTTTGCTGTTTTTGGCGTATTGAATATATTCATCAATGAATTCGTGATTTCATATATACTGAAAGACGGAAATCTAATTCATAATCGATCTATAAAAATTATGGTAGATAAAATACCACATGTGTCTTTAATTTTATGGCAGAGTAGGTATGCTGGCATTATCAAAAGATACCATGTCACATGCTCCATAGGGTCGTTTAATCTTAAAGCAGGTATTTCTAATTTATTTTATATATATGTTTACGCTTTCCCACCATTCCCCAATCATCATTGTACTAAAGGTTATTATCGTTCCTTGCACCATCCTCATACTATCTAGTACTTTAAGTTGATTTTTTGATTTTTCATGATTTAACTCTCATCCTACTAAACCCACCCTCAACCCAATATTTATACACTCACGCCCACTTCTATTTGTTCATGTCATGAAACATGACTATGATGCTATATGGACATCATTGTTTGTGGCACCTTCATCAATCTACATGTTTGCAACTTCCAGTTATGTATCCTATCAATTTTAAGAATATGAAACAAAATAAAAGTTTAGGTTTCATAGTTTCAAATATACTAACGTACATCAGTGACATATACATTTATATAGCTGCAGCACACGAGTGGAATTCCCTTATTTTCCTTGCAGTTATTAGATGCAACAACAATGGACGTGTGTGTGGTTCGGTTCATGTTAGGAAAGTTTGCTTTGAAGAACCATTAATTGTGTTACTTGGATGTTGTCAATCGAGGGTTTCTTTTTGTTGAAAATGCTTCTGATATTCTCTAGGAATTGACAGTTAGTTGTCATTCTTTTTCCTTTTATAGTTGGTAGTGTGCATACTTGATTCCGTTTTGGTTGATCTTATGTATCATAAATATATATGGGGTGAACATATTCTGTCATGTGGAATATGACATCCAGAATACATAACATTATAGGTAGGAGAAACATATTTTGAGAATTTCATTTTAGCTCGTCCCCATTTTCTTTTTCTCATATCCAGTTGTATTGAATATACAGAACATTTTTCACTGACCATTTCGAAATGCATAGCTTAAACTTTCAGTATGGGTTTAAATATTTCTCATAGCTTGGATTTAGTTTATAGGATCCACATTTTTGGCGGTTTAGATTATGATCTTAGCCGCGAAAAAAATGGAATCTTAGATGCACTTCGACTACGTTGTAGCATTTAAATTATGGATGATTTGCTAAAATCTAAACGACTGTGGAGCTTTAGAATTACGGCAATGTCAGCCAACTTTGTTAGATACTATTATATTTGAGAGAATTATGTCACTCTTCTCTATAATTTTACTTTGTATTGATATTTTAAAGCTTAGATGTGAAAAACAACACATGTTCCTTTGTTTTTGGAAACCACGTGCATTTGTTTTTGAAAACTGTGGGCTGATAACGTATAGCTCCATGCATGTTTTGTGCTAAATCTTTATGAAAATAATTTAAGTTAACCTGTAAACTTGTAGTTTTTGTAAGAAAATAAGATGGTGTCCTATCCTCATCATTGGAACAACGTCAAATTTACCTTCGTACGCATAGCACTGCTCGCCTTTATGTTGCAACTTATTTTTTATCATACGAAAATGCTAAATCTAAAACAAAGAAGATCATAGGACATTCATAATTTTTTAAATAATGGTGGTACTTGTAAATGAAAATCCTTATATTAATGTTGAAATCCAATATCTCTCTCTGATAAGAACACGGAGTAGTATTGTGCATGTTCGTGTGTATTTGTTAATATATACTTGCCAGTTTCTACAGCCCAAAAGATCTCTTCCGTGCAGTTTATTGAGATCGTATATGTTTTCTACGCCAAAATACAATTTTCTTTGTTTTTTCTAAAGAGAAGGTTACTACACACTTTCATATACATCTTCCTATTTCAGATTAACCTTCTTTAATACGAAACCTGAACTCTTTTTCATTTGCGGCCGGCCGGAACACGTGGAATCTATCCATACATCCATACGGACCAGCACGTCACGTGTATGTGGCTTGCACGTGAGGGGAGCCAATCTAGCTACAACGTTTTTTTTCTTTGAGAAACATCTAGCTACAACGTTGGTAAGGGAAAAAAAAGCTAAATCGCGATGGATCCAACTGATGTGTACGTGAGTTACGTGACCAAGATGGACCCAACGCACCCGTCAAAAAATAAAGTTGGACCCAACGCACCCGTCAGAAAAAAAAGATGGACCCAACGCATGCATGTTAACGTGTGTTACGCGTCGCGTCGGACCAATGCCTTGCGCTAACTTAATTTCGTTTGTTATATTTGTTACGTAAATCTCGTGGCTACGATTTAAAATCCTGTTCATAGATATTAGATCTAACGGTTAAGATAATTTAGATGATGTGGATTAACGTGGTGTCTCGAAAAACTAACGCATTTTGCTTTTAGTATATAATAGATGGATGTTTCATTACTTAAATGTTTTAATCATTATAGCCGGCCACTGCATAGTTAGGATGCACATCATTATACCCATGATCAGATCCAGTTCTAACCGGCAGCTCGAAGCAAGTCCTCAAGTGGCCGAACAATTCATGCATCTATGTGAGACTAGATTCGAGCGAGTTGTTAACATTTTATTGGTAATGTCAACTGTATATCTTTCTTCTCAAACAGGGTTTAACACTTCCACGATGTCAGCACTATTGCTTGAAGAGTTGAAGAGAAGAGAATATAGCGCACACAGGAGAAAAGGATAGGTCATATTCTCGTGCTCCGCCTCACCCACAAGGTCCTGGACTCCTGATAATCCAATCAAGTTAGGAGACTGCACTGTACGCCACTTTTAAAATGTCACCGCCGCATCGCCATACGCCTGCTCCGCCGCACCACCGCGGCCAGCTCCGGCCACCATTTTCTTTCTCCTGAACAGGGCCGTGCACCACCTGATGTCCGGCGCCTGTCGAGGTGGTGACATTGCCGATACGGCAAGGAACATAGATCGCATGATCTATGGCCGGTTCCAAGTTCAGCGCCCCGCGCGTACGAGTGGATGTGGAGGCTGCGGCGGCTTAGCAAGAACAGGAGGAACGACGGGTCTAGTCGTTTTCCTGGTATATTAAACGAGAGGTCAGCGATCCACGAGGCCTCCACATCGATCCTGTTAGGCTAATCTTGTTTAGGTTGTCTATGCTCTGGTATGTTTTGTCAGCTTCGAAGCAGTCGGTTTGTGAGCATGATCGTCGGCCCCTTTTCAGTATAATAAAGAAGGTGGTAGGTCTTTTCGCCAGCTCGAGTAGCTTCGGCTGCTCTCCCATCTCTATGGACCTTTTCAAACTCATCGTTAAGACTTAAGAGGTTCTCTACCTCAATATGTTGCTTTAAGAAAGAGAAAGAATTAGCAAAATATAGAATATTTACGAGTCATAAAATTCATGAGCATCGATAGTCACAGGTCACGAGACGGCGTACCTAGCCTAGCCAATTCTTTTACCGGCTTAAAAAATAAGTTGACCCCTTCCCGGGTTCTTTAGTTAGGACTTTCTAAACTCGTTATTTACAAAATTAGTTTAGAAGTTCCAAGTAATAACCAGAAGGTTTATGGGAGAAGTTAAGAAATGCCGGCTTGTTTTTTAATTGGTCAAAAGAACCGAGCCTTACGAATCGGATAGATCAGCCATGATACTAGCAAGTAGCAATGGTAGCTGGTGTGCAGGAAGGATCCATTATATTGGGGGTGCCAATTTGTTAATCTATAACTTCACTTAGTCTAATTTTCCATATATTATATGTTTAAAAAACTCATACATGATATTTATACAATTAATATTGAGTTTGGCACCCCCAACCATTTTCCCCTACATCTGCCACTGCTGTGTGGGCAAATCAAAATTTCTGAACACCTTGGCATAGTAGGCCTTGCAGATTTTTCAGAGCACGAGGAGGATGGTTGGCCATATATAAGCGGAAGATTCACTCGCATTCTTGTTGACCAAACATCAGTGAGTAATGAAAAAGAAAGAGGAGATATGCATCTACAATTCTGCCAACCCAAAATTGTTTCCTCACTACAGGAAAGAGGTTCTATGCCGACGGCCATACCTACGCCGACGGCTTTTTATCGGGGCCGTCGGCATAGGCTCCGACGAGGCCAGTCCGTCGACATGGCCGTCGGCGTAGGATATCCCGTCGGCATAGATTTGACACAGGGCTATGCGACGGCATAGGTTCACAGGGCTACGCCGACGGCAAAGCCGTCAGCATAGCTATGATTTTTTTTTCATTTAATATGAAATAATTCATATCTTTAAATCCGTAAATCGAAATTTAACAAATAAATGTCTAAATCAATTAGAAAAATGAGAGGAATCCAAATATGACATCCATATCATCTTTTTTATCATGTATATGACTTTTTACAACATATTTTTGGTACTTGCTTAATAAAAAAAGTCATTTTTTGGCAATTAAAAAAAGGAAAATGATATTTATAAACATATTTTTAAAATTATTTTTGTTAACAATGTTTGCCATACCAAGACACACGTATGTGTCAAATATGGACACTTTATCACAAATTATGCCATGGGGTTTATTTTGACCATTTTTTCAACAAAATAAAAGAAAGTGAAAAAATACTCAAAAATGAAATCCTTTGGCATGGAGTCTTTATGTGTACTAGTTGCTAGATAAAATGATAAACTTGAGTTTTGACAAAGTTTCCAAAAAACTTCTTCACAAAAAGGTCAATCATCTATAAACATGTTTAAGTTTCGAGTCAAATGATCTAGATATGATCATTCCCGTGGCGTAATTTGTGATAATGTGCCCATATTTCACACATAGGTGTATCTAGGTATGGCAAACAATGTTGCAGAACTGAGTTTTTCAAAATATTTTTATAAATATCATTTTTCATTTTTTAATTGTAAAAAATGACATTTTTTGTGAAGCAAGTACAAAAAATATGGTGGAAAATGGCACCCATCCAATTATCACACAAAGTAGACCATATTTTATGGATAATCCAGCAATATTAGGAATTTTCTCGGTTTCTACCTAATTTCGCCTATTTAAATGACTTTATGCCTATTTTCCGAAAGTAAATGAATTTTGAACTACAAGTGTGTAATAGTTTGCTCTAAAATTTATAAAAAAAATCATTTTAATATACACCGGAAGTGGTTATATCACAAAACCATCGATAGTTTTGAAAAATGCGACCCCCTTTTGATGAATAGGCACGTCGTCTATTTTGACCATTTTTTCAACAAAATAAAAGAAAGTGAAAAATACTCAAAAAATGAAATCCATTGACATGGAGTCCTTTTATGTGTACTAGTTGCTACATAAAGTGATAAACTTGAGTTTTGAAAAAGTTTCCAAAAAACTTCTTCACAAAAAGGTCAATCATCTATAAACATGTATAAGTTTCGAGTCAAATGACCAAGGTATGACCATTCCCGTGCCATAGTTTGTGATAATGTGTCCATATTTGACACATATGTGTATCTTGGTATGGCAAACAATGTTGCAGAACTGAGTTTTTTTTAAATATTTTATAAATATCATTTGTCCATTTTTTAAGTGCCGAAATGACTTTTTTTATTAAGCAAGTACCAAAAATATGTTGCAAAAAGTCATACACATGATGAAAAACATGATATGGATCTCATACTTGGATTCCTCTTATTTTTCTAATCGATTTAGACATTTTATTTGTTAAATTTCGATTTACAGATTTAAAGATATGAATTATTTCATATTAAATGTAAAAAGGAAAATATAAAGTAAAATTCATTTTATTGTTATTTATTCAAATATCCTATTACATAATCATTGTTACTTATTTAAACAAACTTTTAAAATTTAACAGTTAAAAGGTGTAACATCGTAACCGAGGGGTTAATATGATTGATAGGATATAATATCGGTAAGTTCTAACTTCTCATTTAGAAACTAATTTGGAAGGAACTCAAAAGTTAAGCGTGCTTGGGTTCGAGCAATTTCAGGATGGGTGACCGAATGGGAAGTTTGACCAGGGTAAGTACTTTGACCTGAGATTAAGTGTGTAATTAGAGATTAAGTATGTGGCTAAGTAGAAAATTTGGAAATAGAATTAAAAATGTTTAAAAAAGTAGAAAAAAGTTTAAAAAATTCAAAAAATTAAAAATTATTGGGGAAAAAAATGCCGACGGCACTATTACCGACGGCAACCGTCGGCGTAAACCTATGACGACGGCTTTCGCTATGCCGACGGCTTCCTGGGCTATGCAAACCGACGACTACTATCGGCATAGCCTATGCCGCCGTCGGCTTAGGTTTTGTTTATATACCAATCTGTTTTTTTTTCCTGGAAAATGGGTAACACAATTCCTGCAGTTCCATATGGTTAGCTGATTTTGTTACTTCAAAAAAAATTGTATACACAAGCTGCATCAATAATGGGTTAAGAATTATACAAAAACGCTGCAATCCATTCCAAATTAATAATATCACAAATACTCATTATTTGCTCACATTGTCTTAAGTCATGTCCTTGGCATGTTCCTCCCATAACAGTTGTTTATATCCGGCATCTGCGCATGGTAGCTGTTTAATCCATCATATCAAATTTGAATTCAAACAAACTCGAGAAGTTTTTAAACATGTTTCTTGAATTCTACATACACCTTCATCATAGAAGAAAAGCAATCTGGGTAAGTGGTACTCGTGCAAGTGATTTCATCCTTTTTATGACATAACAATATGTTAACATTGATGAATCAGGAGTAGAGCTGGTTGGATGTCCAAGGAGAGGAGCACTCCTGAAGATATCAACTTGGAGAAACATGCTGAGATGTTTAAGTGCCCTTTGCCCCAACCCCCGGGAACAAACAAATATGTTTTCACTGGACGTCCAGTTGTACTGAAGAAGAGGAAACCTCCGGAGGTGAGAAACGCGCTACGTGAAAGAAGGATGGCCTACAAACAAAGCACTGGGCGTAACCACGCCGAGGTAGCCCTGCGTAAATACAACAGAGCAAACAACACCAAGGTATTCCTCTCTCTTTCTCAGTGATGTGAGGTGCGACATAAGGGATGTACTAACCAGAACTTGTATCACATGATAATCCATTTTAACTTTATTTCCATTTTGTTTGTTTCAGTTTGAGCTGGTGGAGGTACTAGTTATCTCTATATTTTATGAGTTTGGAGCGGGCTGCATTCATTATAACTTCACAGCTAAGCAGCCTGAGGACCATCATTCTGCTGATGCTGGCAGTACCAAGCTATTTTTCTCTGAAGTTGACTATTGGTTTCGAAATGATAATGATGTGATGCTGTGCTGTATAGTTGAGGAAAATGATGCAGGTATGCATTTGGTTACTCAGGTTCATTTATTTTTACTGTTTTCTTGACAGTTCCTATTGCTTCTTCCTTAATATTCTCGTGTTTCATCATAAGTCTCCTATCTTTTTATCGGTATGTCATATTGTCAATCACATGCCATGTCATATTGCTTCTACCACATGTAATCTCATATCATTTATATCGTTGTTTCATACTATTTTCTCATGTTAATATTTTGCAATCTCTTCATTTTGTTTTCTCGGGCATTGCTATGGTTGCGAAAACTACCAGCCTGTTGTTCACCCAAGTAGCCGAGCATACGGTGGTGGCAATAGTACTGCTATTGACTATCCTGGTTCAGACGGTGATAGCACAGATGACACTGACAGCGATTAGTATGTAAGCACTTGAAGCTGTGATCTATATATAAATATTCCGAGGCTTGTAAATTAACTCGAGAGCTGTGAACATGGGATGAAAACCTGAATTTTAGTTGGATCTTGAATGTCGCTGTGTCATCTGACAATGTCATATAGACTTTCACCATTTGGTTATGCATTCCAACTTATCTATACAATCTTGAAATCGTATACATTGGTTTTTTTGTTTCTCGTGTATGTAACCAGATGTTTGATTTTCTCGTTTCCTTGGGTAGATGTCAAATCACGTACAGCTATACTGTTGCAAGTTAGAGGGTGTTTGCATTTATGAAAATCAGATGGGCGCAACAGGAAACCCTCTTGGCATCTCTCTAGACTTAATATTCACTTAATCGAACTCTGCAAAATTTCCGTGGTTGAACTTTGCAAAATGCATCATCGGCCCGTCGATCCCCTACACATATCACTACGCACTGATCACAAATCAGGGAAAGCTATAGCTAGCGAGTTTGATTAAAAACAACTCACATTGTTCATAACCAGAGGACAGCTATCGTATTAGACAACAGGTATTCTTACATGAAAGGCCCTTTTATACAGGTAAAATCCAGCTCGTTCTACCTGGCCCTTCATCGGCGGTGCAGAGCATTTACAAAAGTGAACGAACTGGCAGCATGAAGCACATCTTTTCATTTCTTACTACAACACACACACAATCTAAGGCACTTCTAGGCACGTACCTACACTCGATACAAATCTGAACTGAACTGAGCAACAAAGGACTCATACGAGCAATGCCCTTCCCAGCATACACAGGCTAATTAAGCTGGAAACAACAACTGCAAATGTGTCCAGATCTTCTCAACATAAGCTGACTGAAGAATCTGAACAAGATCGAGGGCCTGCAGCTTGTCATACCCGCCCGTCGGCGAAGGCGGACCCACATACTCGACGCCGCACGGACCGCCGGCACGCACGGGCAGCAAGCCAGCATATTCGACGCAGATATCTTTCAGCTTCTCGACCAGCCCATCGAGCCGCTGCTTGTCGCGGATCGCCTGCAGAGCTTCAATCTCCGCGTCCATCTTGCGGCTGCACTCCTGTGCGATGCGCAGCTTCTCCCTGTGCTCGACCATGGCTGAGTAGTTGATGTCGTTGATGACGACGCCGTACTCGTCGCACAGATGGCGGAGAGCAACCTCGGCGGCGCTTTCTATGGCGCTGCCGAGATCGCGCTTGGGCTCGCCGTAGAAAGCGCGCGTCTTCTCCTCCTGTGGCCTTCCTGGTATCTGGGGAAGGTCAACCACGACATAGGCCTTCACGAGACCGTTCTTGTAAGTGACCGAACTGTACTTATGAGCAATACGGGTCTCGGCTAGAAACTGCTGCCTAGGAATGCGAAAAACCCGTGGTGGCTGCATCGAAAGAAAGAAAGAACACAATGATCAAATCCTCAAGAAGTGCCTACTATACAATTTTGTAGTAGGAAAGAACAGCAAACTTGCTGGAAAGAACGACTAGGAGTTCTTGCAACGAGCATGTACTACCTGAGCTGCCATGTGAGAGTACGAAGATGAACTGATGAAGACGAAGGCAAGGCGTAGTCCATATGCTCTGCCCTCCCCCCGCATACCTGGGCTGACATCCTCGACAGTAGTAAAACATGGGACCCACACAGCCCGACATGTGTCAACCGACATGGCATGCACTTGACACGTATGTTGCATGGTGATGCATACCTGTAAGCATCGGATACATTGCTTCGGCAGTGATACAAATCTAGAGTCTTCATACATACTCCAGAACCAATTATCTCTTTAGAGAGCATTATCTATTCATTTCGTAGATCAAAATTTCAAGCGCTTAATTTGTAAACAGATTAGACCTCCCAGAACCAATTCATATAAGAAACTTCTAAGCTTTGTAATCCGGAAGTGCATTTCGAGCCCGACCTCCACATAGCTTTTTTACTTTGTAAAATTCGAAAATCATGCTTCGAAGTTTCAAAAAATTGTGATAAAATTCAAGGACGTAGACAAAGGTGATGTCTTTTTTGTAACAACATATATGGGTCTCAAAGGACGGTGATGTCTTTTTCAGTTAGATAAGCATGAAAGTACGGTTTAAAATGGAACTAATGAAAACCATAAAATACATCGAAGTCGCTGACTTTTACGAGGAGAACCCCATACTGAAAACTAAGGATCGTGTCCTACATTGCCGCCACCTGGATTGATCGGCGACCGGGGACGGACCTTGCACTCCATGGCCTTTGAACTGCAACAAGAACTGTCTCCCATCAGATTGACAAGCCGGAAGGAACTGAAGGAGCCAGCGCGCCAGCATGCGCTGCAGCTCAAACGGGCCGCCCTTTGGCCATAAGTTCAAAAATGTCATGTCGTACTTCGTCAATCGACCACCGAGACAACGGGATTCAAAGCCTCTCCATAAGAACAGCCGCTGTGAATGAGCACGCGTCAAGTGACCATAGAAAGCACGCGTCTTCTCCTGCGGCCTTCTTGGTATCTGGGGAACGTCAACCAAGACACAGGCCTTCACGAAACCGTTCTTGTTAAGTGACCGAACTGTACTTAGGCTGCTCACAATGGGGAGTAACTTAGACTAGTAACATGCATATGTTATTACTCTAAGTTACTACCTCCATAGTGGGGAGCAACATATGTATAGTGTCATATTTAATAGGTTATACACTCATCATGCCTTGAAATGTGTGATATTATGGTAACATAGCTAGTTACCACAACCATCTCTCTCCTCATTAATTACCGTCACATCAGATTTTTTGCCTACGTAGCACTGATGTTACTCCTCATGTTACTCTCATTGTGACTAGTCTAAGCAAGACGGGTCTCGGCTAGAAACTGCTGCCTGGGAATGTGAAAAACCAGTGGTGGCTGCATCGAAAGAACAAAAGAACACGATGATCAAATCCTCAAGAAGTACCCACTCTATAATTTTGTAAGAAAGAACAGCAAACTAGCTGGAAAGAACGACTAGCAGTTCTTGCATGTACTACCTGAGCTGCCATGTGAGAATACCAAGATGAAGACGAAGGTAACGCGTAGTCTAGCCTGTTGGTTGCTCGCATCAATTTTAGGCGTTTTGCATCTGTGGCCCTCTGGCCCGAAAAAACGTGGATTGGGTCATGTTATGCATCCCGTTTGGTTGCCAACAATGTTTTGGTCTGGCCCGTGCGGATAGATGCAAATTATGAAACCCTCCTTGTTTGGTCGGCTGTATGATCAACTCAAGATGAAATGCAGTATGCTTGGTTACGTGCGACAATGCTTGTAGTCTCACCACTTCTTGGAGTGGTGAGCTTACCAGCATAGATAGGAACCAGTACATTCAAAAGCTCATAGTGATAATGTTGATCATGAACTAACTGGCAAAGTTGAACTTAACAGTCATAGCCTTAAGCAACAAAGCAGGTCCACAATGTTCATAGAGTACTAGACACGAACTAACAGGCAAAGTTCAACTTCGGTGAAGACATAATTCAGGCTTTCTGGATTGAAGATTTCAGAAGAAGGTTCAAGGGATGTTGATCACACCTCTTCACAATTTCGGTGCCATCGGTTGTTGAAGATGGTGACTCTGACACAGTAGGCTTCAGCATCTTGAAGGTGACGAAGTGCCCGGATTTGATGTTGTGGCACATTGCAAATGGTGCCCATCCATTGTCAATCGCAGCAGACCCATGATGGCCTCATAAGAAATAGCAAGCAAAGATCACAGGGAGATGACTCTGTACAGGGACCGAGAGGTGTGCACAAGTTCAATTCTTGTGCAGACCTCTTGGTCCTATGCAAGTCACCTCCGTGCACATATGTCATGCCACATTGTAATCATCGGCTTGGTACAGTGGAGAAAATGAAATTAGAACACAGAAATCAGCCTCATAAACAAGAGCATAAGCTGTGGTGCCAAGAAATGTCTCCACGGTACCAAGAGTTGTGCACAGGAATACTACTTATACATCACTCAAGGTACAGTGGAGACACCTCTTGCACATGTACTGTGCCACATTACAATCATCGGCCTACAAAGAAAATGCAGAGGAAGATTGCCTCAGGTATGCACCGCATGACAACCAACAAAATGAAGTACAAGAAACAATGACTTGTCCCTGGTTCTTAATTTTGGTGGCTGCCATGTGGTGACAATGCTAGAACATCCATCATCATTGGCAACACTCAAAATATGATCTCTTAGTACCTACAAGCATACACAAATAGTACCATTTTTGCAAAACAGTAGATACTAAAAGACACCTCTCGAATGCACGAATGGCCTCATAAATCAGAGCCATCAGTGACAAAAAGAGTGCATACAAGAACAAAGGGGCAATACAAACATTGTTCCTGTATTGACCACTTGGTTCTGTATGCAATCTCCTTGCAACTATCGTGACCTAGTTTAATCATCGGCCCGCATCAAGAAAATGACCGTTATAACATTTCATCTAGCAGATCTATTGACGGCCTCAGTTAGCAAAATCACGAAGTGTTCATAGGGGTCGAAGCACCATGCCAAAGACAATGTAGACATCTAGTTTACCTTGTTTTCGGAATGGTGCCTCTAATCCCTAAGACACATCTGCTGTTCATCATCGGCACATAACAAAAATGGTCACAAATGCAAAACTTGTCAGATCGAACCCTAAACGACCTAGATCTACTGTGCATGTCAACCTACACCGATAAATCTACCACGATCTACAGATCTACGCTAGAAACAAGCTCATAAGGGGTGGAGAACATCATTACCGCCATGGATGAAGCCCTCGAGGAAGTCCGAGAGCACCGTGGCTGTCGCTACCGACGAAGATCCAAGTTGGTCAACGAAGAAGCACGGCGGCCTGCCTTCCTCTCCGACCAAAGATGCAGGCGGCGGAGCGGTCGACGAGCCGGCTGATATGTCTCAAACGTATCTATAATTTCTGATGTTCCATGTTGATATTATACCAATTGTTACATGTTTTGTATACACTTCATAGCATTTTTATACATTTTCTGGGACTAACCTATTAACAAGATGCCACAGTGCCAGTTTCTGTTTTCTGTTGTTTTTGTATTTCAGAAAAGCTATTCTGGAAATATTCTTGGAATTGGACGAAACCTGGACATGACCTCCTATTTTTCCAACAAGTACACGGAGTCCAAAGGAGAGACGGAGGCGACCGAGGAGACGGCCACACCCTAGGGCGGCACGGCCCCACCTCCAACCGTGTCGTGGTGGGGTGTGGGCCCCTCGGGTCGCTCCAGCCACCGCCCTTTCGCCTATTTATTCATCTTCACGGGAAAACCCTAGACACCTGAGCCATTATCCAAGAAAAGTTTCAGAGACGCCGCCGCCGTCAACCCTAGCTCGGGAGGGTTCAGAAGCTCTTCCCGGCACCTTGCCGGAGAGGGGAATCATCACCGGAGGGCTCTACATCACCATGCTTGCCTCCGGAGTGATGCGTGAGTAGTTCATATTTGGACTACGGGTCCATAGCAGTAGCTAGATGGTTGTCTCTCCACTTTATGCTATCATGTTTAGATCTTGTGAGCTGCCTATCATGATCAAGATCATCTTATTGTAATGCTACATGTTGTGTTTGCTGGGATCCGATGAATATTGAATACTATGTCAAGTTGATTATCAATCTATCTTATATGTTATTTATGATCTTGCATACTTTCCGTTACTAGTAGATGATTTGGCAAAGTAGATGCTTGTAACTCCAATAGTTGGTATTTATGCTAGATAGTGGGTTCATGCCTCCAGTAATCTGGGAGAGTGACAGCAACTTCTAAGATTGTGGATGTGCTGTTGCCACTAGGGATAAAATAACCGATGCTTAGCTTAAGGGTGCGCCGTTAGGTCTAATGCATTTGTTTACATTACGCACATTACTTAATGCGATTATCCGTTGCTTGCAACTTAATACCAACGGGGAACTCGGTATGACAACCTAGAGGTGGATTATTAGTCATAGACGCTGTTGGATAACGGTCTATGTATTTTGTCGTAATGCCCACATGAATATCATAGTAGTCATCATGTCATATATGCATTGTCATGCGCTCAATATTTTGTCAATTGCCCAGCTGTAATTTGTTCACCCAGCATATTAGTTATCTTTTATGGAGAGACACCACTAGTGAACTGTGGACCCCGGTCCATTCTTTTACACTGATAATACAACCAACTGCAATCATTGTTCCTTTTTATTCTCTGCAATTAAACACTATTTTCCACACCATACGTTTAATTCTTTGTTTTCAGCAAGCCGGTGAGATTGACAACCTCACTGTTTCGTTGGGGCAAAGTAGTTTGATTGTGTTGTGTGCAGGTTCCACGTCAGCGCGCCACTGACAACCTTCAGAAGTGATTTCTTACTCCTACTGGTTCGATTAAACCTTGGTTTCATACTGAGGGAAACTGCTGCTACACTGCTTCATACCTTCCTCTTGGGGTCTCCCAACGAACATGTGATCCACGTCATCACCGGCGGCAAAGGAACCGCCGATGAAGGGAGGAGAGAGGAGACGCGTGAGTGGAGTGAGTGGGGGAGATGGGCGGTGAGGGGATTTATGGCGCGTGTTCTCGAAGGGATGCGGCGTCTCCCGCCCCTTCCCCGCGCGTGCAGGCTGGCCCGAAATTTGTCCTACGCGAGGGTGGCTCCACGGAAATGGCCGAATCAAGCGTTCCTGCTGGGTCTAGCCCGAGGGTGCTTTAAAGTTCGTGCGATGCAAGAACGCGGCGCAGCCCAGGCAAGTAAATAGGCCAAAAAACACCTCTCCACAGGCTACACGGGCTTGCAGTGGGCAACCAAACACGCCCCCTCGGCCCCTGCTTTTATTTTATACTACCTGAGCTGACATCCTTGACGCTTGTCGATGATAGAAACATGGAACCCACACGGCCCGATCGACAGGTGACAATCGACATGGCATGCAACTGACACGCATGTTGCATGACTCCTACTAACTGCACTGGCGTTGCACTCTCCCATACAATTCCAAATTCCATCCCTCGATCGCTAGAAAAAAACATCAATTTAAATAGTTCATTAAAGCAAGGAGCGTCAGTGCATGTAATCGATGGCAGAAATGGTGAAGAATGCGCCGCAGCAGCAGCAGGAGGCGCTCCAACGCAGCGACCTAAAGGGATACATTTTTGTCCATTTGGGTTGAGAAATGGACAGGGTCCGGCCCATGTCCGGACTTTTCTGGCCAATGGACACTACACATCGGACCCATTCGGTCCGCCATATCCGTCTTCATCCTCAAATTTTCATTTCATTTCATCTCAACTAACATTACATAAAACGATTACATAATTTGTAGCAAACATTCTATCTTAAAGATAGATTTAAACTAATTGTAGGTTTAACAATAGGTCCTTCCGGTTATGGGCGATGGAGATCCCGGCAACTTTCACAAAATTGGCCACCTGTGGGCGGCGCTAGGCTCGTGCATATGTTGTAGGGACGGACATGCTGGCTCTTCCAGTGGCAGGACCATCTGTGGGAGCGGACTAACTGGCTCCTCCAACCAGCCCCGTTCAGCGCTAGGGTTTAGGTAGTGGTGCCGACTATTTTAACAAAATTGGCCACGCGTAGCACACGTCACTGCCGGCGGTTGCATGCCTTTAGGGGAGCGGCGGGAGTAGCCGACCCCGTTCACGGCCGCCTCGTTCTCGCGTGCACCCTTGCGACGGAGGGCACGAGCCGCGGACAGTGAGGAGCGGGCCGCCTGCGCCATCTGGGTAGCCTCCTGCTCCATGAGCTCGCGGGCACGTCTGGCTCGCCGGGCTCGGTCGCCGCGGAGGGACTCGATGGAGGCTTCCATGGCCTCCTGCTTCTATGGGCCGCCGCGACCCTCTACTTGCTCCTCACCGTCGGGTCTCCAGTCGAAGTCATCGTCGTCCTCCTCACCGGGAGGAGGTGCAGCGGCGTCGGGAGGAGGTGTGGCGGCTGCGGCCGCAACTGCGCGGGTCTGCGCCATGAAGCTGCCGCCCTCTGCGCGTTCAACTGCATGTGGGCCGCCTGCACCGCAGCCTCCTCAGAGCGGTGGATGTCGTGGATGCCGCCCTCCAGCCCGCCGCCCCCATGCCGCCTCCTCTGTCCAGCCGGCGAAAGGAGGCGTGGCACGCAACCCCAGCGACGTACACCTCCTCCTCGGGGTCGGGGGCGTCAGACCACGCCGCCTCGTCGGCCCTCACCGGTTCCGGCACCGGAGCCGGAGACTGATAGCTCGGCATGCCCCTCCATGCTAGGCTCGTCGACATGCGACCAGAGAGGCTCCCACGGTAGCGCTCGAGTGCGCTCTGTCGAGCTCGCTCAATCTGATCTACAAAGTGTTGTGGGGAACGCGACGGATCCATCTCCTGGGCCGGGGAAGGTGGTGGGAAGTGGTGCGGCTGTGGCGGCGGCGCTAGGGTTTGTGGATTAGGGTTTACCCCGCCGGCAGCATATAAAGAACTCTACCACCGCAATTAAGGTGGTAGTTCGCTGGTGGGTGGCCGTTTGGTGAGCCTGACTGTCGGGCCAGGGAAGAGACATGGGGGAGGACACGGGGCGGACACGAGGCGCGTCCGCGCCGATGCAAAGCCGGCTCAAATTTGCACCGGAATTGGGTCCGTGCGGACAGAAACACGGACCGAATTCCAAATGCGTCGACGCGCTGGGCCGTGGTTTTTCGCAAAACGGACAGATTCAGACAGAAACGGACCAAATGGGTCGTTGCGTTGGAGTTGCCCTTAGCATCTCATAGATTGCTTCGGCTGCTCTAGAATGGAATCTGCATGCATATTCGTAAGTACCTTCATTTAATTGTGAACAAATTATATTTATATGTTTTAAAAAATTGAAAACAATTCTGAACATAGCCAATGATATATCCTACAAGCATGGAAAATCACAATGCGAAATTATTTGTATTACGGGTTACATAAAAACGACAAGATCCGATAAAATCTAGAAATTTGAATATATGGATACTGATCATATCCACACTTTTTATTATTTTTGTGTATCTCGAATACAAAATATATATTTTTGCGCAGATAAAGAGGATTACATTAACCAAGCATCTTACAGATAAACCCAGAAACAAAGATAAAAACAAATAAGCCCTTCTGAGCTCTGATGCCCTCCTGCTCGCACGGCACGCTCCGCCGGCGGATCCCGCCGCCACTCCTCCAACAAACGTTGGACTGGGAGAAGCCCTCAGGCGGCAAGGAAGTCGACGGTCCTCGGCGCTATGCCTCCATCCCGCACGATGAGCAACACCAACTTGGTCAACGCCATCACCTTCATCCAGATCTCCGAGCTCTGGCGCCGCCATCACGAACGCCGGCTTGAGGAAAGGCGTGTCGAAGCTCCGAAGAGCCGCAAGCACGCCGAGGACGGCAGACCTGCCCCGAGCCTCCAGCAGAGGACCCAGAACAGAGAAGAGGATCTCCATCCACAAAAGCTTCTCCAGCGTCGCCGTCTTCTCCACAACGCCGCCAGCAAGCACCCTGCAGCTACCTACACTATGTACACGCCGGGATCTACCGATTCCCCAACCTCCCGCCGCCGGAGCGGCCGCCGGAGGCGAGGAATCGAGTAGATCGCCGGCGGCGAGGTGGTGGATGCGGGGAGGCAAAAAAAGTGATTCTTTCACTGTAGATGGGGAAAGGGGAGCGGTCTGACTCGCTCTCGAATACAAAATATTTGACACTGATATTTTTCACGTTTGTGCGATAAACCATTCTACATCTGATTTTTTTAACTCATCAATATGATTTTTCGAATTATTTTAAATAACAGGATGGAATGCATCTCCATTCGTTTTTATTTATTTAAAGATTTATCGTTCCCAACTACTATGAGCATGCTTTACCAATAATTTAGTTCTATGTATGGTAGACCACGACAATTTTGTTGTTGTACATAACTTAATCCATTGCAATCGACCCATAATTGGCTAAGCATGCTTGGGTATAGGAGAGAGAAAATATGGGTAACCAAAAAAGATTCAGCTTTCCAGCTTACCTCAAAAACTGGATACCCATTTTTCTTTTGGCATACTGATACACTGACATGTAGGACCAGTCTGTCAATGAGACATTTGGGCACAAAATTGAGCGTGCTTGTCCATGGGGACGGACGGACGGCGCCGGCGCGACTTGGCGACATAAAGTAGCGCAGCGCGCGCCTGCTGGCTGCTCGCATGTGCCCGGTCGCTTGGCTGCTGCTCGCATGCGCGCCGGCTGCTGCTTCTCGGCCGCGGCGAGGACGGCGGCGTAGACCCACGGCGCCAATTGGTACACACGCACATGCGTCTCCTCCACATGGCTTCCTTCTCCTGCTCCTGGCGGCGGCAATCATTTGCACGACGGCGGCGGTGAATCTCGCAGGGAACAGGAGGGGTAGAGCCCAACGGCGGCGCAGACAAGGGGAAGGACGGCGGCGAGAGATGCAGGGGGTCAATTCAAGGAGGTCAGGGTCGCCTTCTGTAGCAGCTCCGATGGCCAGAATCGGCGAGCAAGTGCGGCGGCGACGGGCCCCGACACGGCCGGGAAAGCTCCGTTCGGGCCTTTTGCCTCCCCGCATGATTTTCTGCTGACATGGTAATGACCCAAATAATATGGGTCATTGTTTTTGGATTGTCAAATTTGCCAATTCAACATCAAATTTTGGGTCATGATCCAAAAATTGTTGGATCCGGGGCCACTTTGGGTATGTTATTGGAGCTTTTTTTTTACCAATAAACAAAAAAGCAATTTTTAAGTATATATGTAACCTCTTGGAAATGCTCTATGAGAGAAAGAGTGGCATATGGAGGGAAAGGGAGAGGTTGCGTGTGGGTGGGACCCACGAGACATGCGCTTTCAGTGTCAAGTGTCAACCTTATGATGTATAGAAAGTTTTAGCGCTTTCTCAGATTCATATGTATCTACATGTATCTGACGCATTTTAGTGTGTATATTTACTTATTTTAATCCGTATCTAAACAACATGCAAAATACCTAAAACATCTTACATTTATAAAAGGAGGGACTATGAATTAACTTGCCGCTCTTCCCGTGCATGCATATATTCACTTAAACGGGCTACCTAGGGAGTTTACAAATTTTCGTCGTTCTTGAAATTAGCATCATGGTCTTGCACAATTAAAATTACGGAGTAGAGTAGAAGGCCCAATTCTTTGTCTTCTACTATTCATTAGTTGAACTGTCTTCCAACGCCATCGTTCTAACCCTTGCAATAGGCTGTTTCCCATGTGGACCGAGAAACATTTCGATAGCCGCTCCCCCAAGAAAGCCTCCTAACTGTGAATCCAAGGGATCGAGTAAAGCTAAGCATTTCATACACTTTTTGGGTGAATGAACTAAGTCGAAGATTAGGAGACTTACATGACCCCAGTTGTCGACGCGAACCTTGATGAGCCTTAAAGACAAGCTAATTACCTGTCAAACGAATTACATGAGAACAACATGTGGAATGCAGCCAATAAAAAAGGCAAAGGAAAAAATTAAATTGAAACAAGGCAGAATATAAATCAGTACCAGACTGAATAAAATCATATCTCTGATTTCTTTGAAAGTATCCATTGCCGATGTCAAAGACTCTCGGCGCCTCCACGTGTAAACACCGTGTGCACCAATCTGATCATGAAGGTAAATGTTGGTGAAACCAGGAGATGTAACAAAAAAACATGGATAATTGCCTTTTCTCTTAGAAAACATAATGAAGATAATTAGACATAAGCAGAAAATATTTAAAATGCACAAGTGCATTACATTAAATCAACCACATTACTTGCCAGTTTATCAATATGTCCAATGCATCGTATACATGGGCTACACAATATTTTTTTACATCCTGCTATGAGTGGATGTTTCATACTAATGACATATATTCCTAGCATATTATGAAGCACTATAGATAGGGTTAAGTAGATATGATTGTTGTATGGCTTAAAAAGCAAAATATTTCAACCACTGTATTCAGCAATAGATGGACATACCAATCCACAGATAGCACCGGATGCACCAATAGCATTTCCAGAGGTAAACCTGTAGCTCATTAGTAGAGCTGTTACAAGATATCCAATTAGAATGAGGACTTAGTAGATCATGTAAATTGCGTGTATGTGTAGGAGAAAGAAACACCTGCTATTGCTTTTTTTTTTAGATAAAGGGCTTTTATTACTTAAAAGGTTTAATCATTACACCCGGCTCTGCATAGCTAAGATGCACACAGCCACCAGTTCACCAACCCACAAGTCTATAAGCAAAAGATAAAAGGCGAATTACATATCAAAATGAGAAATTGTAGATCCGCCTAAGATACTGGTAGTCTATCCGGAGTCTATGTTGCCACCTATGGGGAAAATAACTCCCTGCCGCAGCCTCCAGTCTCGACGCCACCTCCAAAAATAAGTCTCGGTGCTCCACACGCTGCAGGGATGACCATGCTCGTAGTGTCGCTGTGCACCGGTAAATAACCTGCATAAGAGAAGAATTTTTATCATTAAAAACCTTGTCATTTCTACATAGCCATAGCGACCAAATAACAGCAATCGCTCCCACCCTACTGAATAGTTTGAACCTAGGATCCACTCCATTTAACCAGTTGCCAAAAATGTTAGCAACAGAATTAGGGGGATGTAAGGTAGAACCTATCTGGATGGCTGACCATATAGACCTAGCGAACTCGCACTGGAAGAATAAGTGCGTAATGGTCTCGTCGTGTTGACAGAAGACACACTTTTTACTTCCGTGCCAATTGCGTTTGGCAAGGTTATCTTTGGTGAGAATTACTCCTCGACGTAAATACCACGCAAACACTTTAGTTTTTAGTGGTATCTTCATCTTCCAAAGTTTGTTATTATTAAACTATCGACTGGAATTTCGGGTAGAATGAGCGCTCTATACATAGAATCAACCGAGAATTTGCCGTTCTTCGTGAGATTCCATTGAAACTTATCTGGACCTTCCGACAAATGGATTGAATCCAATCGGATGAGCAAAGCATTCCAAGATGCTTGTCGTGTTCCAAGTAAACTTCTTCTGAACGAAACATTTGGTGGGAAAGTATCCAACACCTTCGCGATCGTGTCACTTTTGTTTCGAACAATAGAATATAGAGCCGGATATTGTTCTTTGAGGGTAGATTGGCCAAGCCAAATATCCTCCCAGAAACGAATTTCCGATCCATCCCTAATTGAGAAAGAGCCATGTGGGAAAAAGAACTTCTTTGTAGCCATGAGGCCTGCCCAGAAGTGTGAATCACCAGGTTTCCAAAGAACCTGGGAAACAGCTTGATCTCCGACATATTTTCTCCTAAGGAGGGTTTGCCAAACTCCATCTTCAGAAAGAAGTTTAAATAGCCATTTACCTAGCAGCGCTCTGTTCTTGACCTCAAGGTCATGAACTCCGAGCCCTCCTTGGTCTTTAGGGCAGCAAACCACACTCCATTTAGTCAGTCGATATTTTTTCTTCTCACAATCCCCTTGCCAAAAGAATCTAGATCGGAAATAATCCAATCGTTTTAAGACCCCTTTTGGCAGTTGGAAGAATGAAATCATATACAGTACCATGTTCGTAAGTACCGAGTTTATGAGAACCAATCTTCCACCCAGAGATAGGAGTTTGCCTTTCCAGCTATTTAAACGTAATTGAAGCCTTTCCTCCACCCTTTTCCATTCAGCATTTGTAAGTCTCCGATAATGAATCGGGATACCCAAATAGTTGATAGGAAATTGTCCTTGCTCACAGCCAAAAAGCTCGGCATACAAGGCGGCGTTCTCTTGGGCCTCGCCAAAGCAAAACAATTCACTTTTATGGAAATTTATCTTAAGACCCGAAAGTTGCTCGAAAGCTGACAAAATCAACTTAAGGTTACGAGCTTTTTCGATATCGTGTTCCATAAAGGATTGTATCGTCGGCATATTGAAGAATCGATAGTCCACCATCGACAAGATGTGGAATCACTCCTTCAATCTGACCCTCAGTTTTAGCGCGTTCGATCAGGATTGCCAGCATATCCGCCACTATGTTAAATAGTATTGGCGATAGCGGGTCACCCTGTCGGAGTCCTTTTTTCGTTTGGAAGTATCTGCCAGTGTCATCATTGACCTTAATGGCTACACTTCCTCCGGAAACAAAGCTATTAATTAACGCGCGCCACTCAGAGGAAAAGCCTTTCATCCTGAGAGTTTGCTGGATGAAAGACCACTTCACTTTATCATAGCTTTCTCGAAATCAATTTTCAGGATTACCCCGTTCAACTTTTTCCTATGTAGTTCGTGGACTGTTTCATGTAGGACCGCGACTCCATCAAGGATGTTGCGACCTTGCATAAAAGCCGTCTGAGGGCGAACCACATGATCTGCCACAGTGTTCAGTCGAATCGTAGCCGCTTTGGTGAATATTTTAAAACTAACGTTAAGGAGGCATATAGGTCTAAACTGCTGGATCCTTTCTGCCTCGTTAACCTTAGGTAATAAAATTATCTCACCAAAATTGAGACGAAACAACTCTAGTTGTCCATTGTGAAGACAAGCGAACAACTGAAGCAGATCGGCCTTGATAACATCCCAAAAGTTCTGGTAGAACTCAGCAGGAAATCCATCAGGTCCAGGGGCTGAATTATGTTTCATTTGGAAAACTGCTTTTCTCACTTCCTCCTCTGAATAGGGTTTAGTAAGTAGGCTATTTTCCTCCTCTGAAACCTGGGGTATATCCTCTGTTCGGGACTCATCCAAGGTGAAATTCCCCTCCTCAGGGTCACCGAACAGGCCTTTATAGTAATTTGTAATATACGACTTTAGTTGTTCCTGGCCCTCAATCGTTCCTTCATCCTGGACAGAGAATGAATACGTTTTTTCCTGTGTCTGCCATTGGCAATACTATGGAAATAGCGAGTATTCGAGTCCCCTTCTAGAATGAATTGAGCTTTAGAACGTTGATACCATTTTAACTCCTCCTCACGCAGTAGTTTCGCTATCTGTGCATTTGATTGGCTCTTTAGCTCAATTTCTTGCGCGGATAGTAATCGAACTTCTGCTAATGCTTCTAGAGCATCGATTATCGAGGAAAGTCGTATTTTTCTTTTTTAAGTAGACCAGTAGTATGACGAGCCCAACCAACGAGGTGAGTACGTAAAGCACGTATCTTATTGTTCCACCGCTGGATAGGCGTATCACCCGCTACCGGTAAATCCCAGATTCTTTTAACCATGTCATGGAAGCCCTCGCGTGTAACCAACCAAGCTCAAACTTGAACCGTGGTTTACATTGCGGACTAGGCACTCCAGTGGTCAATAGAATGGGAGCATGATCCGACAAACCCTCAATACGTTCTAGAGCCCGTACCGACACCAATGGGAACCTAGCTTCCCATCGGAATCCATCAGTACACGGTCTAGTTTCTCGTAAGTGGGTTCAGGGAGGGAATTAGCCCAGGTAAACTGTCTTCCCACCATTGTAATCTCTCTTAAATTCAAGCTGTCAATGACTGCATTGAATAAAAGAGGCCAACGGTTGTCGAACCGACCCTTACTTTTCTCGAACGGAAACGTAGCAGGTTGAAATCCCCACCAATGATAATAGGGTGTGGGTTATCTTTTGCTAGGTTTACCAATTCAACGAGAAAAGAAGACTTAGACGCTTCCTGAGCCGGCCCATACACGGCGACAAGACTCCAAATGAAATTATCGGATTTATTACGGATGTGCATTTTGATATGAAAATTGCCTTCCGTGACCTCCAATACTTCCATGGTATCAGTCCTGACGCCTAGTAAAATGTCACCGGAGCGTCCATGAGGAGGTCTCGAGTACCATAGCTAGAACTCTTCCTGGGCCGGTAACCTCTTCCATGGCAGACCCATAATCATCCAAAGCAAGCATATTGCACTGCATGCATGCATCGCATTAGGTCCGTCAACGTATATTCCATATATATGATGAGGTTAGCACTCGACACTCAGTAGAGTAGCCATGATTAAGTGTGATCTCAGCTATATGTAACAAACGGGACACACTTACCGTAATGTGAATAATACCCGCATGAAGAAGAGACGGCGTGGCCAGGCGCCAAATTTGACCTTTTCGAATCAGTGCGTTGTTCTTGGAATCATTTATTGTTGCATTCAGAATTAGAAGGACAACAAATCGAATAATATATATATAAGAGACAAATTTCATTGTAGGTCTCTAACACTACTTCTGCTGGAATGGAATTTCGAACCAGTGACAGGTGCAAACCTTATTTCCCCACATATTAAGCTTTCGTTTTGTTGCTACGTCGACGCCATGAACCCTTGGACCGACCCACGAGTTAAGAAAAGAAAAACAAAAAAATCAGCAAATGCAAAGCTAAAGATATATACTGCTAGGAAATCAGGCTTAAATTTATAGCGCGCGAGTATCGGTGGACTCACAGGAGATGAAGAGCGATGAGAGCATCAGTCATAGGCCTCTTCTCCCGTTCGACATGCGGCCGCGTGGGCGGCGAATCCTTGCGCCCGTTGTCCCAGTGGAGAAGGAGTGTGGCGGCATCGGAACCGGAAACGGAGGGTGGCGATTTCATGCCCTCCAAGTCGAGAAGGGCGGCGCCGGCGGAAGTGGAAACGAAGGACGCGGAGAGCATGTTCCGGAGCATGCGGCGGCGCGGCGGCGGCGCCGCCGTAGACGAATACCCTGATCGTCCACCACCGAACCACCGGATGCTGGGTAATAGTGCTCTCGTCAGGACCTGAAGGTGGCGCTGCACGCCGGCCTGTGTGTTCAGTTTTGGTGCTGACGGCGTCGGGCGGTGGAAAAGGCCGGCCGGCAACGACGAGGCGGGCGCCCGGAGTGGAGGAGGAGGAGGCCGCCTCAAGGAGCGGAACAGCAGCCGCGTCGCCATGCCCTAGCTAGGAGACCTGCGTCGATCGTACGTGCAGCTAACAGGCCCTTTAGCGATTGTACGTTTGCCTCGTACTAGAAGCTCGCTTTTTGGGGAGGATGTTAGAATACGAGTCCGTGTAGTATTTGAGTGGCACACCGAGTCGGCCCAGCACATACGAGCATGCAGGGCGCGTTGGGCCAGAATTGAGTCCGCGCCGACAGAGAACTGACCAATTTTAAGGCTCGTTTGGTGACCTGCAGGCTGCAGCCCCCTTGTGCACCGCCAGACTAGTCTGCGTAGGGTCTGGTCTAGCAAGACCAACCTCTAGGTCGTGTTGTGCATGCCATTTGGCAGTGGCAGCCTGCATCGCACTGCGAGCATAGATTGAGCACATTGTTTGGTAGCCAGCAGCGTCCTAGAAAAGCAAGCAGCGATGCAAAGTAAGGTGTTTGGTTGCGTCCGAACTCGATTGTGCTCACCACTTGTTACTAATGGTGAGCTTACCATACTACATAGATGGTAATATCAGTTCATCGAGTCCTAGCTACTACAAATGACAATTCATCAGTACATCCCTAACTACTACGAATGAAAGTTCAAGAAATAACATTGCAGCCTAGGGGTAATTAGGAAAGGTTCGGCACGGATGATAATTAGGAAAGGGTTATGTCTATAAAAAATTAGGAAAGGGGCAGGGGAATCAATTCTTCTTCAACTTCGTCGTCTTCTTCTTCTTCTCGCTGTGCTGAAGCTCATATCCTGTCGGCACCTCTATCATCCCACATTGCCTGAGCCCACTCCATCCTTTTGGCCTTTCAAGCTTCATTATCTCCTAGGGGACACCATGGCCGCCTAGATGTTGATCGTCATGCGTCACATCTTTCTCAAAGAGGAAATGTTCATCTATTCCCCACCCTAAGATCCAATTGTGAAGAATGCAACATGCAAGAACTAGCTTTACTTGGGTCTCGAAAGGGTGGAATGGCTTCTGGTCAAGGATCTTGAATCTATTCTTCAGTGCAGCAAATGCTCTTTCTATGGTGACTCTAAGGCTAGAGTGATGGAGATTGAACAATTCCTTGGCATTCTAGGAACCATTCCTTGAACTGAACTCGTTTAGATGGTAACTGGTCTTTCGGAAGGGTGGTAGAATTCCAGGCTGACATGCATATCCAGCATCTCCAAGGTAGAACTTACCTTCAGGCATGTTGATCCCATCAGGTCTGGACAAGCTGTCAGCTAGAATTGTTGCGTCATGTGCTGATCCTTCTCATCCAGCAAGCACATATGTGAACATCATGTCGAAATCAACAGCAGCAAGGACATTTTGGCTTGTGTAATGCTTCCTTTCTCTGTATGTTGCAGACTGTGATCTTGACACTCTAGCAATGACATGAGTACCATTGATGGTGCCAATGCAGTTATGTCATGAGAAGAACAAACAGATGAACAAACAAATAAACAAACAGATGAACAAACACATGATCGAACAAACAGGTGAACAAAAAACACAATGTAGTGCTAACCTAAAAATATTGAAACCATCTATAGCTGTTGTTGATCTTGGATGGTGTTTGAGCTTTAGGTGGCTTGATCATCTCTTGTCTGAGCTCTCCAATGTCAAACAGAACTTGCTTAAAGTAACGGGAGATTGTCTCACATGACCTTCTAAATGTGTTGTGGATCACTCTAACCCTTTAATTATGACCCACAACATGAAGGAACATGCAAACTTGCTCTTCGATGGATGTGTGGATGCTATCCTCCAACAGGCTACCATCTCTGAACCTTTTGACAATTTCAAAGAAGGGGGCTCTGCCCAACCGAAGCATTTAGTGTTGTAGATGTTCAGATTTGCTATCTTCTCTTGATCCCGGGCGAACATAGGACCGTACTGGACTAGAGGGTACGCATTGTGCTTAATTACGATCTTGCGAACGAGTACAATCCATGCCTGCACGACAGCTATGAGAGCAGCTGTCTGCTTGATCAGAGCCAACCCATCGTCCTAAATGTACATATCTACAATTAGTACCGGATGTTGTTAAACTAAAACCACTGCCAGTTCGGAAAGACGAAGTGGCTTACCGACGCCATTGGAGAAGATGAACAGTAGCTGGTGTAAAGCACCTCCTGCCGGCTTTCGAGATGACGGCGCGGATCCGGTGTCGGAGAAAAGGGGAGAGGAAGCTGCTGTGGAAGAACACGCTCTCGAGCTCCTCCTGCCGGCCGGGGAGACGATACAGTGGCGGAGAGGATGGACACGGGCCGCCGGTGAAGATCCGGGGTGGGGAATTTTCGGGTTCTCTATGGTGGGCGGTGACCGAATAGAGGTGGAGGTGAGAGTATGTGGGGAGCGGAAAGAAGCCGGAGATTCGGCATCTCCCGCCATCTCCCGCGCTCCGCCCGCGCGCACGCCGTCGTCCAATTTTGCAGCCGCCAGACCTGGCTCCACGGGTACGCTCGATGAGCGTGCCAGCCACAACGCGGGCCTGCTGCGACCAACCAATCAGCCCAGTTTGCAGCTGGCGGACCTGTTTGGAGGTGCTGCAGGCCACCAAACGCGCCCTTAGAATGTGTTAATCCGTCAGCGTGTAGGTCTGTGGCTTTTGTCCATGCGGCCAGTTTCAAACAGAAACGGATCAAATGTGTCGACGCGTTTGTCGACGTGTTGGAGTTGCCCTTAGCACGTAAGGTTGCACCCAGATGGTACACCCTGCAACGTATCGACACGACCGCCTACGTTCCGAGGAAAAGGTTTCACCTCGCACACGGTCCCTGATTGGAAAAGGTATCTCAACCACTCCATTGCTTCGTTCGGAAAAAAAAACACTCCATTGCTTGACACAACTAGGCACCGAGTGGCAATGGTGAACAACGGCCCGCCCCTACATTCCAATAATCGAAAGGCAAGATTTTGCACCCGTAAAACCTTGGATCTTTCCTCCGCCGATGACAAGCAACCACCTGATCCCTTGGCGCCACATCTAACCGCTGCTCTCCTGCCGTCCGCATGTTGAAGTTTCACCCCCCGCCGTGCAAGCTGGACGTCCACTGTAACCACCGGTCACCGGAACAACTGCCGGAAGCCGTCGCGGTCGCCCACGCCCCAGCTTCCTGTCGCGTAGCTCGCGGCTCATGGCGTCCGCCCGTCACTTCCTACCGCCTGGCCCCACTCCCCGCCGGCGACAGACTACCGCGGTGGGCCCGCCCGCGCTCACTGGCGGCCAAACACGGCAGCCTGCTTCACGTGCCTCGCCAGATATATATCCCCGCGCGCACACTGGTAGTCTTCCAGTTGAGAATCTGAGATATTTTTCTCGCTCTGGGGTGGGTGAGGCCGTGAGCCTCGGAGCCTGAGGTCGCGATGCTGCTGCGGAGCGCCTCCTCGCCGCTGCTCAACGCCGCGCGCGTTGTGCCGGCGGCGGAGCACGTAGGGGGGCACCTCGCGGTGGCGCCGGCGGCGGGACATCATCGGCAGGGGGCGGCGCTGTGCCGCGCATTGTCCGAGGCCGATCTGCTGGCGCCGGTGCCGCTCCCGGCCGCTGCCAGGGGCTCGCCCGCCCCCTCCTTCGTCGAGGAAGACGAGGACGCGCAGTCGCAGGACGACGAAGACCAGGACGTGTTCCGCCGGCTGCTGACGAGCACGGGGCTGGACCTGGCAGGGCCGGAGGAGGAGGGCGCCGGCCTGGCGCTCCTCGAGGGCGTCGGGGGAGGCGGCGGGCCCGGGAGGGTGTGCCGCGGCGGGGGGCCTAGCGGCCGTGGCGATGATGGTGGACACGGCGCGGCCGACGCGCACTACCGGCGGATGATCAGGGCCAACCCGGGCAACTCGCTGCCGCTGGGGAACTACGCGAGGTTCCTCAAGGAGGTGGAAGGGGACGCGGTCAGGGCGCAGGAGTACTGCGAGCGCGCCATCGTCGCCGACCCCGGCGACGGCGACGCCCTGGCGCTCTACGCCGGGCTCGTCTGGGAGACCAGCCGCGACACCGAGCGCGCCGATGCCTACTACAGCCGCGCCGTCCAGGCCGCGCCCGACGACTGGTGAGTGTGAGCGAGCTCGCTCGCGAACTCAGCGGCGCGCCAACTGAAGCACAAATATTTGTGTTTGTAAGATGTTTAACAATTTCTTGCCTCTCCTGCAGCTACGTGCTGGGATCCTACGCCTGGTTCCTGTGGGACGCCGAGGAGGAAGACGATCTCAACGACGACGGCCAGCCTCCCACTCCGCCGCCCATCTTCGGGGCAGCTCAGCCTCCCTCCATCAGAGCAGCCTCTTAGATGAAGAACCGATCTCACTGCCAGTAAACAGACTGCACCTGGAGGAGCGACATGCCACGATCACGGCGGCTTCTGAGGCGAGCCACTGTCATCGCCGGCCAGCTTCATAAACTGATACAAACTAAGTCCGGCTTCCTGTAAGATGAATCTGGGAAGAGCACTACGCCTCTTAAGGTTGGTAGAATCTGCAGCACCGTAGGATATATATATCTAGCTTAATAAGGCTTTGCTGAGCTTGTACATGTAGAATGTTCTTAATCACATGGTGTATGTAGTATATGTACCATTTGTGAATTAAAATAATAAACGTCAGGACCGTTTGTCCCAGCAGCTCAGAAAAAGCAGATCCTATCAAATTACAGGGAATCCACCAAAATTATCACACAAATTTACAGTGAAGAAGAACAAGGTAATTCATGTGAAAAAAGATATCTCTGCACCAGGAAATGCTCGATAATCAGATGCAATTGTTACTAACTACAAATAGCAGTTGGTGCCCACTCTCTTATATTGTCTGACAAAAACCTCGAAGATAAAACCGTACATTGGCTACTTGCCATGCTTCAAACTCCTGGTAATTGCACTAATTTTACTAACCGAAATAGCAAAAATGTAGATTTAGGAAGCTGAGGCGAGACTCTTGCTTTCCTTAAGACTCGACTCGATTGTTTTCTATTTGTTGAGCACAAGATCATCCGGAGTAACCTGAGCACGGATTGGCTTCCACATAGGATCGGCCGTTGACTTGCTAATTTCTAGCTGCTCTGCAGTAGATATAGACGACGCGATGTCAACAGAACCTGTTTGCTCTGATGGCAATTTGGGGAGAGATTTCCGTTGGGGCTTCTTCGCAGCATTTGCAGCAGGTGCTGTCTTCGCACTGTTTTGGGAGGCCCTTTGATCGAGGCTCAGACGAGCTGGACGGCTTGAAGGATTGGTACTTGCTTCCGTGGATGCTGAAATTGTGTTCTTTGAGCGACCAAGCTTTGGTGATCTAGCTCTGGTGGTAGGGACCTAAGATGAATAGTATTAAGTAAGTAAATTCTTCAGAAGCTTGAATGCAACAGTAAGCGTATATCTTTGACATGTTGACAAATAAAAAGTGTCAGTGCAATAGTCACGAACCAACCTTCTACTGGGAAATCTATACTCTGAACTACTCCCTCTGTCCCTAAATATAAGACGTCACGTCTTGTGTTTAGGGACGGATTGAGTACTTAATAATGTATTATGGCCAGCCAACTTGTAGCGAACTCATCAAAGCAGCATATGAACTGATTTTCAGATTTCTTAAAGTATACATTGGCAAAGTAGACATGGATCATGTGGTGCTGGAGCTAGCCATTTTAGTAGTTAGATATTCAAAAGTAACTTGCATAATATCTACAAGAAATGAAATCTCCTATATAGCTGATGAAGTAATTATCACCCCCAATAGAACTGCACGAACTAGAGAAAATAGTAGTTAAGGCATACAGATTGGCTGCTGATAGAAAGTTCTCCAGAATTCTCGAACAAGGTAGAGCCATGCATAAAGATGTGAAAGTTGTATGTCATTTGGGTAGGTCACCCATGTAAAATAATCCCTGTTCTTGTTAGTTAGGAATAGTATGATTTAGAGATAAGATATCCCTTATCTTGAGCCTCAAGCCAATCAGAGATAAGATATTTCCTTGTAGATGATATGTGTTCAGATCCGGTTGTTGGGGCTAGCTCCTTGGCACATCTGTTTTCGTCAAGCAAGAACTACATTCTATCTCTTGTCTATTTCGTCCTCCCGGTCCCTAATCTAACCCTCTCCCAGATCATCCATGCCGGCCCACCATACTCCTTGTGGTATTTGCCCTCATGAACCAGTTCATGACATGTATACGTGAAGCTACCAACAACACTGGAATCACAATTTAGCTATAGTAACTACTAAGCGCAATGTTAGCTCTTAGTACAAGAATGTGGAAGTTTTTCTTTTGTAAACCAAGAAAGTCCAAATATTGATAAATAATTAATGTAACTTTTTGGTAACATATTAATGGTATTCTAGCAAGACTTAATTTTGACAGAGCAATGCTGCATTCAGAAGTTCCCTGCTTTCACAGTTATACAGCTTCCAGTTATATACTTATATCAACAGGATCTACAAGGATGGTTATGATCATTTTTTATATGGTTATGATGATTTTCAATGCTTTCGTGAAGAGTTCACAACTTCATATTGCCAAGAACATTTTGCGACAGACATATGCATGTAAAGCCATTAATTTGCCTGAAAGAATGGAAGGAGGAAGCTCTAAGCAGTGGTCATACAGTTACCTTCTTCAAGTCAACCCTTGGAGGTGGTGGCTCCTTATAAAAGCTGGGCATAGGCGCTGCCTTGAAATTCAAACTCTTCCTTAACCGCCTGAGTTCAGCTTCTTCTGTCTCCTGCATGGATAAACAAAGAAATAAAACAAACACTATATGTACTGGACCATTCAAAAAATCATTGCTTTATTTCCAAGAAATGAAAAATAAGAATTTGACCTTTGATTTTGCCTGCAAGTTGTTTTTCTTCAATTCCTGTGCATGAATCTTCTCCTCAAGCTTTGAGTAGAACTACTTGATTGCAGAATGAGTAAGCAAAGGGATGACAGACCTTAACTGCACAAATGCAAAACATATGTAACGACTACTAACCTCCCTTCTTTTCTCAGCTCTCTCGTTGCATTTGAAGGCAAACCCATATGAAGGGGTGCTGCCCACTCTCTGAGGCTTTATGGTCTCACAATTAGATTCTTCTTCATTTTTTATAACATCCTGGCTAGATGCTTTCCGAGTTTTCCTCTTCTCCCTAGATTAGAGAATATGACAATGTAAGAAACTATTCGAATAATCCAAAAGTAATAGGTAAGTAGTAGTAAGTTTACAGAAAGAGGCAAGTGTTAAGATTTTTTAATAATCCAAGAGTGATAGGTGATGTTAGTTTTAATAATTGTTAGTTGGAAAGGAGTTAAGTAGACTCGTTCACACGCAAAATTCGACAATACTGAACTGATTTTCTGAACTGTCTGTGATTCCAGGCAGAGAATGCATTCAGAAGGTGGCTATATCCAACTACGATAGGAGGGGTTGGGGGTTTCAGGTTCTTAACATAATTCATATAGCTAGACTCATACAAAGGCTAAAGATGACAGATTGGGATGAGCATGAACTGCTTCAGGTTTCAAAGATGGAAACTGTACTCAAATGGCACTACACAATATGGCAACAAGAACAACTGGTATTCACTGATATTAATCTGTGCTTCAAAAAATACAGACAGCGGCCCTTTTGTTTGGGCTTATTTTGGCTTTTTGGCTTTGACTTATAAGCCAGAAAAGCACCTAAATAGGTGCTTTTTGGCTTTTGGATTTTGGAAGCCAAAAACAATGATCCAAATCTTTTGGCTTCGAGAATACTGAACTGATTTTCTGAACTGTTTGTGATTCCAGGCAGAGAATGCATTCAGAAGGTGGCTATATCCAACTACGATAGGAGGGGTTGGGGTTTCAGGTTCTTAACATAATTCATATAGTTAGACACTTAGACTCATGCAAAGGCTAAAGATGACAGGTTGAGATGAGCATGAACTGCTTCAAGTTTCAAAGATGGAAATTCTACTCAAATGGCACTACGCAATATGGCAACAAGAACCACTTGTATTCACTGATATTAATCTGTGCTTTAAAAAATACAGACATGCTAAACTGGATATAGATGTGAATCTACACAAGAAAGAAACAAACAGCATACTTTGAGTCGTCGATTGGTGAACTCTCCTTGGCAACTGGGCGAAAATTGCTCCTTTCTACCTTCTGAATCAAAACACAAACAGATCTAGTAAGATCAAATTGCATGATGTATTGCCATCTCTTAGCATTGTACACACGATGACACAAGGAGTTTTGCATTTCCGCACTATATAAAGTATGTGTGTACTGTGTAGTAGCCAAGAACAGGGGGATATGGCCAAAAAACGAACTTACTTTCTTAGCATCAGCATCCCCATTGCTTGAAGAGCTATCGACTAAATCCGGATCAGACACTCGAGCAATGGATGCCTTAGTATAAGGAGAGTCGGGAGTGATTTTCCTAGATTGACTCTTATTGCCGTTCCGTGGGCTCTGGCGTGGTGATGTATTAACTTTAGGGGAATGGCCTTGGCTTCCCTAAAACACATGAAAACGTTAAGCGCGCACATAGCTATCAGCAAACCATCAAATATGGGACCTCAGCAAGGATAATGTATCAGCAACAGCAAGGCCTCACCTTGGGTACACGGGGCTTTACGACCTCCGAGGGCGAGGTGGCTTCCCCGCCCACCTCCTCAGACGGATTGATCACCTCACTCTCGCCCGAGTGCGCCACATCAGCCAGTGCGTCGTGTTCTTCCCTGCGCGCCTCTGTACTACTATCATCGGGCAGAGGCTTCCCGCTCGCGCCATTGTCAACGCCCAATGCGCCCATGGCGTCGGCAACCTCGGTCACCGCATCCATCTCTCCCTATCAATCACCTCAAGACTCCCCTGTCCACCGGTTTATCAGAACTCCAAGCGTAGCGTAGCAGCCTGCACGAGCTACGTTCTTAGCTCATCATCCTCGAAACTCACCGCGGCAAGAAACCCCAGAAAATTCTTCTGGAACTGTAATGGCATTAGTGCAAGTGAGTCGATGCCAAAATACATGGGCAGAGATGGGATAAGGTCAACTATGTTTGGTCTCGAAGAAGAAAGATCTGGCTGGATGCGACTGTTCGCAGCAGAGCGAGGAGAAGAGGGGAGCAGTACGAACAGCAGTCAACGCACGCAGGCTAGGGGTTTCTTACCAGCAAGGGGAAGCCGCGTCTCTGGCGGATCTTCACTCCACGCGCGAGTCCAGCAGTGGGGGAAGGATGAGGCGCGAGGTTTCTCGAGGTCGTGGGCGGGGCGGCGGCGGCGCTCGCGGCGTGGACGGACGAATGGGGGAGGAGGGGGCAGCAGCCGGGTGAAAGCAAGGAGCGCGACCGGAGATGAATCTGGGATGTGATGGCACTGACAAGAGGAAAAGTTCCAGGCCTCCTTTGATTTGGAGGAATTATGAAGGAATTGTACAGGGTTTGGAAATATTCCTGAGTTGGTACTGTTCATGTGTTTGATTTGTGGGATTGGTGCATGGGAAAACTACAGGAAAATTTCCTCCGTTTCTCACTTTGAAGGCAGATCGTAGAGGAAAATAAACATTCACTCACGCCTCATTTTTTCAATCCTTTGCACAAGGAACTAGGAAAGTTTGGCACCGGCCACCCTTTCCTATCCCTTTCCCTTTCCTATTCCTTTCATTTTTATTTCCTTTGAATCAAAGAGGGCCCCAGACGGGGACGCGTCAACACTGTGCGTCTACTTCCGTGTTCCACGGCTAGCTCTGCCTCTTGCCGATCTGCTTTCGTATCTGTTTGGCGGAATCTGATGCAGATTCTTCGGTAGTAATTTTGCTGAGTAGGTCAAATGAGATTTTGAAATTGAAATGTGAAATTGAAACCGTAAAATCACGCGTAGTGGGAGGAGGCTGCGACTTAGGTGAGGTTTTTTTTATAAAAAAATGGAATCTGCGTTAAAACGACGGAGGGCGTACAATTACAAAAAACACACCAGGAAATACAGAAAGTACAACAAGGTCCTAACTTTTACATTAAACACCCTACATTTGACCAAGGAAACACGATCGAGTCCAAGATCACCGCCGCTAAAGAAGAGCCTCGATGCATGGCCGTCCTTACCACCGCTAGGGATGAGACCACTTGGGGCCTCACGGACGTGGAGTGCCGCGTAGAGGCTCGTGAAGATCCTCACAAGGAAGAAGAACAAACTCGAGCTTCGCAGCTCGAGTGCAGCGAGGCCAACCCTATGGCCAAAGGGCGGCCTGATGACGTTGTCGCTTGGAAATCGCTGCTGGAAGCGTAGATTCCACCACTTCCTATCGCCAAACCCAGAGCAGACTGTCAGGATGCGTCTTCTACCCTCTCCCCCGCCACCTCGTCGACTAAGAGGAAGAAGCTCACACAAAGGTTGAAGATATGGGGCTAGAGGCACTTGAAGTGAGAGCTTGCACTCAACGCCTCACCCTCCACCTCTCACCTGAGAAGCAAGCTGGGGATGCATCGGAGCAGCCACCCGGCACTGCACCATGGCAGCAGGGCGACACAAGGTTGACCAGCCCTTATTTACGGAGATCCTCGAGGGCCTATTTCCCGTCTACGACCGCTCATGCCACTGGAGCGATACAGCGAGGAAGAAGACCCGCGAGATGTGTCAGAGAGACCCAACAAGCTACCCCTATTCGCCACAAAGGACAAAACCCTAGACCTAACCCTAGAGAAAGGGTCGGCCTCCCCCTCCCGCCACATTCACCCAGACACAACGCCGCTAGAGAAGAAGGGGAGGAGCCGGAGACGCCTCAGAAGCTCTCATGAAAAGGGGAAGGAGAGAGAGTGGACCGGGGGGGGGAATGAGATCAGTAATCAATCTTTCAGAAGCCGAGAGGGGTCTTAAAATGGTAATACTTCGATAATAACAAGATAATGTCTGTGGGAGTGGTGTGGTCTCGAGGATATCTTCTGTAGGTGGCGTTCTCCGGATCGTCAGGAAGTTTCATCGCCGATTCTTCCTTCTTCTTCGCTTTGGGACTGATGTGGTCTTCTAGACCCGTTCGGCAATTTCCTGTCCGCAACCAACAACGTCCGGCCGGCTCTAGGAGGAGCGGCAGCAGCGGTGCGCCGTTGACACAGTCTGGAGGTTGAAGACGAAGGGCATCTCAAGGATTTCTATGTAATTTTCGTTTTTGTTGCGGTGTTTTATACCGTTGAGTGTTTCTTTTAATGCCAAGATCCTATTCATAAAAAAGGAATGTGGTTCGGCGACAATAAATGTGGCGTGACCTATCGAAAAGGTGTGTTTGGCACCCCTTATTTTGAAATGTGTCACTTTTCTAGCATAGATTTTTTATATGTTTTTGTCTTTAGATATGTTATATTTTTTATGCCCTCTAAGTGTCTAGACTAAAAGTTAGCCGATTATAGACATTTGTAACTACTAAACCAGATACAAAGTTTCACTTGATACTCGCGATATGAAGCAACACATCAGATTAAGAATTTGTTCCTAGTCTCTAGCTCAATATAACATCATCTCTCTTATGCTCATCCACTTAGCTCTAGTTAAATCCTTGTCAAGACGACGGGGAACTGGGCGTCGACCAGTTGGCGAGCAGCGCGCGGTTTGCCGCGAGCGCTGCCCACGACCCGCGTTCGAGCCTCAGCTTTGAGGTTGTGCCTATAGATCCTTCTTAATATAATTTCGCAGGGGTTCCTCCCTCCGTTGAACTCGTATTTTTTGTCAAGATGACAATCTACAAATTCACTAACGCATTGGTAGATGTGTTTCATTTATACTTGAAATGGCTATGTTAGGAAATTATAGTGTGTCCAAATTAGCTCAGGCTGGTCTTATTATTTTTCAGTTAACCCAGAATAGGTTACCTTTTGGGGGCTAACGTGAGTTAGTAGTAAAAAAAGAACCTAGATGGTTAAATGTGTTGAATTAGTTTATCTTGCCATTTCTAGGTTAGTTTAGTTATGAGCTAGTGAAAGAGCATGCTTGCCCCACGTGTGGTTTTGGTAATTAATGACAATCCTTATGGAGTAATGTTTGTATTGAGTTATTCTTATAGGTTTTTCCATAGGCATCGTTTGAACTCCATGTGTTGGATTCAAGATTGTATGCCATCAAGATCATTGATTATAATGGAAATATTTGATATGATTAAGAAGAAGAAAAGTCATTAAGAAAAAAAGATACAAGGTTGATCAAGACTAAGTGCAAAGAATGGATTCAAGTTAATCAACACACAAAGCTAAAAGATGTACCTTGTAGGATCTTACGATCTCAGGGTATGGTAAGCAATTGTTCATATACATTTGTGGACTAACTCATGATATGTGTGTGGCATTTATATGAGGGGTTAGGTATTTTTCTATGAGTTTGCATCAAAAGGAAGATTTCGGAGATAAATATGACGTTCTTATGATATACTCTAGTTGCTAGAGATTGACTCGAATATATCTAGGTTAGTACTAAGTACGCCATGAACTTATCCCTAGCGTGAATTCACGGGCCTAAAAGTCGCATGAGAAAGGAGTGACCCATGAGGGTTTTGTCACTATTGGGCTCATATGAAGGGTTCAAACATAGTTACTCCCTCGCTCCAAATTACAATAAATATTTTGACCACTTCAATGTAAACTAATATGAACTGAATTGAGTGAATCAACACATTGAAATATGTCTAGCTACATACGATTCATGAAAAAACTAAAAAGATTCATACTTAGATGCGGAAGGAGTACACTACTGGATGATGTGATAAAGTTTTAGACTTGGGTGTAGAAGGAATTATCAAATGCCGTATGAAATTTGTTAAACAAAATTGGTTCAAAAAAATGTTAAACAAAATACTATGCATCCCATTGTACATGGCTACATATGCCCTCGGTCAGCTCTCCCAGAGTCGATCGGCGAAGCCCTAGCACGGGCTTCCATTTTCCAATTCTACTAGTTGAATGCCCGTGCGTTGCCACGGGTTTTCAAAAAAAAATCCTGTTAAATATGTCGACATGATGCACATAAATTTAAATGAAAATGCCATGGAGCCGAGAGAAGAAGCATGCAGTTTGGGTAATTCAAGATACAAACATGTTTTTTATCATTGCTTTCGAATCATTCCACCCCTAGCCTCAACTTCACTTTCAGTTGAACATCATGCGTTGCCAGTTGCCACGAGTCATCAAGTTTCTTTGTTCACAACTATTTGCTTCAGTCACCCTACTCCAACCCCACTCCAGCAACAACGACATGTCACTAATTGCTGCACCGGTGTTTTCACCAACTCTAGGCCAAATCACCGTGAAGGCCCTTGTCAAAATTCAATATTCACATGCTTCCTCAACCACTGTGATCTTCCATCCCAAGTCATGATTTTCTATTAAAAACACTACTTTACTTTGTAGGACCGTTTCAAGATAGCATCATTCGAATAGCTGTGAGGTCAACTACAACATCGTCAAACATCAAACAAAATACAACGACAAAATAAGTCGCATGTCCAGTATTAATGACACTTGAAATCTTACTAAGTTGCAGGGCTCTTTTGAAATATGGAGGGGGAAAAAAAGAATTTTTGCAATATGCAAGTAGCACAATAATAAATTAAACACAAACATATTGATGGGCAATTTGGGATGTTCCATACAAATGTAGGAGGCCCTCAACTCTTGCCCTGCCATCCGTGGATGTAGGAGACCAGCTCTTGGTGCTGCTAAACCCTTGCCTTGTCATCTGAGCAAAGCGAGTTGCAGGAAGAACTTCCAGTTGCCTTGCCAACGGTGGATGTAGGAGACCAGCTGTTGGTGCCATCGGTGTGCCGCTAACATGCTTCAGTGTCACACTGCTCGGCCAGTGAGCGGTGCGCTCGATACAGGTCACCAAGCATGTCCACCAGGACAAGGAGCTTCTTGTAGTACACTTCAGCGTGTTTTGTGAATGAGTCTGCATCTTGGTCAATCAGCTTGAGCATCTTGTCATCTAGTTCTGCCAACAAAGGGAAGGGAGAGCACATTTGGTAAGAGGCAAGTTAAATATAGCAGGGAAAGGATCCTTGTAGTGCAAGGTCGAAAGTACGGATCTATGCAAATCACAACATGATTGTACAGGCTGTTGTGAACTTGTAATGATTTTGCTTTATTATAATTCAAGTTAAACATGTAAACCGTGTAACGATGCAGAGGCTAGAGGAGCAATCTTTCACTATTACCAAATGAAAGAGAAGTTAAGCATACAATGTTTTTTTGCGGAAAAAGCATATGAATTGACCAGGTGGAACTTTGTATCCATGACACTCGGTGAAATCTCTAGCTAAACCTCATACTGAACATGACAACTTCATTACAAAGCTCAGACATTCCATGATGGCACAAACTGTAGTGGAGTTTAGATGGAGCAATTTTTACATGACAACCACACTATATCATGGCCCTAGAGCATACTAAAAAGAAGTAGAACACCAGAGCATAGGCGGGCAGTTTGGTAAAGAAATTGTCTAGTGCAATATTCAATCCATGGTAATGACAACAACAATCTCAACTGGAGAGTGCTAAGGGAGGGACGTGAACCGAAAGCGTGTTGCCGAACCATGGGGATGGCCTTGCGAGGTTGTGGCTGTCGAACCACCATGCCTGCTGCAGCTCCTTCTGCCCAATCTCTTGTCTTTACCTGCAGCATTTACAAATCTCGAGAGGACAATGCAAAGGCAGGAACACATAAGACAATATCCACATCTTGTTGCCAGTTGAAACTTAAAACAAAAAATATTGTGAAAATTAAGAGTACATGATGGCCACTGAACACATACGATCGACAATCCACAGGTAGATTGAATCTAATGCTCTATGAAATAAGAAAGATGAAAGGTAGGTCACGAAATAAGAATACATGATGGCTACTGAAGGCTGAAGCACAATTGGGATACTTATATCTGCAGCACATCAGGGGATACACAGTGAACATGCTGATAAAGTTTCATTGAGTAATTAATTGGCAACTTGTTTGAAAATGGAATACCAGGTTCATCACTGAGCTTTACTTCCTGGGAATCTTGCTCACCTCCTTGACCACACACGTGAGACATACTCAATTGAAACAAAAAGACACATACATGATACATTCAACTTTGGACAAAAGTAATCGTGGTGGACTTTCCACTCTGGCTCAAATTGTGAAATATCTAGCAAGTTTTTTCAAAATAATTTTTCAACATTCGGAAGCCTCAAAGATGTTCTGTTTTAAGAAAAGTATGAGAGCCGAGAGTTCACATCATTTAAATAATACCTTTTCAAAAAAATAGCACTCACGGAGCAACGGTTTAGAAAGCTAAAATAAGTGGCGCAAACAGATATGAGTTTGGAAGGACAAATCGCAGTGAACAAAATGCAACGATGGATATTAGAGAACGTATTGTTTAAAGATGATGTATTACTGGATACCAGGTACATCGTCAGTTGCTAAGATAGTGATTAGGCCATAATCTGTATGTCCATACACTCCCTTTGAAGGATTTGATACTTGACCTGACAACAAAAAAACATCAAATGGAAGAACTCGTCATGACTCTTGCTGAAAAAACATCATGTGATGCACGGAAAAAATATTTATATCCCATTTTACAGACTTCATTCACACATCTGTTATAAGTGTAGCAAAAGTATAATTTTATTTCTTCATTCACAAACCAGTTATAAACGCAGCAAAAAGAATCACATAGTGGTTCTAGTTCAGTTCTCGTAGAAAAGATAAAAACCTGTAGTTTGCTAACTGTTTGTTATAAAGCTTCAGTTTGAAAAGAGGACAACGGCCATGGAGGTCGCCTACCAAACAGAGAAACAAGATCAGCCATGAAGAAATTATGACACCAATATGACATTCAAATGAAAGACCATGGTAATCTCAAAACATTACAAAGTATTTACTGGTAGAGGAGGCCTCAAATTAAATTTCAGAACTCACCGTTTCCAGACTTGACAACACTACAGCTGTAAACAAACTGTACATCTCTGCTCCTACAAATCGAGTGGATCTTCAGCGTCAAAATCAATGCTCAAACTTCACGAGTAGATGTCAATTGATCCTCATTGCAGCGAGTAGAAGGGTCATTTAGTTCTGCATAAGACATTCAGTTAACCATTAGGTCAGTATAGACGTACAAACACAACAGTAAAATATCTATCTACACAATAAGAAACATGGAAAAATGATTTGAATAGAACCAGCAAAATACGACCAACTGTAAACCAGCTAACAAAAATAAAGGGTGCAGCATCTAACCTGAAATCTAAATAAATGAACTATTGACAAAGTAACAGCATAAACAATTGCATAACGAAAGTTCATATGTGCCCAAGCAGTGAGATTTACGTAGGGCAACAGTACCAACATGACATCGTTTCTGCAATAAACCTTCTAGGTATAAAAGACTGTATGTCGACGATTCTGAAGCAAACGTGCAGGGGGGAGGAGAGGCAGACCAACCTGGACGAGAGCATCTCGCCGGCGTCCGAGCCCACAAGCGGCCAGGCCAGCGGCAGCAGTCCAACGGATAGATTTGAATGCCTGCAAAGAAACAAAACATCATCATGCACACTGACCGTGATATGAATGCTTGCAAATATATATCATAACAAAGTCGAGAGATTTTAAATTCCTTCTCGTCAAAATAAAGCATGTGGATTAGATATTCAGTTGCTAGCCTATTGTATAGAAAAGGAACAATATAAGAGGCTTACGCTAGATGATTAGCAGCAGCAGACAAGCACCATTGGATGATCATTATGTTAAAGAACTATCTGTGTTCGCTAAACATGCTCCCAAAAGAGGTCGCGGGCGATGTAATTGACGAACTCCTCGCTGGAATATTAGTTCTACTGATTGAGGCAAACTTGCAATGATGAGAAGGAAAGAGGTTGAAGGCACAACACAACCCCAAAAGCTTGCACCGGCCAAGCGCGAGAACCCGCAAGAGGTAAGAACAGGGGTTCCCTTGCTGAGAGATTCGCCCGGAACTGAACCGTCACGCCACCGTGAGACCTAGCCAGGGGTTGGAGGCAGAGGTGCAGATCCACGAGACCACGACCATCTCCAAGGACCTGACAGCGAACTCTGCCCGGACGGACTTGAGAGAGGCGTCGACGCGCCGAGGAGTACCACGGAAAGTTGGATCCATGGTGGCTGGGAGCTCCACCGAGATCCATGGCAGCGGGGAGCAGGACCGAGATCCGTGGTGGCGGGGAGCAGGGGTACCGTCGAGGGGCTGGCTAGGCGGCGCCTTTGTGGGTCGGCACCGCCGGAGCAGGTGGTAGAAGGTCCGGCGCGGAAGTAACCACGAGCACGGCGAAGCTCGGGGCTTTCGTCGGCGGCCGCTGCATCTCCCGTCGGTTGCCGCCGCACCGAGAATCGAGGGGATCGAGTGGAGCCGTGGACGTCCGGTGGGTCAACGGGTTTGGGACGGCGGGTTGATTCCCAACTTTTAGAGGGACTGAAGTGTAAAACGACCGCGACATACGACGGGGACGGCAGGAGACAGGACACTCCATATTTTTATAGTAGAGATTCCGGCAAAAAAAAATTAAAGAAAGATTTGGGGACAGCAACGAGCGTCCACTAGTCCTACTCAACTACTCCGGTCCGGCCCTCTCCCCGCCGCACACAGCCCCAAACTAGAGCGCGAGACCGGCGGCGCGGGAGAAGGGGAGAATGATGGACGCGCGGAGGTGGCAGTCCCCAGCGGCGGCGGCCGCGGCAGCCGAGGCCGCGCAGGAGGACGCAGCCGGCGGCGGCGGAGGCGGGCCCTCGAGGCGGCCGCCGCGCCGCGGGGTGCACCGCGCGTCGCCCTACGGACTCGGCCCCCGGCGGTGGCTCCCGAAGCCCCCGGTGTCTTCTAGGATCTTCCCCGGCGTGTCCCGCGACCACGCCGCCGCCGGTATCCCCCCGCTCTCTCTCACCCTGTCGGTTTTGTTCGGCCATTGGCGGTAGTCTAGGGTTGTGAGCACTGAGCACAGCATAGGTCTGCCGATCCGATCCAGTTGAGCTGGTTTCCTTAGGTCTGCGAACTTCATGCTATTTTGAGTTGTTTGATTCGTTTTGGGATCGTGCATTGTTGCTCTTCGGAACGGCTACATTATGGCTGGTGCCGGGTCAGTGGCGGAGCTAGGACCAGTGACCAGTGTTGTCAAACCTCAAATATAATTGCACTGATGTCAGAAACCAGGATTAATGTGGTCAATTCCGGTGTGTCCATAGCTAAGGTTTCTTTACTAACCAGAATTTAGTGATGTCGCTTGACCACATAGTCATAGTGCAGCTCCGCCACTGTGCCGGGTCAACATGGGCTCATACTTGTGGCCAGAGATCCTTGCTGTAGCCATAGGTACATACAAGGTTGCGGACTTACAGTAGATTTGTTGCAATTTTTTTGCAGTGAGCAGAGTAGTTTCCATGAGTCGCTGTTCCCTATTGAATATTTATTCATCCTATATTCAGTATTTTGCGTGCATCGATGAGGCAGTTTCTCATTTAAACTGAGTATTGAAGAAGCTAGTTCTGTCTGCAGTGAGCAGAGTAGTTTCCATTAGTCGCTGTTCCCTATTGAATATTAATTCATCCTATATTCAGTATTTTGCGTGCATCGATGAGGAGTATCTCATTTGAACCGGGTATTGAAGAAGCTACTTCTGTCTGTACCATTTGTTATTGTTTTCGTCTGTAACGTGATCCTGAAATAAACTTAGTATTGTCTGATATGCTTGTTGGATACTAGAATGATCACTGGAATAGTTCAGTACAAAATTAGTTCCTTTTTTTTCTTTTAGCAAAATATGCCCAACTTTTAATGTGGATCCCCTTGTTGCTTGTTTTAATGTTCACAGAGAATAATTGGATGGATCAATGTGAGCCGATGGACGTAACACATGAAGCAAGCAGGGCAACACATGAAGTAAGCAGGGTACATTTTATTGAATGCATTAAGTTGCCTACTAATGGTTTTATAACTTATGGGTGTGCTACATATGGGACTTCTTTTCATTCTTCTTTACATTGTCTCAAATGCAATGCTTCCACACTTCCAATAAAGTGTAGATCATGTTAAGCAATCTAGTGATATATTCAGTTAGTGGCAAATGGTCTAATATATAATATGCATCACGTAAATGTTCTGTTCTGTACATTGTAAAACAATTCAATGTTCCTTTTTTTCTTCATCTGTCTAGATCATTAGAAAGAGTCCGCTTTACACTCCCCTCATCAGGTTAACGTTGCAGTTAGTTAATTGTTTCAAGTGCATACACTCCTGGAACTGAAAGATGGTAGTAACCATATTTAGCTTTGAGCTGAAGTATTGTTTGAGAGCTACAAAGTAAATTATTTACCCTTTATTTTACTCTACAAGCATGATTGACCACGGGCATTGCATTCGATCTCCAATCAAAGATGTATCTCATAGTGACTTTCTGTTACCTACTATCTACCTTGAACTGCAGAGTAAGCCAATGGAACCAAACAACGATGCTACAACCAGTGCGGCTCCGGCGCTTGTGAATAAAGTCAATCTACTGCGTGAAGGCAATCACACACATCAAAATGATGTCAGTAAACTCAATGAAATAGAAAAGATCATCAAACAGAAGCATTTTTCTAGGTAGGTTTTGTGTGTGCATTTTTAGACCTTTCTGCAGTCTGATTTAATTCCAAAAGTTTCAATTAGAGTTTGCTCCATCCTTTATGAAGTTTTGAATATTAGGAAACCAAAGCATATTTACTTTTTGATCCAGAGATACATATATCCTCTTATATAATTTTAAGATGGCAAAAAAAGCACGAGTTAGAAGTTAAGTTCCATGCTTTGCAATGAGTTGTTTCCCCATGATAATAAAATTGAGAAAATGAAGGATAAGAGCGACTCATTAATACTATTTATTATAACTAATCTTATAGATAAAATGCTTGGGCAATTGATTCCAGCTGATAAAGTATGATTTTTAAACTAATCGACTGGATTAAATGTTTGGGTAACTGGCCCTGGTCTTCAAAATTGTGCTCCTAACAATAATTTTGCCCATTTCAAATCAGTATACTTGTGTTCTTTATTATGGGATGTTTTTGGTCACTGTAGTCTGAAAGCTTTTATGGCTAGAAGAGAGTTATACTTCTCGTACTTTTTTTTTTCTTGCAAGAGTTTTTTAACTGGAATAAAAACACATCATTTGAAAATAAAAAAATCTGTCTCTTACACTCTTGAGCTTCCCATAAGCTTCATAGCACTACAAGTTGGTTATTTAATGTCTGCCATAATTCTTATTGACTGAAAGCACTCAGGTTTTGCTTCTGTTCATTAAAATTTGAAATCTCAGCTAAAGAAAAACGTTTTTGGCCTACAGGGATGAAACCGAACGCCTAATAGAGATCATGCGTTCGAGGACTCCTGATCTTTATGATGAAGATCAGAGAGCTCCAAACTCTTTTGCAAAAGATAGCGAAGCTACACCATTTTCGAACAAACTGGTGACACTCGCAAACCCAGATGCTCAAAATTGGGGGATTGATGTCTTTGTACGGCCAATTGTAAGATAATCTTATCTCTGCAACTTCATGTCCTAATTATTTATGTAAATTTTTTGTTCATATGCCAAGGCTAAAACTGTCTCTTAAGAACTCTAGGGGTCGGATATAAGTTTATGAAATTCATGGTTGTATATGTGTGTACTGTAGTAGATTGCTACATTGTGGGAGCAAAATTTATGAATAGAAACACCAGAGTATTTACCCTCCATTCCTGCTTGATTATTGTTGACTTGATCTCATGCTATATTGGCTTTCTAGGGCCATGATGTTAGTTCTTCGCCCATTGAACTTGCAAGAGCATATATGGAAGCACAGACCTCAGCAACTGTACATGAATCCCAAAGGAGAAAATTCAGAGCCTTGAGTCATGGTGTTGAAATTGATAATTCAGCATCAAAACTGTTCCCTAAAGTAGCTGTAGACTCTCCTGTACGCTGGCCAGGCACAGTTGTCCGAGACTATACAAACTATCTTACACCACAAAGCAATAAAGGAAGGACCCTTCCTCCGGCTTCCTCCCGCTCACCTTATTCTGGCTCAGTTTTCCGAAGATCAGTCAAGGTATATGTCAGCTTATGATTTTTTGTGAACTCTGACTCGTGTTCCATTGATACATGTTCGGGCTATAACTATGTCTGTTCATTCGTATGTCATTACAGAGATCAGGAAACCTCGATACCTACAGTAACTCATCTGGCCGGCCACAACTTTCAACACCTTTTTCTGTTGGAAGTAAGGTATTGCTTAGTTACTCATATTTGTTTGGTTGTCACCATGATGTATCGATTTCTCTTTGCTTCATAAGTTTGTTGATATTTAGTTTTCAGGAATAGGCATGTCTAGGATGGATTAATCTGGTGGACTCATCCTTCATTTTTGTGGCATGGCTTGATATTTTCTTTATGTTCTGTTATCATTTTAGCCATGTGGGATGGGGCATTGATGACCAACTGATTCACGCTTAACCTAACAAGAAGGTCAGGTTGACGTTAGGATCGTATGATGCTAGAGCAATTCACTCCTCAAACTAAACACTCCTAATCATATAATTCAGTAGCTGTATTTGTTGTTGGGAATACTGTGAGCAAGTTTATCATTTCAGATTGGAACTACTATGAGAATTACAAAACTAAGATGACTGCATCAAACTATTACTCTTATGGAAATTTGTGTCATCATCTTGGATATGGAAGCTTGAAAGCTGAGTAGACTCACAATCTTGTAGGTTATGCAGTACATCGATCACAAGCTTTTGACTGATTTACAACTGAAAGTGGGTTACGACATTGTCACTATCTTTAGAACTTGCAGTACTGACTGCAGAGATCTCAACATATGAACCGTGTTGATCATCTTGCAACTCATAATTTTGGTACATAATTTGTATCTGCTTCATCTGTTCTGACCACCTTCTCAAAATGCAGGCAATACTAGAGGATAAAGTGACAGCAACCGGTGGCGTTCTTGGAGCGCAACCATCAACCTCTTCGGTAGGAGCATACGCAGATGATGTTGGCACGAATACTCCATTTTTTCCCAGAGATGGTACTGCTGCTACAAAGAGTCTTGCATTCAGCCTCGAAAGACCTCATGGCAAAGGCACCATAGAGAGTGGCTCAACTATTGGAAGTATGCCAGTAGACAATATTTCCAAGCGTGCTGCCGTATCTGTTCATCCGAAGTCAAGCCAAACAGCTCAAAAAATACTCCAGCATCTCGAGAGGACAATTCCTTCCCCTACAGAAAATCCATTTGAGCCAAGGCGAACTGCAAAGAGAAGTGCTCCTTCTCTTGTCATCAGCAGCCCGTATAAAGTGCCTGATTCCAATACTAGTAATGGTCCTAGACAGAGCAGCGTCAATGAGCGTGGCAGTGCTTACCATGCAATTTCAGATGCGAAGAAGGTATATTTCTCTATGTTTTTTCTAGTGCAATAATCTGCTAAATGCATCTGAGTTTGCGATTCAGGATTCATATTTATCAGCAACCAGTTGCTATGTTTATAAAGTCAATTGCTGATTAAAAAGGCTGAACACTCAAAGAATTATGGTAGTACAGTACAACTGAATAGTATTCTCTTGCAACATCAACATGTTCTTTTGATTACATGCTTCCCATGTAAGTTAGTTCTGTACTGCTAGTGTCTGCTAGTCATTTAGCAGATGTTTGGCAGCATCATATTATGGACAGTTATATTTACTCAGATGGCCGTGTTTACTTCTGTTTAGGTTCAGGAACCTCCAAGCAGCTCCAATTGTGAGGAGTCAGCTCCGAAGATCCAGAGCCAGGTGGCCAGCCCAGAAGTTGCTGAAATGACCAGTTCACAGCGTCCTTCAAAAACTGACCCGGCAACTGCACCAGCTGCAAAGGTCTTGGATAAAAGCACAAACAATGGCTTCATGTTCTCATTCCCCGTCACCAAGACCTCGGTTTCACTTCCAGAACCACCACCTACTCCTACTTTCTTCTCACCTCCAAAAAGGAGCCTTCCAGCTGATACCGAAGATATTCCAAAGTTCACCTTTGGCTCATCAAGTTCTGCTGATAGACTCATTTTCTCTGTCGATTCAGCGAGCGGTTCTACTGGTGGAGATGAAATGGTTCCCACGTTCAAGATTGGTTCTGATAAGAAGCGAGAACTGTCCTTTGATGTAGCTGGGAAAGATGCCGTTTGCATTTGAGATGACATTTGTCTGCTATTTGAAAGCAGATGTGGTTGCTGCGATGACAGCACCATTTGTAACACGCGATACCTGAACTATAGAAGAAAACGCCGGTCTCATATTACCGGTATTTTCTGTAATTTTGGATGTTCCTGAGTCATTTGCCAGCTGCAGGATCTTTACCCTGTGGTTTTCAGCCAAGCTGTTCTCTGTTTCTTATGACTTGCATATATCTGAATAAAACATATAGTAAAGCCATACCTTTTTGGTCCAAGGTATGCGTCCGAATGATCAGTTCTAACCTTTTTGAAAAGACACTTCTTTTGTCCAGTGGAACCAAAAGAAACAAGGAGGATGATCTGGTTCCCAAAGACAGTAGAGTCCGAGTCATGAGAGTGACTGGCTGATGCAGAAAGGCATTGACTGATTGCATTTGCACGCTGGACTGATGCTGCCTTTTGAACTAAGGCATGAGGAAATATATGGTTTCATGCACATAACGAGTATAGTAAAGGTAATATCATTCTGTGTGGGGTCACTGCATGATGTAAAAGTTAACTTTGACGCGTTGGGACGAGCTGGTTAAGGTAGGGTATGGATGGGGCGTAGCCGTCGTGCCAGAACGCGTTGGGATGACCTGGAGAAAGGGGAATCGTGTCCGTGCCATTATTGGCACAGTCCCGGCAGTGCATGGTGTGATTGCAGCCAGCGTGGCCGCACGTTTCTTTGTTGACTGTAGCTATTATAGCTACTGTTCTACACTGTTCTGCGCTGTAGCATGAGCTTGGCCTGGGACGTTGTTCGATCCTAGCTACGCTGCTGATTGCAGCGTCAGATACTCAGATCATCCGATTATGGAAGCCGATGATGTTAAGTCCCAACGACCGATGACACTGGATTGTCCCTAACCTAACGATAGCTTTTAGAGATTCAACAGAAGCTTAATTTTTAAAATGAAAAATACAATGTCTTGTGCTATATATTCTCGCTCGGATAACAAGGACAGTGAAATCCACTTGCAGTGGCAATTCCAGTTTCCAGATACCACCATGATCTTGTGATGATCCCTGTAGGTTTGTTTTTCTGCGATTCCTAACTTTTTCTCTCGATACAAACCAGAGGACGCGAAATCCCTTTCATTACCATGATGCGATGATATACCCTTTCTCCATAATTAACCACCCGAGGACGACCCAAACTCCCTTTCTCGCGTGGGCCCGGATTTTGACGTAAAGGGAGTAGAATGATTCCGGTGCACCCATGCTACTGCTGATTCCAACGTGAACCTGTCACATCACATCTGGCCCCTCCGTGTGGCGAAAGCTTTGCATCACAGGCCACCCAAATAGGATTTCCCCCCTAAAAAATAGAGTAAAAATAAATCAAACTAGGGTTTTGCGAATGCTTACGCACGCAGCCAGCAACACCGGTCAGGTCGGCCTCCACCCTCCAGTTCTGGAGAGGGAAAACGCGTGGTATGGTATCTTTTGAATTTTCTGTTCTAGTCCTTTTGTTCTCCCAATATCCACTATGCTTATTTTCTTTAATCTTTTCAATCACAGGAGGGGTGCTTATGTGCACCTGTGTGTACACGAGTGGTCCTTCGTGAGACACGACCATGAAGGGTTTTTAGTGGCTCGCCGAATTAACCGGTACGCTCAGTTACAATCTACAGCGTTATCAGTTGCTTGAACAGAAGTGTACGGTCTCATTTGCATCCACTCAGATCTGTTCAGAACAATCCTTTGTTTTAAGCAAGCAAATCAAAATGTTACAGTAGATCCGAGCGAACATGACGTTACAATCATGCATCATTTTTTATTGTGTGCATCAAAGAGCCCTAATATTTTGAGTACGATTTCATACGATGTCAAGACTAAAAAGATGATACATTTATGAAAAGTGTGCACGTGATAAGGAAAAGAAAAGGAAAGACCAATGTTTTATAGCCCACAATATAATGTTCCCGTGATAAAGAGAAGTTGATGTTTAAGAAGGTAACGTCGACAAAAGTTTGCGTGTTAACTTGGAGGGCAAGATTGTGCAGAACATTTTTTTCATTGGTCCCATAGTACCTAGCTTCACACACACTTTTCTTTAAAGGAAACAAATGTTCCTTTTCATAATTTTAGTCAATGGGGAAGTCTTCGGTTATGAACTCACTTGCTAAAAAGATCTTTAGGTGGGTGATGACCACATGTCCACAACTTAAAGCACCGCCTCACCACGACATGGCTACTATAGCTAAAAGGTGCAAACACCAAGGAAATATAATATATAAATTGCACTAACCTTTAGTTGATCAACACATAATGGAGCTCAACAAACCAAGTAAAAAGCGAGTAGGATACATGTTGCATTTTAACCTAAATGCAATACGAGGAAGTCTTTTTTTTTCTAAGTGTAAACACTAGCTACAGATGCATTACAACCATGTTGCTACATTGCAACCATTTTTATATTATAATGTCATTATATAAATAAGTGGAAAGCCATTACACGTATCCAACTAGCTTGGAAAGTCACAGCGATGGGCTCCATTAATAGTGGCGGAGCTCGAAACAAATACTTGGGCGGGCCAAATTAAAGAAGAGAAAAAAAATCACGTCTTACCTATTGTGTTGCTGCTATTCCAGGGTAGTTCGGAGCTACAAGGGATTTTTTTTCAACCTATCCAATCGCTAGCTAAAAATTTGGGGGAAAAAATGTGACGCTGGAGCTCGAAAAAATGTGTATTAGCTTTTTTTTCACGGGTAGTCTGTTGTCTAGCTGCAATTAAGGAAAATTGGAGCGGTGAGCTGATCGATTTATTCCGCACGTTGCCAGGCAGCTGGACCTTCGGCCAGTGATCGTATGGACTACTGAACTGGGCTTGAGTAGCTCCTTCTGCTAGTTATCAGGGTACTGGGCTTTAGTTGTTGGCTGTTAAAGCACTGATATAGTCTTTTTTGGAAAAATCCTGGGCGGGCCGTGGCCCGGTTTGGCCCCAACGTAGCTCCGCCGGTTCTGAAGGTGCTAGTTTAACAAACAACTTTCTCATGCCCTCTTTGATTCACACGATTCAAAAAGCATAAGACCTAAAGAAAAATACATGATTGCACTGTCATATCCACCTCGATCTACTTTATTTTCACAAGATTATGTTTGCAACAAAGGTTGTTGATTGAACCATATTAAAAGCAAATTATTATTTCTATAAAAGACCGAGTGGATGTAAAAGTTCCATACTAATAATATAGTGGGATGAGTCCTTAGAAAAAAAATCACTTACGATCCATTCCTAAATGAAACAACCCATCTAGAAAAAAAATCACGCGACACCATACCACCGGCGAATCGCATATATTTGGAAAACATGCTCAATTCACAGTTGAACTATACTGCGATGTACTTATTCTATAATCTGTTGTGGAAAATTATTCATAAATTTGACAAAAATAAGCTAGATAAACACTAAAATATGCAAAATTAGTTGGACAAACGATACATACAGTGCGGAAAAGCAGAGGAAAAGCCGGACAAATTCTCAGCCACAGAAGTAGAAACGCAACAGGAGAAACATGTGAGGGTGCAATCTGCAAAAAACACCGCTAAAAGCCGTCCGCCAGCACCACCGGTCCACGACGCCCACGCACAGAGCACCACCGCCGCCCCCACCGGCCCCGGTTAACTTCCTCGTCCCTTCGCGTTTCAAAAATCAAACCCCCAACACAAACCCTTTCCAAAGGCCGAGCCTTTTCCCCTCGTCCTCGTCCCTGCCTGCCGTTGCGGTGGCGAATCCGGAGTGGAGCGCGGCGTGATCCTCCTCCTCCGCGTCCCCTTCGCCGGGTCGCCAATCCACTTCTCCCGCACCTCCCCTCGTGTCCCCCCAACTTTTCCCAATCTCCCTGTCGCTAAGCAAACCCCCCGACCGAATCCAAGGATTAGCCTAGAAAAAGCTCGCCACTCTGCGCCAGGCAGCACTCCGCTGCCCGGCGCTGCTACTAGAGTAGTAGATTAGAGTGGCCGGAGCGGTTGCTAGGTGCTACTGGGTGGTGTGGCATAGTGCTAGCAGCCGAACGCCGTCGAGCAGCGGCCAAGATTCATCCTTGTGTTCGACTGGGTTCTGTCGACATCTTGGATTTATTGGTTGGTTGTTGTGGTGGTTGACCGGCCGATAACTGCGGATTCTTCCTCCGTTCTTGGCAAGCCCATCGTCGTGCTCCCGTCCTGCGGCGGCGCTGGTGGCGGTGTGGAGAAATCAGCCAAGATTGCTCGGAGGCGCGCAGGGAGCAGCCGCCCGTGCCCGGCCTTGGAGTGGCCGCTCTGGCCCTTCTATGGAAGTTGCCGCCACGGCGCCACGCCCCGGCCTGGAAGCGAATTGCGGAACAAGGCTCGGCTTGCTTGCCCCTCTGACCCCGCTGCTGTCTCCGGCGCCCGTCGTGGCGGTATCTTGCTTGCTTCTTGCTCTGGACCGGCGGATTGCGGTGGGTCTGCTATGACGGTGGTGATGGGTCCGCGCCGGTGTGCTCACTGGATGGTGCTGCTCTTCTGCTGCTTCCTCCTCACGTTCTCCTCACACGGTACTGACAGTTTTTTTCCGGATCTAATTTACCGTTACTGTTGTGATCAATTATAGAAGTTCACTTACGCCTAGACATGCTCTTGTAACAAAGTGACCAACTTAATTGTCGACAAGCTGGAATTTGATTGTTTGTGCTTCCTGTTGACTAGGTCCTCGAGCTGTCGAAGCGTTTGTCGGGGCATACGGGATAAACTACGGGAGGATAGCGAACAACATCCCGTCTCCGGACAAGGTAGTGGCGCTCTTGAGGAGTTCCAAGATAAGGAATGTCAAGATATACGATGCGGATCACAGCGTGCTTGATGCGTTCAAAGGGACAGGGCTCAACCTGGTCATCGCCGTCAACAATGGATTGTTGAAGGATTTCGCTGCAAATGAGAGCACTGCGATTGACTGGCTGAATGACAACGTGAAGCCTTATCTTCCTCAGACACGCATTGTTGGAATCACTGTGGGGAATGAGGTGCTGGGAGGCGACCCAAGCTTGGCCGAACCGCTCGTTGAGGCTATTAAGAATGTCTACAATGGTCTTAAGAAACTGCATCTGGAAGACGAAATTGAGCTTTTCTCACCTCATTCAGAAGCTGTATTTGCTACCTCCTATCCGCCCTCTGCATGTGTTTTCAAGGACGACGTCATGGTGTATATGAAACCGCTGCTGGACTTCTTTTCACGGATTGGCTCACCTTTCTATGTCAACGCATATCCCTTTTTGGCTTACATAAGTGATCCGGAGAACATCGACATTAACTATGCTCTCTTTAAGCCCAACCCTGGAATAGTTGATCCGAACACTAGTCTGCACTATGATAACATGTTTGATGCTCAGGTAGATGCAGCTTATGCTGCTCTGCAGGCTGCTGGTTATAATGACATGGAAGTCCGTGTAGCAGAGACTGGCTGGGCTTCTAGTGGAGATCAAAATGAAGTAGGGGCATCAGTTGAGAATGCAAGGACTTACAATTTCAACCTCCGGAAGAGGCTTTTTCTGAGGAAGGGAACTCCTCTCAAGCCAAAGACACCGGTCAAAGCATACATCTTTGCGTTGTTCAATGAGAACTCAAAGCCTGGACCTGCTTCTGAGAAGCACTATGGGCTCTTCAATGCTGATGGAAGGATTTCATATGATATTGGTTACTCAGGTCTATTACCTTCGTCTGCATCCTCATCCTTGTTGTCAATGAAGGTAATCATTTACTTTTCATCCATTTACTTGGTTGCCCATTAGTCTTCTTTATTGTTTTTTCTTGTTGATGGCTGTTGGCTTTTATTTAAGTTGGGGGTTTGCTTCAGTACTCTACTTCCTCAACATTTATTAGCTTTAAATAGGATTAGAGGTGGAGATCAAAAGTTCCAAAATCAGTATCAAAAGGGTTCAGTATGAGACAGAACTTTCCATTCCAACCCTCATTACATCTCTAACAAAGTCTGCCCTATCAATTTGTTTTCTTCTATGCATCATGAACATAATAAACGAGCCCTGCGTTACAGTCGATACTTGGCTAAGAAAATCAATTAAGGAATAGTGGTTTGTGAAATCAATTAAGGGATGCTTGTCTTGGCGGAAGATTCATGGCCGTGGCGCTGCGCGGCCTGCTAGCTTTCAGGATTCCCACATGGGAATGAACGTGGGACTCGGATCCTTATCCACGTCGGTGAATACTGTCGTATATGTTCATCCAGGATCAAGAGGCCTGTAGGTGTTGTGGATGAAAGTGCTCATTTGCAAACTGGATTGGTTGCACCATTGTCCAAAAGTGCTTCCCCATAACATCTGTATTTGACATTAGGTTTCGGTCATATTTGACAACGTTATATAAAGCGCGACTAGGCGCACACTTAAGCTCGCTTAGGCGCTGAGCAGAGGCAAAGCGCCTGACGCTTGGTTGCGCTTAGGGCTTTAATACTTCGGATAATGGAAAAGCGGAGGCAAAACGCTCAATCAGCGCCTAGCACTTAATAAAACCTTGCTATTTGCAGTTTAATTCATGACGAAAGTTCAAATTTATTCTTACATAATTCATTCGTGATCTGTAAGCTTTAACTTAAAGAGGACTATGAAGCAAACCCCAAAAGTGGGTATGAGTGTCCTGTATTGAGAAACATTTGAAATTATGATTCAATAATCGATCAAATTATAACTAGTTGGTGTCTCAACTGAAATGGCGAGCTTTCTATCAAAGAAGTCCTATATCGAGTGTAACCTTTGTTATGTAGTCCTAAGTTTTTTTCCTTATATCCTTGTCAAGTATTACTGTATTACAAAGTTGTATGGAATATCATCTCGAGAAGGATGATGGGTATGGAGCTCTTAACTAATATCCGAGCATGAACGCACATTGTGGCTTCTGCCTTCACCCACACCCTCACATAATTGACATATGTTTTTGCTTTTAGACACCTTTTGTTTCAACTTTACTCAAATACAATGACTTAGGCTAAGCTGTCAACATTGAGATCCTCAATAAAGTAGATATTTAAACCTATTAGTCCAGTTGGGCTTACGTCAATTTCATCAACTGGGAAAATATGGATGATCTCATCAATTCCTTTCCGGAAACTAATTTATTGTTAATAGGGCAGTGAATAATTAATAGAAGTATTGATCTTCAAGTTCAGGATCTGAATTCTCTAGAATTTTCCATGCAAATAACTTATGGCATGTTTTTATCAAACTTCCTAGAAAAGCCGTGGTGTGTTTATCACCCAATTCTGGCTTCATGTGCTTTAGCCTGATATAGCGTAATAATAGTTGGCCACATTTTCGTTGAAATAATTTTGGTTCCGTCTTCTGTGTATTCTGTAATAAAATAATGACCCCCAATTTAATACGTGTTTTCTACTTTCTATAATCAATTTATTCTGATGGATGCAAGTCCTACCTATTTCTTGCTTACCTCTGGTTTGTGATACCACATCATTACAATATACCGTAACCTGACCTGACGTTGCGATTTCTATTTGCAGAAAATACGAGCTGGGGGCTGGGTCATGCACTATTTGGCTGCAGTTATTCTATCTATTTTCTTCTTTTAGCCTTAGTGACTTGATTATAGAATAGCACATCTGCTCAGGGTACAATCAAGATCAGGAGTTAGAATGCTTGTACTGGGAAATTCACAATGGAAATTCAAATAACAGTTTTCTCCCTGTACACCAGTTTGTGTTCCCTTCACTTCTTTACTTGTGGAAAGAACACGGTCCTGAATTTTCACTGTATATATATTTATTTTAGCATCAGAAATACTGTTATCAAGCTAATATCCTCTGAAACCTAATTCTTCATCATTCCAAGTTCTCAGAAATGGATTTTAGCTACCAGGTTCTAGCCCCAGTTTGGACCTATTTTCTGACGACAGGGCGGTGTCCTTTGAGCTTCCAGGATTAACAAATCATTGCCGTTTCTTCCCCAGTAAGTAGTGTATCTCAGAGATATAGCATGTTGCACTCAAGGCACCTGCTCTTACTGTCGAAAGATCAGAACCACTAGACTTTGATACTCTGAATTGATAAAGCTTAGATATGAACTTGTACCTTAATTATGGAGACTGCAAAACTGTTATCCTGTGAACTATGTGATTACAGTATCTCTCGTACTGTTAAGCCGTGTTAAGCTGTTCTATAGTACTACCTCTGTCCTAAAATACAAGAAGTTTTGGTGGTAAAAAATAGCCTACCAAAATGTCTTATATTTGGTCAATTGATTCACTGAATTGGCTGGTGTCCTTTTGGATCCACCTGGTAAGCATATCAGTTGTTGCTGAAGCGATCATATCTTGAACAATATTTTCCCCCCCTCATGATCTCTGCAAACCAGGCCTGCCTACTTCTGTAGTGGTCAGTGCTCTTTATTCTCTGTCTGTCCTTTTTTTTTTCTTTCTTTTGCAACTTTTGATCTCTTTGCAAAGAATATATCAGGGAGAAAAAGAGAAGGACAACTTTTAGGATATGTGGACTTTTAAAATTATATTTGGTCTTTGTGAGCCTTGGATCCCAGTGCGTTATCATGTGATGATGATGTGAGGTTTGGTTATAGATTGTCATTGTTTTATTATACGGCATGGCAATGGCCTTTCAACATTTGGCATCATGGATACGCTTTGGACGTGCAGTGTCGTAGTACCTGTACCAGTGATTAATTATTCATGCCATTTTTAAGCTAAGTAAGGGAAGTGCTGTGATTAACATAATACTCTCTCCGTCCCAAAATAAGTGTCTCAAGTTTGCTCAAAAGTGGATGTATCTAGACATGTTTCATGTATAGAAACTATATATATATCCATTTTTTTGCAAAATTGAGACTTATTTTTGAAAACGGAGGGAGTATATGATAACTTAACGACTATGAGGCGGTGGTGCTACGAGAAAAGGAACGAGGCGCCTCAGCAACCTGTGGATACCACTACTATATACGGAGTAGCAATTTCTCCTTCTGGAAGCAACTATTCCTGCACTTCCAAATGACGATGTTATAGAACTAGAGTGACGTGATATTCGTCACCGAATTCCTCGCTATCCAACTAAAATCTAGCAATACTTTTATAGTTGAGACTTGAGAAGAACTGATGGGATATCTATTCCGTTTGAGCACATGACACAAATACCTGAACTGTGCATATTTCAAGCAACTCTATCAGCTTCCTCGCTTGTAAGACTGGAGAGGCAATCTGGAAAAAGATCATGCCATCATCAGAGTAGACCCTTGGTCATTTTGATGTATAAACGGCATATTCTTTTCTCCAAGATAAAACATATATGTCTAAATCTCGGTGCATAAGTATGATATATGTTCTGAAAGTAACACATTCAACCTCTGCCCTGAAAGAAGCATGCATGCAGAATTAGATCACTAGCCCTTACATGAGTTGTCTGACGAGGAAACCATAAACATAGGATGCAGGGATACAGCTATGATAATAATAATAAAAAAATTACCTTAACGATTATGATGCGGCAGTGATATGATGGACTTGAGCAAGGAAGCAAGGACCTCTGCATTCTCTGTGTCCATTCATAAATTTTCAGGCAACATAGGGTTTGGCTATGGCACAATCGAGAAACAGATGAGATACGAACTGTGCATATAAAGATTGAACATTATATAGGGCACATGAATTGCCTGACAAGGAAAACAATAAACCCAGGGTGCGGAGATATGGCAGTCGAAAAAATACAATCTACAAGCATCACAACTTTCTTGTATTCAAGATGGAGAAAACGAACTTCAAAATACAACACACATTTTCTACAACAGCAGCAACAGTGATATTTACCACAATCAATATAACTGGAGACAACTGTACTACACCCCTTCAATACCTAACATTAACACCTGAACACTGATAATGTCACCTTTCCCCTTTTATTTATCTCAGAGAGGGGTTGTTAATACAAATCCATAAGACAACAGTTCACAACAATCACACCGGAGCCTTCACAGCAGAGGACAGGAGCAGAAGGTACTTTCCCAGATGAAACAAATCATGTCGGAATGGAGGACAGGTGGAAATTTTCAGGCACTAGAGCCAGTTGCAGCGACCAGAGGTGCTAGCCTCCGCGTCATTGGTAGATTTCTTTCCGAAACTCATACCATTAGCAAACATTGCTACGATGTTACCGCCATGAACCCGGCCCTCGGGGACAGGTACCCGCGCATGACAAGGAGGGGCCTCTGCTGGAAGCATGAAAGTGCTATGCCTGCTGGTTTCAATGTAGGAAGGGCGGTCCGCAAAATCAAGGGCAGTGCTCGTAATACTGAAAGCACCCAGTGTTCGACCACCATGAATACAATCATCGTCCAGCAGTGGGTGGTGATGAACACACATGCCTTTCTTGCCTCTGGCAAGACGATCGCAAGGAGGCCCACCAACTCCAAGGCCGGACCCTGGATGACCCCACGAGCAACGTTTGCCCCCTCCGTGCGCCTTGCAAAGATCGGTGCTTCCCTGCGCGCTCTTGTCACACCCAACATATATGCATCTCTTGCCCCCACCATGACCAACACAGCGATCAGTACGGCCTCTAGCGCTCTTGGTGCATCCTTCAAATACGCACCTCTTGCCACCTCCATGCTTAACACATGATAGTGTACCTCCATGTACACTTTTTGTGCAACCTTGAGCTGAACAACGCTTTCCTCCTCCATGGCCTTTGCAGAATAGAGTGCTTCCCTCGGCACCCTTCTCGCAGTTGGGGTGCGTGCATCTTTTGCCACCACCATGGGATTTGCAGAAATGAGTACTGCCCTGGGCACCCTTCTTGCAACCAGCATGCTGACAGCGAGGTCCACCACCATGAGCGATGCATAGACCTGAGCGCCCCTCCGCACTCTTTGTGCAGTTCTCCTGTTGACACCTTTTTCCACCACCATGTTTAATGCATCGGCCCGATTTTCCTCTTGCTGCTCTTCTGCAATCCTCATGGATACAACGTCTACCACCGCCATGGGTTATGCAGAAGCCAGTACGGCCTTCAGCGCTCTTGGTGCATCCTAGGTGCTCGCAACGCCTCCCGCCTCCATGAGCCTTACAAAAGATGGTCTTGCCCTCAGCTCCTTTGCCGCAACCCTCTTTGTAGCACCTTCTGCCCCCACCATGTGCAATGCAGCGCCCTGACGAACCTCTGCCCCCTTTTCTACATCCTGGATATGAACAAACTTTTGCACTACTGATACGATGTTGTGGACTGACAAACCTGGAAGTACCGGTTGCTGGACTTTCTTGTAGCTGGGGCGATGTTGGCAGTGAGGCTGAACTGTGAGTCTGGTTGGAGCTACCTAAGTAAACTTGCCTCGGAGAAAACCCAGTCATCATTGCAGTCTTATTAAGGAATGAAAGGACCTGACCGCCAGACGGTCGGCGAAGAGATGTGGATCCTTCATCAACTGTTGGGACTAAGTTCATAATGCATGGCTGCAGAAATGTGTTGTTCTGTTCGATTGCTGCTGTTACGTCTGGTCCAGTAATAGTAGATTGACATGGTCCAACAGACAAAGATAATTCAAGATCCAGCCCAGCCTTTGCCGAAGTTCTCCTGCAATCACTAGCCTGCTTCTCCAGCCTAGAAGTACCTTCATTGCCCAGAGTAAAATTATTTAAGCCCAATTCAATACAAGAACCATCATGGCTATCCATTTGAGAAGATATGGTGCAGCCAGTACCCATACTTTGCTTGCTGGAATCTGAGACTGATAAGTTGCCCAGACCGAGCGACAAGCCATCAAGCTTTCTCTTGGCCCCTCTAGGCAGGTCGTATGAATTACTCCGAGCTAGGACATCAAGTTGACTAGAACTGTCTGTGAGGTGACTGGCTATAGGAATGACAGGGAGCTTGCTCACCCAGTCAGTTGGATTTGAGAAATTTATAGTAAATGCTGATTGCCCAAGCCCGGGGTCCATTGTTCTCAGTGACAGTGAATATCTGAGGAGCTCAAGCTCAGACAACTCTATGGGAAAGTGCCAGTGTGCCTCATTTCCGGGTAAATACGGGTTAAACAATGGTCATCACAACTACCAAGTTAGAAAACCTACGGCATTTATCAGTACACTTTATCTTTGCAACCTCCACTGACAAACCCTGAAGTATCTCTACGATCCATTTTCCAGTGCTCTATGTAGATATAAAGCAATTTCTTCTCAAAGCAGCAACAACACTAAACTTCAGAGGAATCAGCCAGGGTTTTTATCTGACCAACTGAATTATGATCTGCAGAGAAGGAAAGGACACAAGTCTAATGAATGCTCATGAGTTGATATAATGCACAAATTCGATTGATACACAAGAAATTTGGGACACATAATACAGCAGGAAGAAAATTAGTGTTGGTCTTTTAGGGTATTGTTCAATTACGTAACTCCAGTACACAACCGCCAAAAACATAATGTCAACTCCCTCTGTTGTTCTGTTGTCCTTATCATATACTCCCTCTGTTCCATGAATAAGGTGCACGCTCTTTCCAAGATAAATCACTGACCAAAAATTTGGTCAATAATATCTCGATTATGTTGTACAAAATTCATGTTGTTGGATTCATAGTGAAAAAACACTTTCTAATGATATCAATTTTTTATTAAACAATCCTCATAGACTTAGACTAATTCTTGGTCAAAGAGAATGTTGGCAAACACTTGAATTGTGTGCAAACAAAAGTATGACCCTCTTATTGTATAGAAAGCATATTAATAGCTAGAGAAATTCCAATGGTGTCATTTAAGAGAAACCCAAAAATGAAATTTCATCGACCAAAGTGAAATGGTACTATATGAAAAAGTTATACATCAACCATCTAGTCATCAAACATCGCAACAGAAAAACAAAAAATTAATCTGTTCAGTAGAGAAAGTAGTCTATTGCTGGTATTCACTTCACAACAGGAAGAAGAATATTAGCATCCTATCGTAATCACTGCAAAAAGCTGAGAACCAGCATATATCTGCCAGAGATGGCTTGATTCAACTGCACTGTTGTACTCCTACTAGATTGGGATACTTTATATCCAAGGCACATGCAAAATGTATAGGGCAAGGATATTCTACATCCCTCTCACCCCAACAAGCAAACTGGAATTTGGTGTCCACTACTAGTCTGATTGAAGAGACTCTGCACACTAAATCATGAAACAGAGATAATGACCTAATCACTCTGGAAGCTAAGGATCATTTGAAGATTCACCCAATAAGAACGGTCAAAGGTACGCTGGTTACATTCAACTCGAAACCGAAAACAGAGTGCAAACAGGACAAGTCTAAATGCTCGAAATATTACTCCTGATGCTTCTTTGTTAATATGGAGAATTCATAATAATTGTTGTTGTTTAACTAAAGCTACAAGCCTACAAGTGACACCTGGAAAGCTCCATAAGTATATGCAAAGGCTTGTCTGTAATCTCTTTACATAGATGTTCTTATTCCAAGAATATCGTTTATAGCTATAATTTTCCTGCCCTTCCGAAATATGGTATATCACCAGCAAAAGATTGCGAAGCTATTCCCAAATCCCAAACCACGAAGCAAGCAAGAAAAAATTTACGGCTCCTCTCTAGGCCAGGGGCGGATCTAGATGGTGGGCACACCCAAAATCTGTAGAGGCCAGTTCGGTTTGAAGCAACCACTGGATGAATAAAAAAGTTCATACCTCAAAAACCAATGCCCAAGATCGAGGACGGGGGAGAACGCGACGAGGAAGAACGGGAACGGCAAGGCGGCAACGCGCGTGGTAAGCAGAGCTGTGGCGCGGCGTCGGCGGTGGTCGGGAGAGAAATGTAGGGGATGGCGGAGAGGAGCCGCTTTGTTTTGTAGAAGAGATTGGCGTTGTGGACGACGCTGCACAAAACAAAATCAAAATCCATTTCTTTCTGTTTTCGTTCCTTGGAAGTGTATGATGGGAAGCGAGACATGTGGGAGTGGCAGAGTATCTTTGTTTAGAGCTCCCTTTTTGGGAATCTTTCTTTGTTTGAAGATCTGTCATAAAGGTCCATGTGGTTGCTTCTAATTATTTTGCACCACTCCATTTTGAAAATAAAATAGTTGAAAAATGAAAAGTCTGTCACCAAAATTGTGCATCCGTACGAACTACCAAAATAGAGGCATGTCGTCGTTTCCTCTTTTCTGGTCACAAGGTGAGTGGTTCTATACAAATTTTATTTATACTTCAGAACATTATAAGTAGAAAAAGTTTACTTATACCTCCCGTGCATTGTAAAACAACCTTGTAAGGTATTCCAAGTGTTTTGAAAAAAAGACATTGCAGGTGAAAACTAAACAAAAGGCTCCAAGAAGAGGTATAACTTGAAGACAAAAATCTACCCGAGAAAAAAAAACATTCAAGAGGTACCTTTGTTGGACGGTTGTTTCTCGCTACCGCGATTGTAACCAGTTTAGTCATGATAGTAATTTTTCCGTCTGCCAAACCAAGGGTGTCTCCCGCAAAAAAGGAAAATATAGCGGTGCCATCTTAACATTGGCAGGAGAATAGAAACTAACCATGATCAACTAGGAACCAACGGCGAAGAAAATGATGCATAGATTTGCTAGCTTCCACTGGTCCGTGGATTATATATTATTCAGTCGTTGTAGGCTTCGATTACTTGTTCAACTTCGCGGCGTCTTTTCTACATGTAATTGAGATTAAAAAAGATGATGACCTCCTAGGCAGACGAACTAGCATTATAAAATTTAGCGTCGTGAACGACTAGCTTGCTTTCACCTAAGTTAACTTTCTTTTTGTTGTGTGGCGAAGACCTCAAGTCAATGGCCGCGATACCATTTTTAATCCTGGTCTCCAAGCCACGACATGCCGCCCCGTCGTTAGGTTTCAAGCTTGCCTCGCATCACGTACTTTTTAATGGTAATTTGCACCTCAATTCGGATAATGCAATGCAAACGCATGGTGTTAGTTCCATCGCTTGGCAACAAAAAAAAGGTGACATTATCTATACCTAATAATAAAAGCAGTAAGCTTTCTTCCTCCCAAATTTTCGTCCGTTTTTTCGTACGTCGTCCCACTTCTCCCCGTTTCGCGGAAAGGGTCCGGAGACCACACCTCGCCCGTGCGTGACCGTCCTCCAATCCAATCAGCTCGCCTCTACAAAACCCGCACGACCCGTCGATCTCTATTCCACTCCTCGCTCTCTATCCCATACGCCGAAATTGCTCCTCCCCCACGGCGGAAATCAGGGCGTTCGGGACGGCTAGCATGATTGTGATCAGCACGTAACGGGAGTAGGCGGTGGAGAGGTTCAGCGCTGAGGCGTTCGTGCTCGGCGCCGACGCCGACGCTGCCGAGATGAAGGCCTCCGCGGGCACTATGCACGGCGTGGTAGATCGATGTAGATTTCCTACGTCCCGCTTGCGTTCGTATCATGAACAGATCCTCTTCCATCACGGTAGGAGATTGAAGCGGATCCTTCCTCCCACCCATATAGCCACGGAACGAACAAGGGCATCCGCTTACTCTCGAGATCAAATCAAATATGATCGAACCAATCCGTGCCCCGACTCGATTCCCAATAGAAAAACCTAGCGTGGCAGTCGACAGATTCGCGCAGGAAGGACAAGGCCTTCGGCACCGGTAGGAAGTACGGCCGCGAGGGGAGCACGCGAAGTACCTCGTCGAGCAGCTCCGGGAAGAGATCCTGATCAATCAGGACGACGGCGTGTTCTGGATAAACGTCGTGGAGTTGCTCCCGAGGACGGCGATCTGCGTGTGGAAGCAGAGAAAGTCACCGCCCGGCGTCGGACACGTCGAGACGCTGTGGAGCGCCGGGTAACTGAGAGACAACTTAATTGACGCGGACCTGCGGAGACCAAGTTCGAGAGCAACCTCTGTGAAGGTGCTGCTCGCCTGCGCTTGCCAACCGCCACGGCGCAGGTCCATCGTCAACACCCGTTTCCGAGTGTCATGCAGCAGGCCGGCACCAACGGGGAGCTCCTGTAGTGCGTTGTTGGAAATAAGCATGGACGTGCAGTCTCAATTCGATCAGTACGTCAAGCTTGCTAGCCAAGCTAGCCAATACGCGATATGTCCACCTGATTCAACAAGCAGCAGGTTTGCTAATTACTACAGTAGCTTGTAGGTGCACATCTCGGCGGACTGTAGTGCGATATAAAATCTAATCAGTTTCGATCTTTTTCTGTCAATGACATAGGAAACTCTCATGCAGCCAAAGCAATTTGGGATAGTACAATATTTAATCATGGATGTCAAAGATCAAAGAAGGAAACGATATAGAGATCGGTATGTACGGATGACCAGAAGAAAAACCAAGAAAAATAAAAAAGGCACGCCAAAGCGTATCATCAGCAAAACAAAAAAATATAAAAACTTCAACTAATTTGCAAAAAAAAGCACTAAATATGCAGATTTTAGAGCCAAAATAGAAGACAAAAAACTTTGTGCGAGAAACACAGAAACATGCAAATATGCAGGTAGAGAAAAAAGAAGATAGAATAGAGCTTAGGTCCCGTAGCAACGCACGGGCACGTTTTCTAGTTTGTCTTAATAGCGAATATTCAAAGTTGCTCAAGGAGCACATGTTTGATTTTCCTGAGACGATTATCCCGAAACCCCCGGGCCTGCGAGAACATCTTTACAAGTTCTATCGTGGCCTTTTAGGCCTAGGAGATGAACTGCTGCTGATGCTTCTCGTTCCATGGACCTTGGACATGTCTAGGCGTCTCACAACTCACAAACCAAGAAAGTGAAGCACTGAAGGAAGATATGTCTCTGACCTAGACTTCTTCCCGATCATCTTTTTCAAGAAATTCTGGGTAATCTTGAAAAGCTATGTGCCAACTATTTTGAATAGTTTTGCTAACGAAACCCCCGTGTCGCGTCGCGAGCGGCTCCGCTGAGAACCCTAGCGTCAGACTGCTCCCTCTCACCGCTGTTGGAGCTCACCAATGGGCAAAGCCCCACTAGTGTCTACGGCGGGGGATTTGTGCTGTGTGCAGCAGCGCCTGATCGACTACGTGCTTGTAGGTGGATTTCATGCTCGTGCCTACGGCGCAACGGTCTTCCGCGACGGCGTAATGGTGCCTTGCTGTGTTGTGGCTGCTGGCGTGACACATGTGATTGTGCTAGGGCGTGTTTGGTTACTTGGGTGGGCTCGTTTTCCACTGTTGGGTGCAGGTTTTTGCCCAATCGGTTGCCTGGGCTGGGCTGCGTTGTTGCACAGCGCGAACCTTAAAGTACCGTCGAGCCAGGCCCTGGAGCAACGGCCGATTCGGCCGTTTCCGCTGAGCCAGGTCCCAGGTAGGCAAAAGGCGCACGCGGTGGCACGCGCCGGGAAGGGGCGCGAGACGGCGGGAGACGCCTCGTCCCTTCGGGAACACGCGCCATAAATCCCCTCACCGCTCACTTTCCCCACTCACTCCACTCCGTCCTCTTCTCTGACCTCTGACGGCTCCGGTCGTCTCTGCCTCCGGTCACGACAGTGCTCCGCCGGCAGCAGCTTTGGCGGCGGCTAAAGGCGGGTCGTCCACACTTCAGCGTCGACATTCAAGATCTGCACGGGTTCGGAGAGGCCATTGCGTCGTCACCTTCTTTGATGGCTTCTCCAATGGTGGTAAGATCATCTGCTCCCACCTCGTGCACCATTTGTAGCCTAGATCTGTAGATCAAACTCGATTATGCGGCGATATGACACATGCACCGTAGATCTGCAAGTTTCTAGGGTTCGATCTGCGTCTAGGGTTTGATGTCTTGTCATTTAGGTGTGTGGTTTGGTTTTTTCCATGTATGTTGCTTCATTTAATCGTGGATTTGTTCTTGATGCCGGCCGATGATGATGAATAATAGCAGATGTGTCATAGGGATGTGGGGCTCCGTTCCGAAAACAATGTGCAGCGGTTGTGCGCACTGGATTTGCCACGGTGCCCTCACCCCTACGAACTATCAGTGACAATCTAAACTGAGGTGAACTAAAAAATGCATAGATCTCTTGTTATTTGTGCTATATCTTGCTTGGAGCTACTGATTAAGCTAGGTCTGTAGATTTGCAAGGAGATTGCCTTCAAAACAAGGGGGGTAAATACAAGTTCATTGCTTGTAGTGCCACTTCGTTCTTGTAGGCACTCTTTTTGCTAATCCATGGCTATGATGTATGAGGCCTATTTTTTCCCTAGTTTGCATTCAAGAGGTGTCTTTTAGTATCTGTTGCTGTGCAAAAATGTGTGTTTTTGTGTATGATTTCAGGTACTAAGAGATCATCTTTTGAGTGTTGTGCCAATGATGATGGGTGTTCTTGTATCACTGGCACCACAAGACTACCACCAAAATTAAGAACAAGGCATAGCTGGTTCTGTCTTGTACTTGTTTTTGTTGGTTGTCATGTGGTGCAAACCTTAACTGAGGCCTATGATGATCTGCTATACTTGTGAGGCAGTACTGCCACCACTAGACAGCCATCAAACTTAAGAAGCAGGCACAACTAATTGTGTCTTCAACTTAATTTTGGTGGCTTGTCTTGTGGTGCAAACTTAACTGAGGCAGTTGATTGTACCTTTTGCATTCTGGCCGATGATTGTAATGCAGCAGAGAATAGGTGCAGGAAGTGGCTCCGCTGTACCTTGGGCTATGTGCAAGTACAATTCTTGTGCACACAGCTCTTGGTACCGTGGAGCCATTTCTTGGCACCACTGCTTCTGCTCTTGTTTATGAGGCTGATTTCTGTGTTCTAGTTTCATTTTGAACTTTTCACCAAGCCTATGATTACAATGTGTCATGACATATGTGCACGGAGGTGACTTGTATAGGGACCAAGAAGTGTGCAGAGTCATCTCCCTGTGAAATTGTGCACAGCTCTCGATCCCTGTACAGAGTCATCTCCCTGTGATCTTGTTTATGAGGCTGATTTGTTGCTCTAGTTTCTTCTGCCTATGATGATCTACTTGCTTTTGTTGGCTTTTCTGGTTGTGAGATCCTAATTCGTTGTTTCCTTCTTCGTTTGCAGTCAACCCTTGGCAAGGACGTTCTTGTGGAGAGTGACAGCAGTGTGAGGAAGAGGAAGAAGCTGCTTGCACCTATCGGACACTTCCTCACTTCCATGAGGAAGTGTCTCCAACCCATTTCTGCAAAGTCATCCTTGCTCCTTGGTTGGATCTGCTGCCAATCCCTCCTGCATTCCGTGAGCACATCGGAGACATCCCAAAGGAGATCATCCTGAAGACGAACACTGGCTGCAG